>OX333073.1:7029430-7366142 GCA_946863875.1 Alloplasta piceator | reverse complement strand
GAGGGCGCATAAAAATAAGGGTGCATATAGATCACTTTGATTGAATAAGTTTAACGTTTGGTGCTTCGGCTCGCGTTCTTCGAAGACTCACAAGTTCAGCAGCCGAGAAAGCTTCGTTCGAGTAACAGCTTTTCGATAATGGCCTTGAGATAAACCTTGTGCACTATCGGAAATTAAGGATGTATTGCCCGTACAGTCCCAGCCAAAAATTGTATTTGATCGAAATTTCCGTATTTCCTGATACAATGAAAATCTGAAAAAATTCAGCAACATTTGGAATACCATGAAAAACAATTATCAATATTAATATTGCCCAAAAGTTATTAACAAATTGTTTAAACAAATAATTATTCAACAATTTTTCGATAAGTTCTTTTCTTCTTAAACAAATCGAACGCGTTAATTTTTCTGAAGGCATATGAATTTTTTCCGAATTTTCTCTCTATTCCCGTTTTTAAATTTTTAGAATGGCTGTATTTATGTATTTTTTGGCCTAGTGTCTTTGAAACTTTTCAAAGCTGATGGTAAACCTGTATGCAAAAACATATACAAAATTGGCAGTTTCTTTATTGTATTTCAGAATGTTTTTTATGATATTTCAAAATAGAGAGAAAATTCTGAAAAAATTGTTGGAGAATTATTTGTTCAACAAATTTATTAATCACTTTTGGGCAATATTATTATTGATAATTGATGTTTATGGCATGTGAAATGTTGCTGAATTTTTTCAGATTTTTATTGTATCACGGAGTACGGAAATTTCAATCAGATACAATTTTTGGCTGGGACTGTACAAGAGGCATTCCATGTCAAATCAATCACTTTTAAATCCGACTCCTTTCGATTCGGCTGATTTTTTTTCCTTTTCTATCCCATTAACAACATTTTTCAGGAAATTTACAAATTTTCTTACCCAACCCAAAAAAAGGTTTTTTTTTCAAATAGCTAAACTTCTTCAAACATTAACTAACTGGGACGTTTTTATTTTTATTTTCGTTTTTAAAAGTACTTTTCGAAAAAAAATACAACAAAATTTGAAGATATTAAAATCTATGAAATTTTTCACTTTTTTGCGAAAAATCATCCTTTTCTCGAAGCTCACCATATTTTTAATTTTTTTTCCAATCATAAAATACTTCGATCTATTCCGAAAAAAATGCCACCCAACGAGGAGTGATCCTTTTTCTTCTATTTTTTTTTTTTTTTTACTTTTTAGAAAAATATCAAAATTTTTTCGAGGATTACCAATTTCAATTCTTTTTTCTTCTCAATTTTTCAAACTCTGAGGTCCTTTATAAATCCTTAAAAACTTCCAGAGTGGTGTTTTGTAAAATAAGCTCAGATGGGAAATTATTATTTTTTCAATCACCCTAAAAATGGGAAAAATCCATGGAAAATCGTACAATCGATGGGGCAACCTCAGGTGAAGAAACAGGATGTCGAAATGTTTTAACAAGCATTAACATGTCGACGAAAGAATAAAAATGGTCGTATTGATAAGAAAAGACTCTTGCAGCGCTGACGATGAAAGTTCAAAACCGCTCTACAGATTTAATATCCACGTGCAAACTGGACGGCGCTTTTTTCAATTCTGACTGGACAGCGGTCAATATTTTTTTTTTACAGTCGAAGTGCAGCCACAGATAAAAGAAAAAACCACATAATGTGTATGCATATCTGGGGGTAGACGTTTATTACCGGTGTTTTACGTTTGCCATATCAGAAAAAAAGAACACCTGCATTCGCAATTCGTTGTGAAAAACGAAAGAGAATTTTTTTCGCGCATCCAAGCTCAAAAATAATTGAAAAATTCAGCTCAAAATAATTGAGTAAATAAACATCGTTTGTTTGTTTGTTTTTTGTTGCAAATAGTTTATGCTATTTTCGCAATGACGTTACAGGCAGCAAAATAATAGAATATATAAAATTATGGCAAAGGAAAAATGTATATAAAAATATATATATAGATATTTATGGGTCAATCCGATTACGTTATTCTCTCGGGGAGAAAATTCTCGACATCGCAATTGCAATTGTTTGAGATTGAAAAAATTGGAGTACAGAGGACTTAAAAATTGAGGCTCAGGATAAATCAATGAACCGAGCATGTTCGATATTTTCTTCATTGTCCGATTGCAAATTGCCATTTTGTTGAATTGGCGATTTTTACCTTTTTGGTTACGCATAGAAAAAAAAAATTTCGTAAGAAATTTTTGTCGAGATTTTTATATTTTGCAAAAATGCATTAAGGTGTACTAATTTTATGCACTGAGAGAAAAAATTACTGAATTTGAGAACATGAATCTATTTATTGAATGAAAGTATTAATTCGATTATTTATTTGTTGAACCAAGAAAATCACTCTTCATTTAAAAAAATATTTTCACGAATCCATTACTCCATTATATTAAACTCTTATTTAATAGTAACAATTAAATGCATGATAGATTTGATTAAATTTGTATTCATTGGATTAATTACATTGATCGCATTGTAAACATGAGATTATTTGAATCTAAAAAACGAATTCGATACAAAATTATTTTTTACGAAATATTATTTTCTTGCAATAAAGTCATTATTATTTTACTTCAAAAAATATTTTTATTCAAATAGATTTGATTGAATTTTTATTCATTAGATTAATTACATTCATCGCATCATAAACATTAGATTATTTGAATCTAAGATGATAAGTATTTGAATCTAAAAAACGTTTTTTTTTTTTAAGAAAATTATTTATGGCATCATAAACATGAGATTATTTGGATCTAAAAAATGACTTCAATACGAAATTATTTTTTTCGAACAAAATTATTTCTTTGCAATAAATTCATCATTATTTTACTTCTAAAAATATTTCTGTAGTATTTTCAATATTTATTGGATATAAAATTGATCGTGATTATTTGAAAAGAAGCTGTAGTAAAATAAATAACACATTATTTTATTCCAATAGAATATTTGTTTGGAATGATGAAATTTTTATTTCCTTCAAGCAAAGAACTATCATTTCTATAGTATACTTTAATAGTATGCATAAGTTGTTAAAAATTAAAAAACTGGTTTTTTAAATGTTTTCTTATATTCGAATCTTCATAACTCCTAACTTTTTTCAAGTGCATAGTAGTAGTCGATAGCGTAATAGGTAGCGTGTTAGGTAGTTAGGTAGGATAGGTATAATGGTAGGTAGGGGCGAGGGTTCGAATCTCGGTCGGACAGAGAAATTTGATCGGAGAATTGGCGCAGATTTGTCTTTTTTTCTATTTATCTCTTTTTGGGGTCACTAAACTATGCATATTAAATTATTTGTCAAGGGCTATATATTTTTTATAAAATGTTTAGCAACAATTAATAAACACGCATTTGATTGAATCAATCATTTTTCCTGTTGATTGAACTAATTAATTTGTTGATTCAACAAATTTTTTTTCTCAGTGCTTCCTATATTAAAAGACATGCATGTTTTGAATGATAAAATGTGTTCTTAATTTAAACACCATATTACATATAATTGATAACATATTGTTAGATTCAAGTAAATTCGTTTATTGAAACAAATTTATGGAATTGACTGAAAAAAATGAACCAAGTAAATATATAAGGGAACCAATCTAATATGTTTTGGCGAATAATGAGAAAAATGATTTTTTGCCTTCAAAACTTTATTTCATTGGTTCCAGTAATTTTTTCTCTCAGTGTGGGACTTTGAAATGTCCAATTTTGGTTTCATCGATTCATCTCATTTTAAAAATAGTAATTTATCATCCAATCAAGAAGAGTCAGTATAAATTCCATTTCTTCTGCTGATTGGGAAAAGAAAATATCCTGCGGAGGATCCTCGATCCAAATGTCCTTGTACTTCCGTTGGGTTGTTTAAGAGCTTTTTCTACTTGGTTCTCGATATAGGAACAAGACCAGTCGATTGTCACCGTGGATGAGACTCGAAGGTGAGAACAATTGCGAGAATCCGGAAGCGCGAGAATCGAAGAATTATATATAGATAAGTATATATTTAGATATATATCTCGATATATATATATTTATATAGATTTATACATATATAAGAGGGAAGCCCGAAGATTGTGCAAAGACGGAAGTCGTTTCATCGAATTCTATTTGAACGCTGGTAGAAGGAAGGAAACCAATAGAGTTTACACTTCCATTCGAAATCCCTCCCGTCGTTTTATTGGCCCAATCGAGAAGATTCAGTGTGTCGACTTCTCTGTGTTTTCTCTTTCTTCCATTACCGCACAATGTACGAGGGGTCGAGTCTGAAATGTTTTTTTTTATCGCCTGAGCAAGGTTTTATATTCAATGGAGAAAAGAAATTCTTCAGCAACAGCTGATTTGGAATTAGTGTTCCCGTCGAGCGGGATAAGATGAAAAAAATAGAAATATCTCGTCTCGTCTCGAATCAACGAGGAAAAAAGTCTCGTCTCGTCTCGTCTCAAATCAACGAGGAAAAAGTCTCGTCTAGTCTCGTCTCGAAGCAACGTAAAAAAATCTCGTCTCATCTCGAAGCAACGATTAAAAATCTCGTCTCATCTCGTCTCGTCTCGAAGCAACGAAAAAAATCTCGTCTCGTCTCGTCTCATCTCGAAGCAACGAAAAACAATCTCGTCTCATCTCGAAGCAACGATAAAAAATCTCGTCTCGTCTCGAAGCAACGATAAAAAATCTCGTCTCGTCTCTAAGCAAAGATTAAAAAATCTCGTCTCGCAGCAACGAGAAAAAAATTCTCGTCTTGTCTCATCTAGAAGCAATGAGAAAATAATCTCGTCTCGTCTCGTCTCATCTCGAAGTAACGAGAAATAAGTCTCGTCTCGTCTCGTCTTGTCTCGGAAGCAACCTTGAAAAATCTCTCGTTTCGACTCGAAAAAATTTGAAGAAATATTTCTCACCTTGAATCTCGAGATTCGCGACAATTTTCGAGACGAGATTCTCAAGAGTCTCGTTTTTTTATTAAAATTCATGAAAAAATTGAGTTTTGGGAAAAGCGTTGGTAGATTTACGCTAAGCGAGGAAAAATAGATACTGGGTCATAAAAAATATGTATTCAACAATTTTTTTTTTATCTCGTCTTGAAACTCTTAGAGAATAATTTTTTAAGATGAGACGAAAAATTTCTTGATCTCGTCTCGTCTAACGAGAAATGTCTCGTTTCGACGGCATCGCTATTCAATGTATTTATACAAAATCCGCGTTACATAATTTTACTACTTTTACGATATAGCGCATCACTGCAAATGTCAAGGTTGAAGGTCTTAATCTTCTGCATAAACCTAATAGACACATTTATTAGCCTTCATAGATGTTATCGTGGGAAATATTTTTTTTCTATTGTTCATTAATTATAAATCTTTTCCTGCTGGTTCTTCGTCACTCTGAAAATTTATGCTCGAGCACAGACGATGACGATTTTCATACTCACGGCGCCTCCTTTGAGACGATAGTATCGATTTAGAATCGTCGGTAAATTATTCTGAATACGTGCGAGAGAAACCGCGGAACAAAGTATGATTTTAATGATCTGCGACATTCGTTGAAACTACTTCTTCGAACAAAAATTGAAGAAAATCGCGAACTTTGGAAATTTCCTATCGGCTTTGTTTTTAATGAAAAGGTAAATGTATTGAATTAAATTAACTAACTAAACTAACTAAACTAACTAAACTAACTAAACTAACTAAACTAACTAAACTAACTAAACTAACTAAACTAACTAAACTAACTAAACTAACTAAACTAACTAAACTAACTAAACTAACTAAACTAACTAAACTAACTAAACTAACTAAACTAACTAAACTAACTAAACTAACTAAACTAACTAAACTAACTAAACTAACTAAACTAACTAAACTAACTAAACTAACTAAACTAACTAAACTAACTAAACTAACTAAACTAACTAAATTAATATACTCAATGTATTAAATAATTTCAATGGTCTTCGAAATTCATTGAAGCTGCATCCTTGAGCAAACGTTAAAGAAAATTGTAAACTTTGCAAATTTTCCATTGGCTTTGTTTTCAATGAGAAACTAAATGTACTTAACTGATTTAACTTAACTAAATGTATTAAATAATTTTGATGATCTTCAAGATTCATTGAAGCTATATCTTTGAGCAAACGTTGAAGAAAATTGTAAACTTTGCAAATTTTCCATGGGCTTTGTTTTCAATAAGAAACTAAATGTATTTAACTGATTTAACTAAACAAAATGTATTAAATAATTTTAATGATCTGCAAAATTTATTAAAGCTGCATCATTGAGCAAATGTTGAAGAAAATCGTAAACTCCAAAAATTTTCAATTGGTTATGTTTTTAATGACAAACTAAATGTATTTAATTAACTTAACTAAACTAAATGCAGCAACTAATTTAAATGATCTGCGGAATTTATTGAAGCTACATCTTTCAGCAAACGTTGTAGAAAATTGTGGACTTTGCAAATTTTCCATTGGCTTAGATCTTGACGTTCTTAACTCAAAACTAAAGTTATTAAATTAAACAATTGTTAATAAAAATGTTCTATACGACTATTTCAAATAATCTCTGAACATTCTTCCCTTCATTGCGCCGATAATAACTCAAAAAATAGCAAAACCATTTAATTTAAAAAATAAATTCATACCTAAAATTGAGCTAAAATATTAAAATTAAATTCGCTTCTGAAAGATCATGTAAGCAGCCGATTTTTCTTCGTATAACGAGTAGAAGTCGGTGAGAACCACGTGTTTCGTTCAAGGTATATCATTTTTCACCGTTCCCTCTTAAGTCCATTTCGCGCGTACGGTAAATTATTTAACATGTGGCATCGCGACTTAAAGTGACAAATAAACAGGAAAAAAAAAATGACTATAAATTGCCGCGTTAAAGAAGCATCACACCTGCATACTCTGAGATAACGATAATCATTGCAAGAAAAATTAAATTTTAGCGCAGTGGAGAACTCGTCGACCAATCGAAAAACTGTTTTTTTAATTATGGGCTGTCGTCGATTAGAACGTATTGGATGAAAACCAAACACAAACACAATTTTTTCCTCATTCCCGCACGACGTTGAATAGAAAGAGGATGAAATGTTCTCAAAGTACAAAGTTAACAGTGTGAGCCATGACAATATTATCGGCAGTAACGAGACCGTGGATTCGTCGAAAAAAGGTACAATTTCCGATTGGAAATTTGGGAATATTTGAGTAAATTAAGGGGACCTTAATAAATTCAAGGACACTTACGGATTATCAGGCTAAAAAGTGAAGTGAAGTGAAACAGTGACAGAGATAAAAACGAACGAATTTCAAAAAAAATCATGCAAATTAGAAATTTGCACATAGCTTCCTCATTTTTTTCCGTCGTTCGTCAACCCTCCTTTATGAGGATCTTCTTGACCATCTTTATGACATGTATGTTTATTATCATGGCTTCCTCATAAAGGAAGCTTCACGAACGACGGAAACAAATGAAGAAGCTATGTGCAAATTTCTAATTTGCATGATTTTTTAGCAATTCCGTTCAATTACATTATTAATCGTTTTTGGGGGTCCAGTGTATTGGTGCTAGAGAAGTGAACTCGATAGCTGCTAAATTAGGAAACTTAGTGTTAGCAAGTATTTTTCGAAAATTTCAAAATTTTTTTGCGAACGAACATCTTGAGCATTTTTCACCAAATTTAAGCCTAACTATTCTTATCATCCAGTGTAGTTGTGCAAAAAGTTTTAGCTCGATACTTCTAAAAATGCGGATGTTACAGCGTTAACAAAATTTTTATGGAAATTAAAAAAAAAAAAATTAACCGAACCCTTCACGCGATTTTTATGAAATTCGGTATTATTTTTCATTGTCATTGAATGTATCGTCACAAAAAAATTCAGCTCGATAGATGCAAAATTACAAAAGTTAGAGAACTTACAAATTTTTTGCGAAAAATTAAATTTTTTTTTCAAACCGAACCTCTTGAGCGATTTTTTCCAAATTCCATTCCAACCGTCCTTATTATAAAGTGTATCTGCACATAAAATTTCAGGGTGGTAACTGCAAAATTACGAAAGTTAGACGACTAACAAACAATTCGCGGAAAATACAAAATCCAGCCAAATAGACAATTATTTTACAATATCAAAAAAAATTGCACTTAGAACAGGAACATACTTAGTCTACTTGTATACCAAATTTTGAGTCGATCGCCCAAAGCATTCTCCAGACATATTCATTTTAAGGAAAGCACAAAGCGTACATACACACACACACACACACACACACACATACATACGTCCGGACATTTTTTCTGAATGGGATTTCTCGACGTTTTGGGACATTTTGAACATACTGACATGAAAATTGCGAAAAAAATTTTTTTCGCTAAAACAAAGCTTCCTTTATGAGGAAGCAAAAACAAAAAACCGGTTAAGAATGAGCCGGGCTCGCACAATTAGCGCTTCGTAACAATACTACAAGCACCTGATTTTATTTGAAATATTTTATCTTATAAAAATCTAAATTTCAGCTTTAGAAAGCTAGAATTTCAGGGCAGGCCGTCATTTCTAGCAAATTTTGAACGATATCATTAAGATCATGGACCAAAACTTGAAAAAATTTATATTTTTAGAATCATCAGAGTTAGCTCTTTCAAATGACACCCCACACGATATATTAATTTTGAAAAAAAAAAAATTCAAAAATTTTTTAATTTTCAAAAATAAATTAAATTTCAAATTTTAAAAAACATTTTGTTTCTTCAGAAACACTGTAAAATCGGTTATTTCCTGGTAATCCATCACTTGATATCTACTGACCAAAATCAAAATAAATCAAAATCTAAATTTTGGCTTTCAAAACTTTGGAAATCAGGAGGAGGGACGGCCATTTTCAGCTAACTTTAAACTATATCATTTAGGGTTCCGTTTTTTCTTTTTACGTTACGGAGCCCTAGAAAAATGTGAAAAATGTGATATTGATACATATTTTTTGATCGATTCAATTGAAAGTATTTAACGGTACAGTTGCTTCGCGAGATAGCCTTGTCGTTCGAATTATTTGACCCCACGTGATTACTTCACCGACACAAATTTAGGAGTCATTTATAACTTAACCGGTTTTTTCTCACAAGAATCACAAAAATGTTGTAATACAACTTTACCATAAGCCGACGATACACAGATTATTGAGGAGTGTCTGATCGACGATTACAAGAAAATCGGAATTTTTGAAAATTATTTGCGGGAAAGATTGTGAAAAATTTGAAATCGAAAAACGGACTAATTTCTTGAAATTTTGAGATTATTGTCGATTTTTTTTAAATAATAATTTATTATAATATTATAATTAATTTTTTAATATAATTAATTTTTTAATAATTTTTTTTTCATATGCAACGTGAATAATTTATTTTTTAAAGAAATTCATTCTTCCTGAGATATTTTTACAATTGAATATTGGTAAAATATGTTTTGGAGTCCTTACTGAGGACTTGGGATATTAAATGCACGAGCAATTTTTAAATCAGACTGAAAAAAGAAGAAGAAAAAATCAGAATTGAAAAAACTCATTTTCGAAAATTTCATAAAAAATAATTCGAAAATCATGTTTTTTCTCGTCACTTTCCAATGATCTCATGGAAATTTTGTTCTTTTAATTGAAATGAAAGCGTGATTGATCTGATCCGATTGAAACTTAATCTAATTTAAATAATAGAAAAATGGTGAAAATATTTTTTACCATTATTAATTAATTAATTAATTGCGGTAATGACTGATTTTCGTGAGAATCAACTTTTCCAGAGAAACAACGACAACAGTACGAAAATCTCTAAAATGTTTTTAAAGATGCATCCAAAACGTCATTTGTTACGCAATTCATTTGCCAATCACATCGTCATTCATGGTCTTCACATATATACATTAGGGTGGGTCAAATAAAATGACTATTTTTTTTCCCTCGATGTAATGAAGAATGTATTGTTTGGCATCTCAAAAAAGCCCTCTGCAAGTATCAGCCCTTCATATTTAAATTAAGGGGTCCCTCATCGCAAATTTTTATTTCCCATTTAAATAACATAGTAAATTTTTTTTTAATTTTGGAATTTTATTGGACCCTGACCGTTGAGTTTAGGAGAGTTTTTTAGCATATTTTTGTAGAACATTTGATGCTCTAAAAAAAAGCTCTCTTGTGTCTAATCGATAATACTAACCATTCAAAAAATAATCGGTGATAATTATCACTTAGTATCACCGATTATTTTTTGAACGGTTGGTTTTATCGATTAGACACAAGAGAGCTTTTTTGTAGAGCATGAAATGTTCTACAAAAATGTGCTAAAAAAAACTCTTCTAATCTCAACGGTTAAAGTCTAATAAAATTCAAAAAAAAAATTCGTATGCTATTTAAATGGAAAATAAAAATTTGCGATGAGGGACCTCTTAATTTAAATATAAAGGGTTAATACTTGCAGAGAGTTTTTTTGAGATACCAAACAATACATTTTTCATTATATCGAGGAAAAAAAAAAATTAGTCATTTTAGTTGACCCACCCTAATATATATGCACATCGTTGCTTGTACTTGGCCATGAGCTTGACACGATTTTCTATTTTCCTCGATAGGGAACTTTGCCAGTATTTTCCTAGCGCTTTTGGACGCAGACATGGTCTGCCAATGTGCTGAGAAAATAGTATTAATCGGACAGGGCGATAAAATCGTGCCAGTTTAAGCTACGACGGTAAATTCGACGGTATTCGATCGTGACGATCGATCGTAATAAATAATTTATTTTTATTTTTGTATTGCAATAAATAATTAATCGACAAGAAAATACTCCAAAAAGTACATTAATTTTTGCAGAATAATCATAAATAATTGTGAACAAAAATAAAATTGGAAAATGAAATGTCTCGATAAGCCCAAAAGAGTATACTTTAGAAAAACAAGAAGAAAAAAATCATTCGATTTTTTTCAAGTGTAAAAATGATTTTGTTAGCCTTGAATTTTTGGTCTGTAAACATTTCATGAATTTGAATCAAAATAAAAATGAAAATCGAATAATGTTTTCATGGATGTATTTTCTAGAAATGCAAATAAAAAATTATTGGATTTTTTTCAAGTATGAGAAAATTTTTTTTAACGCGAACTCTGTTTTATAAACATTCGATAAATTAAAATTAAAATTAAAATCGAACAATGTTTTCGCGGTTTTATTCTCTGGAAATGCGAATAAAAAAATTGTTTGATTTTTTTTTAGTGTAAACAAAACTTTTTAGATTTGGAATTTATTGTGTAAGCGTTTGATAAATTTCAATAAAAATAATAATGTAAATCAAATAATGTTTTCGTGGTTTTATTCTCTAGAAATGCAGATAAAAAAATCATCAGATTTTTTTAAGTGGAAAAAAAATCTTTTTTATCTTGATATTTGTTCTGTAAATATCATATAAATTTCAATAAAAATAGTGGGGAAAATCTAATAATGTTTTTATGGTTTCATTCTCCGACAATGCAATAAAAAAAAATATTAAGTGAGAAAAAAAATAATTTTACTTCAAATTAGTTGCGTAAACGTTTCATAAATTTCATTTAAAATGATGATAAAAATTAAATGATTTTCTTGCGGTTTAATTAAAAAATGATTTTATTTTTTTAAGTGTCAAACAAAATTTTTAAAATTGAAATGTATTGCGTAAACGTTTCATAAATTTCATTTAAAATGATGATAAAAGTTGAATGATTTTCTTGCGGTTTTTATTTCAATGTAACACATTCAATTGAAAAGTCGATCATTGCGAATGAATTCTAACCTCTTTCAACGAATGCTCTACGTAACGTTCAAATAGACCGATTCATGCATCAACTTGCACTTGATCTTTTAATCTTTCTATACTCGGTCATATTGAAAACAAAGAAAAACAATTGGTTACTCAATAATCTCGCACGTGTTGGCATGTGTATATATGGGGCATTCCACGTCAAATCACGCAGTCATCAGCCTGAACGCCTCGGATTTTGATGTCCAATGAATTGTGGGTTTCGGTTGGCCCAAAATATGACCTCAAATTTTTAGAAATTTTTATTTCATTTTTAAGGGGTTTCTCGAGCTAAAAAATCTTTAAATTGAGGGAAAACATAAAAAGGGGCACTTTTCAAATTAATGCAAATTTTTTCACCGAAACTAGAGCCCAAAACAGATATTTTTGTCGTAGTTCGATAATGGGCAAAAAAAATTACTATTTTTTTTTTTAAATTATAATTATTATTTAAATTTTTTTTTTAATTATCCGTTTTATTTCAGGCCATCAATGCTAAGAAATTTTCGAAAAATGTTGTCGTTTCACTCTTAAACCAAGAAAAAAAATCAAGTTACACTAGAAAAATATTTTAGTTGTTATGCTCACTACAAGAAACAATAAAAATAAGAAATTATTTTTAAAAAATAATAATAAAATTAAAAAAAATAGTAATTACTTTTGGCCCATTATCGAACTATGACGAAAATATCTGTTTTGGGCCCTAGTTTCTGTGAAAAAAAATGTCATTAATTTCAAAAAGGCCCCTCTTAATGTTTTCCTTCGATTTAATGATTTTAGCTCGGGCAACCCCTAAAAAATGAAATAAAAGATTCTAAAGATTTGAGGTCATATTTTGGACCAATCGAAACCCACAATTCATTGGATATCAAAATCTGGGGGGGGGGGGGGGTCAGGCCGATGATCGCGTGATTTGACGCGGAATGCCCCATATATATATTTATATCAATGCTCGTGGATGATGTTCGTGTAAAATTGAGGTTGAAAGTGCGCGCGCAACTGTATCACAATCTTATCTTTGTTATAGCAGGAGTGTAAGCAAACTTTTTTTTTTAAATTTTTATTATACATGCCCGCTCAAATGAGAGAGTTCACCACAGATTTAATTCAAAATAAGAATTTGCTCGCGAGAAACGATGCAAAGACTTTTCACCAGTCTCTCGTCATTCTTTATCGCGATATCATCGCGAAAATTGTGTTTTCCGGCAATTTTTCACTTTTATTCTCTCTAGAAATTGGATTAAAAAATCTCACGCTTAGAGAATATGAATAAGTCGGACGATTTTGATTCTCATGAGAGCGTCATTGAACCGTTGAATTCACCCGGCAATATTAAAATTACCGTACGATCATCCGGTAAATAAAGAGATTGAAACGAAAATGAAAGATTCATAAGTGTTCGTTTGGTGCTTTCGTTTGTTTTTTTTCAGATGAAGTGCACAAACAGAGGGAATTGGACGCGCAGCGAGCCCTCAATGAAACGGGTAGGTCACCCTTGAATCTTGAGGATTCCTATGGGTCATTCCATGTCAAATCAACCACTCTCAAACCCGACCCCTCTTGATTTGGCTGACATTTTGTTCTCCTTTTCTACCCCATTACAAAACATTTTTCAGGAAATTTTCAATTTTTTTTATCCAACCCAACAAAGAACTTTTTTTCAAATAGCTGTAACGTCTTAAAAAATTGACTAATCAGGACGTTTTTTGCGAAATTTACATCCTTAAATGTACTTTATGAAAATGTATTTATAAAAAAATTTTAAGATGTTAAAATCTATGACATTTTTCACTTTTTCGAGAAAAATAATCTTTTTCTCGAAATCCGCCATTTTCAATTTTTTTTTTATCGATTGAAAAAAAAATTCCCAGCTGGGTTTATTTCACAAAATACCACTCTGGAAATTTTTGAGGATTTATAAAAGCCCTCAGAGTTTGAAAATATGAGGAGAAAACAAATTTGAAAGTGGTAATTCTCGAAAAAATTTGTATTTTTTTTAAAAAAAGTGAAAAAAAAATAGAAAGAAATGTCGGCCCACTCCATGTTGGGCGACATTTTTTCCGGAATACATCAAAGTATTTTTTGAGTGAAAAAAAAAATTAAAAATGGCGAACTTCGAGAAAAAGATGATTGTTCCGGAAAAAGTGAAAAACTTCATAGATTTTAATATCTTAAAATTTAGTTGTATTTTTTTCGGAAAGTACATTTAAAGACGAAAAAAGTCAAAAAAATGTCCCAATCGAAAGGAAAAAAAAATCAGCCAAATGGAAAGTGGTCGAGTTTAAAAGTGGTCGATTTGACATGGAATGACCCCTATACAGTCCCAGCCAAAAATTATATCTGATTGAAATTTCCGTTCTTCGCGATACAATAAAAATATGAAAAAATTCAGCAACATTTTTCATGTCATAAACAACAATTATCAATAATAATAGTGCCCAAGAATTATTGACAAATTGTTTAAACAAACAATTATTCAATAATTTTACAGTAAGTTCTTTTTTTTCTTAAACAAATAGAATGCGTTAATTTTTCTGAACGCATATGAATTTTTTCAGAATTTTCTCTCTATTTTGACATATATTAAAAAACATTCTGAAATACAAACAAAACATTGCCAATTTTTTATATGAATATTCATGAATTAGTACTGACTTTTCTGTTCCGTGAAGAAAAATTGAACTTTTTTCTTTAGGCTTTGGAAAATTCAATTACAAGGTCATTCTGGTCACCGGACTGATCTGCATGAATGTGGCATTCTCGATAACGGCCATCGGTTTCATTTTACCATCGGCTGCATGCGATTTCCACATGACCACGATCGATAAGGGTCGATTGAGCGCAGCGCCAATTTTCGGTAGATAACAATAATCATTATCACGACAGATCGAGAATAATGAATACCATAATTTTAACAATCGCATCAACCAAAATCAAAATGAAAAAAATTTATGAAATATTGGGTAAAAAATGAACAATTTTCGGTGCGGACAAATTAGAAGAAATTTTGAAGAAATTGCTTATTTTACTCACCAAGGATGGACCGGAAGTAAACCCGATGAAATTGAACAGCTCTGAGGGTGGCCATTTTAACCCAGTTTCCCCTGTTAACATATTGCAATAAAAAATATATTATTATTAATTAATAATAAATAATAATACAATAAATAATAAAAATAAATAATAAAAATAAATAATAAAAATAAATAATAAAAATAAATAATAAAAATAAATAATAAAAATAAATAATAAAATAAATTAATTGACGTTAATTACAGGAATGGTGATCGGTGCCTGCTTATGGGGTTGCATCGCCGATACGAAGGGACGACGTACGACCCTTCTGTACTGTCTTTTTATTCAGGCATTATTCGACGGTCTCGCATCAATAATATCGAATTATTGGGGTTTCATTGTATTTAAATTTATCAGCGGACTGGCGTGAGTTTTAACAATGAAATTTGTCCCAAACGAAAAAAAAAGTACAGCAGATTTGGTGGAAATATGTAAATTTCGATGACAAACAGAGCTAATGATTTTTTCTTTCGAGCAGAATGAGCGGTCAGCTGGCGATTCTCTATACTTACGTCGGTGAATTTCAACCTGAAAATTATCGCGGTAAAGCGATGTCTTTTATGGAAATGCCGTGGGTTTTGGGCATGATGCTCGTTCCTGGTAAGCAGTGTTGGGCAGCAGCAAATTACTTAATGTAATTAATTACATTTCCACTACAAATTACAGCTGCAATTTGTAATTTAACCAAAATCCATTACCCATTACAATTGTAATTTGTTATTAAATCAAAATGCATTAACCACTACAATTGTAATTTGTAATTGAACTGAAATCTATTACCCATTACAATTGTAATTTGTAATTTAACCGAAATCCATTGCCCATTATAATTGTAATTTGTAATTAAACCGATATCCATTAACCATTACAATTGTAATTTGTAATTAAACCGGAATCCATTACCCATTACAATTGTAATTTGTAATTAAACCGAAATCCATTAACCATTGTAATTGTAATTTGTAATTGAACCGGAATCCATTAACCATTATAATTGTAATTTGTAATTAAACCGGAATTCATTACCCATTACAATTGTAATTTGTACTAAAGCGGAATCCATTACCCATTACAATTGTAATTTGTAATTAAACCGAAATCCATTAACCATTGCAATTGTAATTTGTAATTAAACCGGAATCCATTACCCATTACAATTGTAATTTGTAATTAAACCGGAATCCATTACCCATTACAATTGTAATTTGTAATTAAACCGGAATCCATTAACCATTATTATAATTGTAATTTGTAATTAAACCAGAATCCATTACCCATTACAATTGTAATTTGTAATTAATCCGAAATCCATTACCGATTACAATTGTAATTTGTAAAGGGTAATGTACTGGGTAATGGGTAATGATAATGGGTACTTACCAGTGATAAGTAATACCTTATTTTATTTTATTTTGTATTAAATAATAAAATAAGAGATGAGTAACATCTCTTATTAAAAAATGGCGTAAACTTGAAGTAAAATAATAAAATTTATTTATTACTAATATTATTTAAGTTCTAGCCTGGGTAACTTTGTCACTGGACATCGATGTTTCCAATTCGATAATTTCCTTCAAATCTTGGAATTTATTCACCGCAATGAGCTCTCTACCGGCCTTAATCGTCGGTCTTTTACTACTGAGATTACCCGAAACGCCGAAATATCTCGCCGAGAGAAGTCGATACACCGAGTTGCGCTATGTTCTTCATGCGATGTATCGTGAAAATACCGGTAAACCAACTGAGGAATATATCGTGAGTACTTAAAAAGGCAGAATCATTGAATTTGAACCAATGAAAGAAAAAATAGTACATTACATCACTCGTGTGATTACAGGACTCGCCTTCGGCTCGTCCTGCAACTCACACTCATAAGAAAATGTTTTTACGCTGAGTGATGTACGATATTTTATATCACGAGGTACAATATGGACGTTTTCACGTCCGCTTGCGGACGTAAAAGCGTCCATTATTGTACTGAGTGATATAAAATTCTTTTTTATAAGGATTCATTGAAATTTTTTATTTTGCGGAAATTATTGGTAGATTCGTCTTAAGTAAGAAAAAATACAAGGTTTAAAAAACAACATAAGCAAGGCTTAAAAAAAATAAAAAACCAAAAAATTAACTTTTTGGCGAAAGCTGAATCACTTCAGCAAAATGGCCACGATTCTTTTGTTATTTTTGCAAAATTTTCAAAACCTTTCCATTTTTTCGGCCATTTTCAAACTGCTGTCATTTCTACAAAAATTTGTACATCAGAATAAACCAAACGGCAATCTCTAAATTTAGTATAGAAAAATTAAATTATTAGGGGAAAAATTAAAAAAAATATTTGTTTGATGAATTTTGAGGTTTATGAATATTCATCTCTCAGAATTCATAGCTCGACAGATATGGTTTGCTATTAAATCAATATTCCCGAAAAAAAAACTTTGAATTCTCGTGTAAAAAACTTAACAAAATGAAGAAAAAAAAATCATTAACAACAAATCCGTAATATTACAGTTATTATTATTTGGGTCTTTTACATGCAAATTGCTATAAAATTGTGCTTAATCTTCCACGAAATTGGCAGGCAAAAATGCGCAATGCCGGAATAACGTTTCTCACCGATCGATCGATCGATTCGTCGATCGAGAAGGGCGCAAAGCGCGAGAGTGTCCTCGAGGCGTTTCGAAAATTTTTTCCAACTCTTTACACGCAAACTATGATCCTTCTTAAACCTCCGTACATCGGACGAACCTTGATAACGTGCATCGGAAGTTACTGCATTTTTGGGGCCATTTACACCCTCATGCTTTGGTTTCCCGAATTATTTCATCGTTTTGCCGATTTCGAGGCCCAGCATCCGAATGAAACTGCCAGCGTTTGCATCGTCTCGCAAATGGGCCAAAAATTATTGGCCAACAATGACAGCGTGACGAATTCGACGCTCTCCATTGATAATCAGGTTCGTTGACGACAATTTTTCACAAGTTTATTTTATTTATTTTATTTGTTTTATTTATTTTATTTATTTTATTTATTTTATTTATTTTATTTATTTTATTTATTTTATTTATTTTATTTATTTTATTTATTTTATTTATTTTATTTATTTTATTTATTTTATTTATTTTATTTATTTTATTTATTTTATTTATTTTATTTATTTTATTTATTTTATTTATTTTATTTATTTTATTTATTTTATTTATTTTATTTATTTTATTTATTTTATTTATTTTATTTATTTTATTTATTTTATTTATTTTATTTATTTTATTTTTTTTATTTTTTTTATTTTTTTTATTTATCTACCGAAATATTTCGTACAAATAGTCGACTATTCGTTGCAGACGAATGTTGAAGATTTTCCGGCCGAAGCACATTGCGACAGTACAATAGAGACTCAAGTCTACATTCACACCTTAATTTTGGCAGTATCATGTGTTCCGGTAGCTCTGATATTCTTGATTTGCGCAGATAGATTCGGATTTCGGATTTATTTAGGCAAGTATTGTGAATTTTATGTTTACATTAAAATTTTATCCCCCATTGTTTTTTTTTTATTATTATTTGAAAAAGTTTCGCTTTCTCAAAATTCAAAAATTGATGGATTAAAAATTATTTTTTGGAAATATCAAGAAATTTTTAGCATTTATGAATTTAGTTACTTTTTAACTTTTAACTATTAAGAAATTAAGAGAAGTTAATGAAACAGAAAATTCAAAAAATAAATAAATAACCTCTTCATCGATTTCCAACGCATTTCATATCGAAAAGTTATAAACAAAATTTGTATTGATATAAAATAAGTGTAAACTTACATAAGTGGAGTCTAAACAAGAACCCAGTGGACACAGTAATGTTGCAGCAATGTAACGGCAATGTTACCATTTGTAACATGTAACATTACATGGACGTTACATGTTAGTTACATGTAAGTTACAATTTCCTACTCAGCAATATAACATTGTTATATAACAGCTATGTAACTGTGTTACGTTACCGTAACTAGAATTAATTGTTGTTGAACATGTTATAAACAATTTATAGCTCTTGCAAAATAATTTAATATTCATATAGTTTATCGGCCCCAAAAAGAGATTCATAGGGAAGAAAAAAAATCTGCACGAATTGTCCGATCTAATTTTTCTCAGAGACCGGGAATCGAACCCTCGACCTACCTATCTACCTACCTATCTCCTACCTATCTACCTAACACGCTACCTATCACCCTATCGACTACTTATGAATTCCCTCTACTTGTATAATATATAAATGCTAGAGTGTCGAAAAAATAATAGTAGTATAATAATGATAGTGAAATAATAATAATAATAATAATAATAATAATAGTATATGCATTTGAATGAGCAATAAACCATGAAAGTTGGTTTTTTTTGCGAATTCGAATCCCCTGACCACTCATAAATTATGTAAAATTTATTCCAGAATACCTGAACTCTCATAACTTAAGTGGCCCCTCAGAACTTACGTTACCCCTCATAACTTAATTTCAGAGCTTCTAACCCCTCATAAGTTATGCAAACCCTCAAAACTGGTTTGAATAAAACCGTGACCTCTCATAAGTTTACCGACTTCTCATAACTTAATTTCAGGGCCCCTGATCCCTCATAAGTTATGTGGACTCTAAAAACTTTTTCCAGAATACCCGACCCCCTCATAACTTAAGTGACCCCTCATAACTTAATTTCGTGGACCTTGACCCCTTGTAGATTTCGTACAGCCGCGAGACTCAATTCCAGAATTCCTGACCCCTCATAAGTTAAGTGTCCCCTCATAACTTAATTTCAGAGCCCCTGACTCCTCATAAGTTATGTGAACTCTCAAAACTGTATTCCACAATACCTGACTCCTCATAACTTAAGTTATCCCTCATAACTTAACTTCGTGACCCTTGACCCCTCCCAGTAAAAATGTTTGAAATTTCATACCTTTTTTTACAGTGTGTAACTTCCATGTTATATTGCCACAATATAACGTATGTTACATTACTGTAATGTAACAAAGTGATATAGCAGTTATTTAACCTGCATGTAACAAAAGTTACATAACATTGTTACTTGCACGTTATATAACAGCATCGTTACATAGGGATAACATTGAAACATTACATGTAACTTCCATGTTACATTGCTTTTAGGCCAAAAAATATAGAATTAAAATATTCATAATCTGTTATTAATTTTTGAAAAATTAAAAAAAATTCTATGCAGTGTTCAACAGCTTTGGTTGCTGTGCCCTGGTGTTATCAATGATATTCGTTACGAATTCAACGCAAAATTTGGTCATATCGTGCATCTACGAGGCACTTGTATCCCTCTCCGTGACCGTCATATATTGCATCTCCGTCGAAATCTTTCCAACCCACTTAAGGTACATTCGCTCTTTATTAGCAATTTATTGAAAAGACGATTTTTTTTTATTTTTTTAATAAAAAAATCGTATTATCAAAATCAAACTAGGGTTGTTAAAAAAATAAAATTAATAAATAGAATATATAAATAAAATAGAACAAATAAAATCAATAAAATGGCATATTTACAGCACTTATTTCTCTACCAGAAATACGTCTCTAACACTTAACAGCTGTTTCATTTTACAAGTCTCCGGATCTTAAATCCCACGATACCCTACTTACCGACTGCAGGTCGAAAAGTTTCCGGACAAAACTTCAAAAAAGGTCGTTTTTTATGCCATTTCGCCGGGAGTCAACGTAGACTAATTTAACAAGCGGCATTTTCAAGAGGAAAATCCGGCTTCATTTCCTGATTTTTTAATTATTTTTACTAATTGTTTTTAGATTTGGACTCCATTTTGAAAACAGCTGTTGTTTGCCTTTTTCCCCCCTCTCTTCAGGTGTACCCACCTTCTAGAGGAATTTTTTTATACATTTTTACGATTGCATTCATAAAGGGGAAAGTTCGAGCTTCAATTTCCTGTTTTTAAAAACTTTGAGCGATTTTTATTTCCAAAGTTATTGTTTTTTGTGAAAAAAGAAGAAATTTGAAAAATCCCGTATAACACGAAAACAAAGAGGATTCATAAAAAACTTCCCGAAAGCAAAAAGTTGCGTCCATTTTTGTTGAGTTCAGAAAAAAAAATCTGATAAAATTCCTCTGCACTCAACAAAAACAGCTGTAACTTTTTGCTATCTTAAAATTTTTCATGAATCCTCTTTGATTTCATGTTATACGGGATTTTTCAAATTTCCACTTTTTTCACAAAAAACAGAATAACTTTGGAAAAAAAAATCGCTGAAAGTTTTTAAAAAAAGGCAATTGAAGCTCAAACTTTCCTCTTTATGAATACAATCTCAAAAATATATTTAAAAAAATCCTCCGGAAGATGGATGCATCTGAAGGGAGGAGGAAAAAAGGTGAAAAACAGCAGTTTAAAAAAAAAAGTCAAAATCTAAAAACAAATTGTAAAAATTATTAAAAAATCAGGAAATGAAGCCGAATTATTCCCCTTTGAAATGCCACTTGTCAAATGAGTCTACATTGACTTCCGGAAAAATGACATAAAAACACGTTCCATGCAGACCTTTTTTAAATATGCCATTAAAATAAATAAATAAATAATATAAAAGACCAAAATAAATAAATTCTGCAACAGAGTCACTGGTTCAGCGCTCGCTTCGTTATTCGGTCGTTTGGGAAGTCTCATCGGCAACTTGCTGTTCGGTTTTCTGATGGACGATCATTGTCTCGTATTGATATCAATCGTGGCCGTCGAACTTTTCGGTGAGTTTTTGCCAATCAAATTCGACGATTGAAGACAAAACGTTTCTTTCTCACTGTAATCGATTGCCATTGATCCTATCGATCATCCGGATCATTGGAAAAATATTTAATAACCGAAATCCATTCGATCGATCGACCAATCGATCGTTCGACGTTGTCTTTCAGTTGCTGGAGTTTTGAGTTTTTTCCTAAAAAACAGTGACGACGAAACGAAGGAAAAAGCATCTCCCAACGTACCGGAAATTGTCGTCAAACATTCCGTCATCGAGAAATACACCAGAAAAAATGAATGGTAAAGAAAAGAGGAAGCACCATGACATTGTGAAGCATATTGTACAGAATAATTCTCAATCCATCGTCATCATTCATCAAATTTTGAAAAATCGTTTTTGCTCATAAATTATTTCCAATCGAGGCAAAGGAAATTTTTCAAATAAAGACTAACGTATGAGCGAGGATTTTTATACACCCAGAAAAAAGATCTGGTACATTTAACTAAATCCTAGTCAAACCAAATAAATTTTTTTAGTTGTAGGCTGGCCTAAACAACTCTGTTCATGTCAACGAAATTTTTTTTTTTTAATGACCTACTAGGAGAATAGATTGCGATCTAATAAATTTTTATTTAATATTAATAAGTATTATTTCAAACTGAACAAATATGTATTTAAATGAAATAATTTTTTTTCTAATATTTTACACAATATATATTTTTTAACATTTCAATCTTTGAATGTGTAGCTACACATATGAAGTCTACAATTTCGTAAAGCTTCGCCTTTTCTTTAACAGAAAGGAAAAGAAAAAAGACCCCTTTTTATGCACTCAGAGAAAAAATTACTGAATTTGAAAACATGAATTTATTTATTAAATGAAAGTATTAATTCGGTTATCTATTTGTTGAACCAAGAAAATCACTCGTCATTTAAAAAAATATTTTCACGAATCCATTACTCCATTATATTAAACTCTTATTTAATAGTAACAATTAAATGCATGATAGATTTGGTTAAATTTGTATTCATTGGATTAATTACATTCATCGCATCATAAATATTAGATTATTTGAATCTAAAAAACGACTTCATCACGAAATTTTTTTTTTTTGAAGAAAATTATTTATGGCATCATAAACATGAGATTATTTGGATCTAAAAAATGACTTCAATACGGAATTATTTTTTTCGAACAAAATTATTTCTTTGCAATAAATTCATCATTATTTTGCTTCTAAAAATATCTTTATTTAAATAGATTTCAATAAATTGGCATTCATTGGATTAATTAAATTTATTACATCATAAACATGAGATCATTTGAATCTGAAAAACGACATCAATACTAAATTATTTTTTCGAACAAAATTATTTCTTTGCAATAAATTCATCATTATTTTACTTCTAAAAATATTTCTGTAGTATTTTCAATATTTATTAGATATAAAATTGATTGCGATTACTTGAAAAGTAGCTGTAGTAAAATAAATAACACATTATTTTATTCCAATAGAATATTTGTTTGGAATGATGAAATTTTCATTACCTTCAAGCAAAGAACTATCATTTCTATAGTCTACTTTAATAGTATACATAAGTTGTTAAAAATTAAAAAACTGGTTTTTTAAATGTTTTCTTATATTCGAATCTTCATAACTCGTAACTTTTTTCAAGTGCATAGTAGTAGTCGATAGCGTAATAGGTAGCGTGTTAGGTAGTTAGGTAGGATAGGTATGATGGTAGGTAGGGTCGAGGGTTCGAATCTCGGTCGGACAGAGAAATTAGATTGGAGAATTGGCGCAGATTTGTCTTTTTTTTCTATTTATCTCTTTTTGGGGTCACTAAACTATGCATATTAAATTATTTGGCAAGGGCTACATATTTTTTATAAAATGTTTAGCAACAATTAATAAACACGCATTTGATTGAATCAATCATTTTTCCTGTTGATTGGACTAATTAATTTGGTGATTCAACAAATTTTTTTTCTCAGTGCTTCCTGTATTAAAAGACGTGCATGTTTTGAATGATAAAATGTGTTCTTGATTCAAACAACATATTACATATAATTGATAACATTTTGTTAGATTAAAGTAAATTCGTTTATTGAAACAGAAATTTATGGAATTGACTGAAAAAAATGAACCAAGTAAATATGTAAGGGATCCAATCTAATATCCTTTGGCAAATAATCGAAAAAATAATTTTTTGCCTTCAAAACTTTATTTCATTGGTTCTAGTAATTTTTTCTCTCAGTGTATAGCTACATATATGAAGGCTACAATTTCGTAAAGCTTCGCCTTTTCTGTAACAGAAGGGAAAAGAAAAAAGACCCTTTTTTATGGGAATCCTTTTCGGGGATTCGACCATCTTGCGTTTTGCCGCAATGTTTAATGTATTGAATATCCATACTGAAAAATAAAGATATCAAACATAGACGAGCTTGGAAAGGATATAGGTGTCGAGAGGCAGGTTCGCTTGCGCGAGAGGTAGCCACCTGGCGGATTTTTGGGGTACTGACAAATCTGCAGATACGCTCGGATGAGATCACGGGTGAATAGGTATCTAGTAACAACGAATAAAATTTTTCTTCAACGCCTGTTTCTCGATGACAGGGAATTCAAATAAATAAATATAGTGGAAGTAAATATCGCCCAAAATTGGAAGGAAAGAAAATTTTCTTTAAAGTAACTAAAAAATAATCAAATAAACGATTATAGTACCTACGACTAGATCTTTTTTCTGGGTGTACTCTTGTTTTTCTTTTTTTTTTGCTATCATCATCCAAGTCGTTCCCAAAGATATTATTATTTACATTCTCTGAACGATTTTATCATCTAGCTGGAAGATAATGAAACGAGGACAGAAACAAAAGTGTGGGCCTATGATGTTTTTTTAAAAAACCAGCTGTTTGCGGTTCATTTTATTAATTTATCGTGATCACGAGATTGACGTCACGTATTTCTCCCAGACGCAAGACAATTCAATTGAGACTGGAACTCGATTGTATAGTTTTATATTCCTCCTTAAGTATGTAGATAGATATGGGGCATTCCACGCCAAATCGACCACTTTAGAACCCGACCTCTTTGGATTTGGCTGAAACTTTTTTATCTTTTTCTACCCTATAAAAAACATTTTTCAGAATTTTTTCAAATTTTTTTCGAAAATCGAAAATTTCTCGATGATTACCATTTTTGATTTTTTTTTTCTGTTCATTATCTCAAACTTTGACATTTTCTGCAAATCCTCAAATTTTTTCAGAGTGGTGTTTTTTCGATTTCTATTTTTTTTCCCAAATGAAATGAATTTTTTTTTTCAACTAGCCTTATTTCTCATAACACCATTCTGTAAATTTTTGAGAGTATTCAGAGAACTTCCGAACTTAAAAAAAAAAAAAAAGAAACAGAAAGTGGTAACCATCGAGAAATTTTCGATTTTTTTCAAAAATCTGAAGAAAAACAATGAAGATGAGTTTCTATAATTTTCTTGTATTTTTTTTTTTAAGTACATTAAAAAACGAAAATTTTGAAAAAAAAAACATTCCGATAAGTCAAATTTTGAAAAAGTTATAGCTGTTTGAATAATAAAAAACCAATTTTTTTGAAAAATTTATAACTTTTTATCGGTTGAGTAAAAAAATTAGAAAATATTCTGAAAAATGTTTTTGATAGGGTAGAAAAAGATAAAAAAGTTTCAGCCAAATCCAAAGAGGTCGGGTTTTAAAGTGGTCGATTTGTCGTGGAATGCCCCATGTACATATGTATCAAGAGACAAGGCAGCATCACGACGCCAAAGTATCAAAGAAATAACACGAATAATCGTAGTGTTGGAGTTCCATCATCAAATATTATCCATCGGTGACTCCACAAGACGATGAATTATTCTTCAAATTGTCTGTATCGTTCTGCCTCGACGGATCTGACAAAGCGTTCTTCCTCCTCGGAGCTCGCTTGATTCTTTTGCCAAATTTCGATTATTATCGGGAAATAATTGCCACTGATAATAGTGAGGGAAAGTGCTCATCGATAAGTCTCGAAGCGAAGGGAAGTCACTCCAATCATCAAGAAATCAAGTCAGTTGAGTGATCTGTTAACCCTTTAACAGCTGGTGGGACACAAAAGACCCACCTACTTTGAAAACGCAGAACTTCCATAAAAATGAACATATCGACATAGTTAAGGTCACATTTTGAAGATGAAAGATGCATTTGATCATGAAAGATTCGGCAAACGCAAGGGTTGCAACCCTTAAGTCAAAAAGTCAAAAAGTGCGAAAATTGCGAAAAAATGAGAAATGAGCATAACTTTCGGGCAAAATTTTGTTTAGAGTCGCGATCTCAAGTGTGTGCTTTGAAATAACATCGAAAATTTGTAGCAAGAATATCCAATTGGAAAACTACCCCTAACAGTAACGAAACATCGAAAACCACCTCTACAAATGGTGATACGCCCAAAAGTGAACTTCCATTGATGTTCGGTTCATACATATTTTTGAAAACGCATGGAAAATGTGTTTCAAGAACATCCGATTCAAAAACTACCCCTAACAGTAACGAAACATCGAAAACCACCCCTAGAAATGGTGATACGCCCAAAAGTGCAGTTCCATTGATGTTCAGTTCATATATATTTTCGAAAACGTATGGAAAATGTGTATTAAGAACATCCGATGCAAAAACTACCCCTAACAGTACCAAAACATCGAAAACCACCCCTAGAAATGGTGATACGCCCAAAAGTGCACTTCCATTGATGTTCAGTTCATATATATTTTCGAAAACGCATGGAAAATGTGTATGAAGAACATCCGATTCAAAAACTACCCCTAACAGTAACGAAACCTCGAAAACCACCCCTAGAAATGGTGATACGCCCAAAAGTGAACTTCCATTGATGTTCAGTTCATATATATTTTCGACAACGCGTAGAAAATGTGTATCAAGAACATCCGATTGAAAAACTACCCCTAACAGTAACGAAACCTCGAAAACCACCCCTAGAAATGGTGATACGCCCAAAAGTGAACTTCCATTGATGTTCAGTTCATATATATTTTCGACAACGCGTAGAAAATGTGTATCAAGAACATACGATTGAAAAACTACCCCTAACAGTAACGAAACCTCGAAAACCACCCCTAGAAATGGTGATACGCCGAAAAGTGTACTTCCATTGACTTTCAGTTCTGAAACACTCGTATTTCGATTCAGATCAGGATAAAATAACAGAAAATGCGATAATAACATTCTATTCCTTAAGGGGTCAATTTCTCTCAATTGAGGGGTAGTTCATAAGGGTTGATCGATTCTTAAGTTCTTCAGAATCCCACTACGTTTTCTGCAATGATTTTTCCTCCATTTCTGGCGGAAACGAACAATGGGAAATAGAATTAAGATGTCTTCAAGTGAATGGGGTGGTTTTTTTATTTGGGGTAGTTTCTAAGGGTAGAAAAATTCGCAAATAATTTTTGTTCTCACATTGGATACTCATGAACTCAGATTCACCGTGCACGGACTTTGTCAAGTGCTCCATAAAAAAACTCAGCTGTTAAGGGGTTAAATTAGATCGATTTTGACAGATCAAGGGACGTTGAGACAATCAGTGATCAATTGATTCTTGTTTTTCCAGTGAAAATAGAAAACGATGATTCGTCGAGGAAATTTGGGATCGCCGAAAGCGTGGCGGAACATGCTGTTAATGAAACGGGTAATTAATCGAATGATCGATCGATGAATGATAGAATTGTTGGCAAAGAAAGATGACGTTCATGAATCCATTGATTGACTTTGAGGAGACCAATGAAACGGCGTTTTCTTTCAAAGTCAAGTGACTTGATCCCTTGTCAATGGATTGAGTATTTGATTGATATCGATCATTTCGTCATTACTTTGCTATTCTTAATTATTTTTGACTTGTTTACAAAAATGGCGAATAAAATTGGTTTTGATCGTTCGAAGGTTTTGGCAAATTCAACTATAAAATCATGTCGGTCTGCGGATTGATTTACATGAATTATGGATTTGGAATGGGAAGTCTCAGCCTCGTTATTCCAACGGCAGCGTGCGACTTTGAAATGACGACCGTTGACAAAAGTCGACCTAGTTTAGCGTCGGTTTTGGGTGAGAAAAATAAAATTATGATTATTCCCGAAAAAAGTTAACTGAATTGATTTTAATTGAATTTTTGTGTCTCCGATTTAGGAATGCTCTGCGGTGCTTATTTGTGGGCCTGTGTTGCCGATGTTAAAGGTCGCAAATTTACTCTTATTACTGCATTATTGTTGCACGGAGTATTTGACACTTTGTCCGCAATCGCCTCGAATTATTGGCTTTTCGTGATGACCAAATTCTTCAGTGGATTGGGGCAAGTTTCTCGGCCAACAAAAATGACAGTTGAAATAGCCAAAAGGCTATTTTTCTCAAAAAAAGATTTTTTGGAAAAATCTCAGATTCCGAGAATATTCTTACTTTGTTTTCAATTGATCCAATCAAACTTAATTGTCAATTTTTTGATCGAACGATCTTTCAGGATCGGTGACCACGATTTCTCAAAAACCCTTCGATCGATCGACTTCAAATTTCGCGAAGCTCTTCCAAACATCATAAAGCAGTCTTTGAACGAAGGATTATTGTTTTGGATGCATAGTTTTTTTTTAGTTCACGAAAATATAACTTTGTTATCACCGGAAATCGATACTGTCACTTTGGAGCGGAGTAATTATATTTCTAATCAATAATTCGTAATACCCTTCGTTCAAAGACTAGATAATTTGTTACGAAAACTAAATTCGTTTGATTTTTGTATTTTCGATTATTCACATTCGAGTGACAGTGGTCACCGCTAAATGTCTCAAGTAATATACGCCCTGGAATTGTTTCATCGTCATTGTTATTTGTCTTATAATGGAAAAAAAAAAACACCAAAGATATTCAGGAACGTGCTTTTTGAAGTGACGAAAATTATAATTCAAGAATTCAACGGATTTCCGAAGGAAAAATTCCGAAAATTCAGATCATATTTGTTGTTTATTAATATTAATTTATTAGTTTATTAATGTTGTTTATTAAAATTGCAAGTAACAAAAATCTTATTTTTTTACAGTATGAGCGGACAATTGGCGTTGATATTTACATATCTTGGAGAATTTCAACCTACCCATGTTCGAGACAGAATTTTATCCTGGATGGAACTAGCTTGGGCCATAGGATTTACTATTGTTCCCGGTAAGAGTTATTTTTGTTGTTGTTGTTGTTGTTGTTGTTGTTGTTGTTGTTATTATTAACGAGAGCATTTGCATTACATTACATTTTGAGCATTTTATCGAGGTCGATAAAAAAAAACAAAAATTTTTTGTTACTGTTCTTTTTTTTACAACATATTTATTAATATTTTGGCAATAAACAAAAAAAAATTAGAAAAAAAATGAAAAATAAACAAGTTATAAGCTGATAAAGTTGGGGCTGAAAAAGGGGTGTGCTGGCTAACACAATTGCAACATTTCTGGTCATCCGATACAAAATTTAAAAAAATATTCTTAATTACTGAGAATGTTATTATACCCCCACCTCAAAGAAAACAGAAAAAAATCGCAAAATGGCGGCTATTTGAACAAAAAAAGGCGTTTTTTGACTCTTTTTATGGTTTTTAATTTTTTTACAATAGTAAAAAAAAAAATTTGATACAAAAGTGGTGGGGGCAATAGAAAGTTATACACTGAAGGTTGGTAAAAAATTTGAAATAAATCAGTTGAGTAGAACTTGAGATATGATGTCAGCCGTGTTGGGAAAAGTAGTTTTGAGAAAAACGTCTACCGGGTGTTCCAAGAATGAAGGGCAATGTCGTGAGGGTAGAAAAGTCCTTTACCATTTTTTGATATTTTAAACTCCTGAATTGTTGTTAATTTAATTACTTATTAATGTAATATCAAGTAGAAAAGTCCTTTGCCATTTTTTGTTATTTTGAACCCCTGAATTGTTATTAATTCAATTAATTAATAACAATTCAGGGTTTTTAAATATCAAAAATAGCAAAGGACTTTTCTACTCAATATTACGTTAATAATTAATTAAATGAATATTATTAATTAAATTATTAAATTAAATAATTAATTAAATAATTAAATTAAATTAAATAAATTAATTAAATAATTAATTAATAACAATTCAGGAATTTAAGATATCAAAAAATGGCAAAGGACTTTTCTACTCAATGTTACGTTATTAATTAATTAATTAAATTAATAACAATTCAGTACTGAGAAAAAAAAAGTTTGGATGAACAAAATCTGCAGTCAAATACGTTCAACTAGATATTTATTTGGTCTAACTAAATAATTAGTTTTTTGAACAATTCTGCGCTTCGGTTGACAAAAATATTTTTCAGGCAAAGAAATGTTGAGTTGTATTAACTAAATATCTAGTTGAACGTATTTGACTGCTGATTTTGTTTATTCAAACATTCTTTTTCCTTGGTGAGGGGTTCAAAATATATCAAAAAATGGCGAAGGACTTTTCTACTTAATATTACGTTAATAATTAATTAAATTAATAACAATTCTGGGTTTAAAATATTAAAAATAGCTAGGGACTTTTCTGCTCAATAATATGTTAATGATTAATTAAATTAATAACAATTCAGGGGTTTAAGATATCAAAAAACGGCAAAGGACTTTTCTACTCCATATTACGTTAATAATTAATTAAATTAATAATAATTCAGGGGTCTAAAATATAAAAAAAATAGCAAGGGACTTTTTTACTTAATATTACGTTAATAATTAATCAAATTAATAACAATTCAGCGGTTTAAGATATCAAAAAATGGCAATTACGTCACGAATCTACCCTCACGGTATTGTCCTTCATTTTTGGGACACCCTGTATATTCCGATTTGCTCCAACGTGACGGGCGTAGTTGCAGCGTCACTAAAATAGATATAACTCCGTAAATTATTGGAATTAAAAAATTTCCTTTCGAGGATATTATCCTTAAAGGTCTAAGCTTTAAGTACATGTAAAAAAAAGATTGATTTTTTCAAAATTCTAGACCAGAATACCGCCTTAACAAAAAAATTATTGCAGCTATTGGTTGGGCTGTGGTACCTCTGGATTTTGGATTTCGGTCAGGCTATTTTTTCTTCAACTCGTGGAATCTCTTTATACTAATATGCTCGATGCCGGCATTAATGATTGCGTTATTGATGTATTTTCTGCCGGAAACACCGAAATATCTCGCCGAGAGCGGACAATACGCCGAACTCTTGAAAGTTTTGGAAAATATGTACTCGGCAAATACTGGATTACCGAGTGAAGAGTATACGGTAAAAAAAAAAAATTCATTAATAAACTAAAAAATCGTGCAAATTGGAAATTTGCACATAGCTTCCTCATTTGTTTCCGCCTATCGTCAAGCCTCCTCTATGAGGACCTTCTTGACCAACTTTATTTCATGTATGTTTATTTTCATGGCTTCCTCATAAAGGAAGCTTGACGATACACAGAAACAAATGAGGAAGCTATGTGCAAATTTCCAATTTGCACGATTTATTCATCATTTTCATAAAATTTTAATATTCCACGATCTCTTGCTGCTCATTCAATATCAATTTATTCATCACCTTATGCATTTGTGCGAAGTTTCATCTAGATACTTGCAAAATTACGAAAGCTGAAACGCTGATAATAATTTTTTGAAAATTTCAAAATTTTTTTTCAGCCAAACTCCTCATGCATTTTTTCCAAAATTCTATATTGTTTTTCCTTAGTATTTAATGTGTCAGCATAAAACAATTCACCTCGATAGATGCAAAATCACAAAAGCTACAGAGCTTACACTTTTTTTGCGAAAAATAATAATTTTTTTTAAACCAAACGTCTTGAGCAAAGTTTCCCAAATTCAATTCAAATAGTTCTTATTATAAATTGTATCTACGCATAAAATTCCAGGGTGCCAACTGCAAAACAGCTGCTTAATGTTCACAAGCATTTTTCTGGAAATGTCTAAATTTTTTTTAGAACAAACCTTTCTAGCGTTTTTCACCAAATTTGACCCTAACAATTCTTATTATCTAGTGCATTTGTGCAAAAAATTTTAGCCCGATACTTGCAAAAATGCGAATGTAGGAGCGTTAACAAAATTTGTTTGAAAATTTGAAATTTTTTTTTGAAATGAACCTCTCAAGCGATTTTTCTGAAATTCAGTAGTATTTTTCGTTTTCATTGAATGTATCATCACAAAAAAATTCAGCTCAATACATGCAAAATTGCAAAATTTAGAGAACTTACAATTTTTTTGCGAAAAATTAACTTTTTTTTTTAAACCGAATCTCTTGAGCGATTTTACTCAAATTCAATCCCAGCCGTTCTTATTATAAAGTGTATCTACACAAAAAATTTCAGAGCGATAACTTCAAAATTACGAAAGTTAGACGACGAACAAACAATTTACAGAAAATACAAGGTCTCGCCAAATTGACAATTATTTTACAATTTTGAAAGAATTTGCACTGAGTAGAGGGACATAGATGATCTACTTGCATACTAAATTTCAACTCGATAACTTAAACCGTTCTCTAGATATATTCATTTTAATAAAAGCACAATCCACACACACACACACACACACACACACACACACACACACATACATACGTCCGGACATTTTTTCTAAATTTGATTTCTCGACGTTTTGGGACATTTTGAACATACTGACATGAAAATTGCGAAAAAAATTTTTTTCGCGAAAACAAAGCTTCCTTTATGAGGAAGCAAAAAAATAGTCAACTCAATTAAAACGTTAGGAAGAAAAATAGGAATCACACAGAAAAAGAGAATGTCTAAAAAATAAAAATAAAATGATTGAAACATTAATTAACCGATTAAATAATTTTGTCCAACATTTGTCTTGACAAATGACGCTCATTTCTAAATATAACAAAATTCATCGTTTCTGCCTCGATAAATTAATTAATAAATCAAATCAAGGGGGTTAATCGATTGATAAACAAATCATCTCTCTCTCTCTCTCTCTCTCTCTCTGATAATTAAATCGCGCTGAGAGACTTTTCAATAAGAATCTTTATTTGTTGGTATCAAGATTGCAAATTTCTATTTTTAGATTAAAATTTCTAAAATTGGAGATCCGACACTTGACGAGCTGATAAAACTCGCGCGAATGAAGGAAAGAGCGACGAGGAACGTTAAAACTTTTGGCGCCATGATGTCGAGCTTCTTGAGACAAACCTTATTGATATTCAAGCCGCCTTATCTCGTTAGAACGTTAATTATCGGTACGGTAATGACGTGCCTAATGTCATCGTATTTCACGATGGTTTTGTGGCTACCTGAGGTTTTCAACAGATTTGCAACATTCGAGGCTCTTTATCCCGATGAAACTGCGAATGTTTGCTCGGTCACTGCTGCGTTGCGACGAAACGTCACCAACGATCTCATTTCCGATTTACCGGTAAGATCTCGTCCCTCGATCGAGCAACGATTGCACAGTCATGAAAATTAAAAAAAAAAAAAAAATTCGGCCTGGTGGTCTGACTATGTGAGGTAAATGTCCCAATTATTGAACAGCTAAGGATCTGGGGATTGAATATGGTGAGAAAAAAATATAAAATCAAGAACAAAAACCATCGCTTTCATGTTCAAATGATACTTTGATATTTTTGCTTTCGAAAAATCACCCCTTAAATGATTTTCAAATGATTTCGAATGAAAAAAAAAAGAATAACAATGTGAAGCATGCAAATGTCTCAATTATTGAACACTCGAAGTGCCCATGTCCCTAATATTTAACAGGCATGTCCCAGTTATTGAAGACTCTCGAGAATTCTTTTTCCATTCTGAAATCATTATTTCGGGTACTAAATTAAGAAATAAAAGCAAAATCAAACACTTGAATAATCCTTTATTAATCATGTAAAAATACAAAAATATGTATGGGGCATTCCATCCGAAATCGGACAGTTTGAAAAACTTTTGTTTTTTATTTCCTCAATTTTTTTATATTTTTGAGTACCCGTCAAAAGACCGTTCCTGTTAAATTTTGAGATTTTTTTGATTACCCGTTCAAAAGATATTAAATTTGAAAAAAAAACCCGCTCTTTTTTTGGTATTTTGGTCATAACTTCTTTAATAATGGTCCAAATTGAAAGTTTTTTTTTTCAAAAATTTTGTTTTTCTATGGCCTTTTCAGAAAAAAATACGACAAAAATAGTCGACTTGTTTTTTAATGAGTTTTTTGAGTTTTAAACATTAAACCACGTTTTTAAAAGTGAATGTCGTTTTTGATTTTTTTTTTTACTTTTTTGTTTCAAACATTTATCTATTCAACAATTTTTAAGACTAGTCCGATCGTGGGATCTCAATAACTATTATTTTTGTCGATTTTTGAAAAATGAATTTTTTTTTTTTCTTATAAATTATTATGCATACCAATTTTTGTTACTGTATAGTATTTTTTTCAATATTTGAAATTTATTTTGATACTTTTTTATTGTTAACGGGTTCTTAAAATTAATAATTAATCGTTAAGTCTGTTTATGAACAATAATAACAACAGTTCTTATTTATTCACGTCTTTTTTTGAAAACCTTACATATACGATTATTTCCTGAATTAGAATATTCCTTTGCCAATACTTTTCCGTTGCTCATTGGAATAATTGAATGAAATTTTTGTGATTTAAAAAAAAAAATTTCGGCGGCCTTTGTGAGAATAAGCGAGCTGAATTTGAGAAAAATATTTTGAATGGAAATTTTGTATAATGGTCAGTTTTGAAAAATTGTTGGTCCAGGGACCAACAATTTTTGTCCATCGATAATAAATTTGAAAAATAAAAATTAGACTTTTTTCCGTATTTTGGCCAAGTTTAATATTTTCAATTAAATTATAGTTATTATTATTTTTTTTTTAAATGAAACTTCGGCTACGATTTGAGCTCATTTTCTTCGTGATCGTTGAAACTTTAAAAGACCCCGCTTGATTCATCGATTTCAATCATTTTTTAAGTTTTCATATTTTTCAAATTCGACCATCGATTTTCAAAATTAAAAAGCCATTTTTTACGGTGATTTTCAAAATCCACGCGATTCTCCAAAAATTTAATAATGGGGTTGAACTAAACTCCATCTCTAAGTTTAATTAAAAAGTTTGCGTGAAAAAAAAAATGCTAAATTGATTTAATCAAGATGGAGTTATGGGCATTTAAAATTCCAGTATTTTGAAGTTTCTAAAAATCCGTCAAAAATGAGAAAAAAAAAGTACTTTTTTCGTTTCATAAACCATATTTTGGAGAAAAATTTAATTTACGCCCATTATAATCAAAATCTCTGAATTTTTTGATTTTTTGATTTTTTTTTTCTTATTGTACATCATTTTGGGGGGTGGCCGTTTTGCACCAGGTGACCATTCGCCACTAATAATGTTTGGCTCATATTTTATGCAAATATTGTTAAGCGGGTCGGTAATTATAATAAATGAAAATTCAGTTAGCATCTGTAAGAAGCTGTTTGAAAAATGTTGTATTTGTCAAGAATCGCCTGAGTCGTGAAATTTGTAAAAAATTCTGGAAATATTTTCAAACGCAACATTCAAAATTCAACATTCATAATTTTGCATAAATCATGCTGAAATTTTTCGTACAAACAATATGATAAATGTGGTTATTATAAAATTTGGTAAAAATTAAACGATTGAGGATTCGAGGAAATGATTTTCAAAATAATTTCGATCACTTTAAAAAGATGAAATAATCATATTATTTATGTAATTCCACTTCACGTTCATAATTCGTTTTATCGTTTTAAAGAAATTTTTTTTTAATTTTCAAAATCTTCAAAATTAAGGCGGAGGAATTTTTTTAATTTATGGGCGTATTTTCGTTGTTTTTTGGTTTTTAACTCAAGAAAACATTTTTTTGCACCTGAGTTCACAGTTTGGATCTGAGCGTGCCGTTCCAGCTTGTGAAATGGGCATAAAATCGGACGTATATTTGCACTCGATAATCCTCGGTATAACATCCGTACCAACTGCAATTTGGTTGCCCCTTTTCATCGAACGTTTGGGTTATGTTTTTCATCTTGGTACGAATTTTCATTAACTAATTAATTAACTAATTAATTTTCATTGATTAACTTGTCAGTTAACTAAACTAACTAACTGAGTAATTGATTAATCAACTTAATTAACTAAGTAACTAATTTAACTAACTGATTGATTAGCGTAACTCACTAATTAATCTAATTATTAACTAATTAACTAAACGAACTAACTAATTGATTGACTAGCTTAACTAACTAATTAATCTCATTATTAACTAATTAACTAAACTAACTAACTAATTGATTGATTAGCTTAACTAACTAATTAATCTATTTATTAACTAATTAACCAAACTAACTAACTAATTGATTAATTAACTTAACTAATTAAGTAATTAAAATTATTAACTTAACCAACTGACTATTTAATTTTCATTGACAAAACCCTGAGGAAAAAGGATCGTTGACTCAACCAAAATTCCGATGACATGGGACTAAATGTTTTTATTTTACTGGAAAATAAATATTGTCCAAGTCTGAATCGATATAGTAATTGAATCGAAAAAATAATTAATTGGGAGAAAAATCAATTTTCCAAAAATTGCCGACCCTCAGTCACTGGAATTTAATTGAGTCAGCCATACTTTTTTATCAATGGAAGCTTTTTGATGGTTTATAGCGAATGTTTTTTTTCTCTTCAGCATTGGGCTCGCTAATGTGCAGCGCTGTGACTCTGGGCCTTTTTTTCGTAAAATCTTCACTTCAAAATCTCGTATTGGCTTGCATTTTCGACGCTGCTGCCTCGATCTGCATAACGGCGTTATTGTGCATGCTCGTTGAGCTTTATCCGACGAATCTTCGGTACGTAAATGGAAATATAATCGGCATGAGGAGTGACGAAATATCTCTCAATCAGTCCAACGAAATTTATCGGATGATTGCGCTAATCGTTGCAATAATTAAAAAACCGACCAAGGAGTTGGACTTGTATAATTAGCGTTTCGTTCCGATATTATAAAAGACCTATTTTTATTTAATATATTTAATATATGGGTCATTCCATGTCAAATTTTTACGACGATGTAATAATTGCTGATGAAAATAAATATATTAAATAAAAATATATTAAATATATTATATAGTTAATATAATGCATTTAATATATGGGTCATTCCATGTCAAATCGACCAAGAGTTGGAATCGATCCCTTTCAATTTCGATGGAATTTGGTCAGAAGTTTTCATTTTTAACAAAACGAAGTTCTACCAGAGGAAAAAAATTGAAATTTTTTTTTTTCCAAAGTTATCCGAATTATTTTTTAAATATTTCGGAATTGTAGTTATGAAAAATTGTTCTGAATTCGTCAAAGGCCATCCTGAAAATTTCAGGATCTTTTAAGATCAGTCCAAGGTATTATATAAAAAAAATTTAACCAAAAATTTAATGTTGATCGTGGATTTATACGATTTTTAAAAATTCATATTTCTGAAAAATCAAAAAACACCTTTCTGAAAAATGCAGGATCTTCGAAGATCAGTACAAGATATTATATGAAAAAAAATGGAACCAAAAATTTGATACGAAACTTGGATCTTCACGAATTTTGAAAATTCAAAATTCTCCAAATTGATCATTTTTCAATTTTTTTTTCGGAATATTTTTTTTTCCATAGCCCCAAGTATACTATTTAAGGGGAATTCAGGATGATTTTTCGTAACTATAATAGTTTGCAAGATATTTGAAAAATAAAAGATATTTGAAAAATTGTGAAATTTTGAATTTTTTATAATTTTCAAAAAAAAAATTAATTTTTTTCCTTTGGTAGAACTTCGTTTTGTTAAAAACGAAAACTTCTGACCAAATTCCATCGAAATTGAAAGGGGCCGATTTCAACTTTTGCTCGATTTGACATGGAATGACCCATGTATCAAATGTATTACATTAACTATATAATATATTTAATATATTTATTTTCATCAGCAATTATTACATCGTCGTAAAAATCGACAGTTTTCCGGTAATCTATGACTTAATATCCACTAATCCTATCAAAATAAAAATTTAGCTTTAGAAATCTAGAACATCAGGAAGGGTCATAGCAAGGAAATTTTGAATTCTATTATCAAGACCACTAGACCAAAAATTATGAAAAAAAAAAAATATTTATAAAATATGAAATAAAATATTTATTAAACTAATAGAAAAAATGTCTAGCAAATTTTTAGCTATATTATTAAAATCACTGAACCAAAATTCATTTTAAAAAAATTAACTTTTCAATCCCTAGCGTTAACTCTTCCAAATGATATATCACACGATATATTAATTAAACTTTTATGTCAATTTAAAAAATGTTTTTACTCGATTAAATAGCCCTAATTTTTTAACCCTATTAAAATCTAAATTTAAAAATCTAAATCAGTGAAAACAAAATTTTGATGTTTTTTTTCATTTTTAATTTTATACAATAGTCGTTATGACTTTCCGACCAGATAATGCGTTCTATTTCCAGCATTTGTGGATGAATGTGCAAATTTAATACCGAAAATAATTCGATAATCATCGAGAGTGAGAAAATAATCCATTTCCTTGAATCGACTGCGATTTTTATCGGACCCAATCCTCGATTTATAATCGTTTGTTAAAAAGTAAACGGCATTCGGCTATTTTTGGCAAATCATCGAGCTTATCTCATCGCACACTCTCCATGATTGTTCATTGATCTGCTACCGATTTTATACCGATAAGATCAAAAATATCCGAGATACGGAGAAAATTTGAGCTCCGAAAATTCGATTGATATTGATTGATATTTCGTACTCTTGAAAAATAAGGAAAAAAAATCGTGACAGTTTTATTTCACTCTCGATGCTTGGCTGATAGATCATCCGATTTCCGGTGAAAAGAAAAATATCGATCTCTCGATAAAAATTTATTTATGGCTATGATAGATCCTCAAAAATCATTCCATCTAGAAAAATATATTTCACACAAATACTTAGTATTTTAATAAAATTGATCAATTGAATTAACGTTTTACCATCGCCATTTTAACAGTAAAATGATTGTTGACATTATTTTCACCCATAATCATTTTTTTTTGCGATTAAGCTTATCAACATTTTTTATCTCCAATAATTTCCTTTCATCTTATTAAACGATAATTACAGTCATTAAAGAAAAATTCCACTTTTGATTAAAATAATAATTATTCGAATTTGATTATTAATTAATCTTACATCGTTTATCAGGGACAAACCAAATATTGGAGGAAGATTTTTTTTTAAATACCTTGATAAAAGTTTAAAAATAATAAAATATATTTTTTAATAAAGATATTTGAACAATAAAATAATTTTACTATTGCAATTTTTCAAGTGAAAAGATTATTGACATTATTTACACCCACAATAATTTTTTTGCGATTGAGCTTATCTAAATTTTCTTTCATTTTATTAAACAATAATGACAGTGACCAAAACAAAATTAGTTTTATATCAGAAGAATGACTATTCGATTTTAAATAATGTTACAACGGTTATCAGAGAGGAACCAAATATTGGAGCAGGATTGTTTAAAAAATACCTTGTTAAAAATTTCTAAAAATATGATGTGAAAAATAGGGAAAATACCTCATTAATCTTCATCAACTAATAATAATCATCAATTAATCTCAGGAAAAAAAAACTCAATTGACTTAAATTTACATGAAATACCCTCTGTCTATATATATTAGGGTGATTTTTTTCGACTTATTTTTTTTCTTTCACTCCCCACCCGAAATCTTGTTGCATATGTCTAAAAGAAAATTGCCTGAAAGTTACAGCCCTTAATATTAATATTAAGTACTTTCCCTTCGCGTGATAACTTTTTCCATAAAAAATACACGTAAATGAAAAACTTTTTTCGTCAAAATTTTACCACTCTACGGTTTTTTATGCTATCACGCCGATTTTGGTCGCAATTTACGTAGAATTGAACGATCTTTGAAAGTGTCTAAGACGACGTAAGTGTAACTTACACTGGTGAGATAGTACGGGTCCCTAAAGTTGAATTTTACCAAAAATTCTCGATTTTTTGCTGTTATCTCCAAAATGATTAACTTAAACGAAAAATCACAAAAAAAATTTTGTTGTAAATTCGATTTCCTACAAAAAAGGTTCTTTAAACCCAACTGCTAAAATTAATATTTCTTGAGATATTGAACCTTAACTTATTTATGGTGTAAAATTTGTATAGTTTATCGAACCAAAAGTGTTAATTTGTTGATATTCCATATCATATCACCATATCAAGTATTATATTACCAGTGGTGATATGATATGGAATATCAACAATTTGAAACTTTTGGTTCGATAATCCATAAAAATTTGCATATCACAAATAAGTTAAGGTTCAATATCTCAAGAAATATTAATTTTAGCAATTAGGTCTAAAGGACCTTTTTTGTAGGAAATTAAATTTCCAGAAAAATGTTCCTTTACATTTTTTCCTTTAAGTCAATCATTTCGGAGACAACAGCGAAAAAATGAGAATTTTGGGTGAAAATGAACTTTAGTGACCTCGTACCATCTCACCAGTGTAAGTTACACTTACGCTGTTGAGGACACTTTCAAAGATCGTTCAATTCTGCGTAAATTGCGATCAAAATCAATGCGATAGCAGAAAAAACCGCGGAGTGGTAAAATTTTGAAGAAAAAAGTTTTTGATTTGTGTATATTTTAGATGGAAAAACTTATCACGCGAAGAGAAAGTACTTAATATTAATATTAAGGGCTGTAACTTTCAGGGAATTTTCCTTTAGACATATGCAATAAAATTTCGGGGGAGGAGTGAAAGAAATAAAAAAAAAAGTCGAAAAAAAATCACCCTAATATATATGTGTATTTAATAAATTCTTTCCGGCTTATTTTATATGCCTAATCCCTTAAATTCTGGAGCTCATGAATCATGAGATTGTAAAGCCGTTGAAAAAAAGAATCAACGACCGAGATAAAAATTTCTCGTCTCTTCTTTTTATTTATCTAAAGGTATCACGAGTCAATTAACCTTCGTCACTTATCTTCTGCCTCCGTATAAAACTAACTGTCGGGCATGACAATGTGATGTGTAAATATTCAATTTTATAGGGTCATGGCTGCCGCTTTTTCCACGTTTCTCGGACGAATCGGATGTTTCGCGGGAAACGGTCTCTTTGGATATCTCATCGATGATTATTGCGTGCCTCTCATTTCGATCATAGCTGGTCAACTATTCCGTCAGTATACCTTTTTTATCACGGTCAATTTTTTGCCAACAATTAATCGAGACAAAGATTTATCGAGATATCGAAAGCACGACTAAAAAATGTTATCCAGGAAGATCAAATTTTTTTCTAATCTCAATTTTTCAATTATCAAGGAAAATAATTGAAATACAAATTTATAGAAATTTTTAATTCCTCGCAAATTATAAAAATTATCATTTTTGTCAATCATCTGTTTTTCACTCTTCCATAAAATAATTATAATTTTTTATTCAATACATTTATAATTTTCTTTGTAATTTGTCATATTCCATCAGTATAACTTTTTATCACCATCAATTTTTTGGCAACGATCAATCGAGACAAAGAAAATTTTAATTCGGGGCAAATTATAAAAATTATCATTTTTATCAATCATCTGTTTTTCACTCTTCCATAAAATAATTATAATTTTTTATTTAAAACATTTATAATTTTATTTGTAATTTGTCATATTCCATCAGTATAACTTTTTATCACCATCAATTTTTTGGCAACGATCAATCGAGACAAAGAAAATTTTAATTCGGGGCAAATTATAAAAATTATCATTTTTATCAATCATCTGATTTTCACTCTTCCATAAAATAATTATAATTTTTTATTTATAACATTTGTAATTGTATTTGTAATTTGCCATATTCCGTCAGTATAACTTTTTTATCAAGGTCAATTTTTTGCCAACGATTAATCGAGACAAAGATTTTTCGGGATATCGAAAACATGACTAAAAAATGTTATCCAGGAAGATCAAATTTTTTTCAATTTCAATTCTTCAATTATCAAGGAGAATAATTGAAATACAAATTTATAGAAATTTTAAATTCGTCGCAAATTATAAAAATTATCATTTTTGTCAATCATCTGATTTTCACTCTTCCATAAAATAATTATAATTTTTTATTTATAACATTTATAATTGTATTTGTAATTTGTCATATTCTGTCAGTATAACTTTTTTATCCAGGAGGATAATTGAAGCACAAAGTTATAAAAATTATAAATTCAGTATAAATTATAAAAATTACAATTTTTAATAATCAGCTGATTTTCACTATTCCATAAAATATTTATAATTATGTTTATAATTTATAATGAAATTAATCACATTCCATCAGGATAACTATTTTATGACAGTCTATTTGTTACTAACCATCAATCGAGACAAACCAAAATTTGATCCAGGAAGATAACATTTTCAAAAAAATGAAATTAATAAAGACAAAAATTTTCAATTTCAATTTTTCAATTATCCAGAAGAATAATCGAAAAAGATGTATAAAAATCATAATTTTTATAAATGGTATAATTTTCACTATTCCATGTAATATTTACGTGGAAGAGTGAATCTTACATCTACATTTATAATATTTATAATTAATCAATAATTTAATTTATCGTATGGTTTTTCTTTTGATTTCAGTCAGCGGAATTCTCAGCATGTTTATCCCACGAAAGGATAAGAAATAACAGGGAAAAGACGCCATCAGCCAACGATCAAAATGTGAAAGTGTAATACATAGCGTGGCAATAATGATAACAATTATAGTTGTTTTGAAAAAACAATAATAGGCTATGACAGACATTATTGTCTCTATGGAAAAAATCATCCCTCTTGGATAATTAATTGTTCATTTGTTCAAGGTTCTGCAGAGGCATTCATTTAAAAGATAGGTTAACCACACGAGGATCGATTTTTCTTCGCAATTTCGATCTATCGATCTATCGATCAATCTATGGGTCTATCGACAAATCCATCTATCTATCGATCAATCCATCGGTCGATCGATAAATCTACTGATCTATCGATCAATCTATCGGTCTATCGATAAATCTATCAATATATCGATCAATCTATCGGTCTATCGATACATCTATCGATCTATCGATCAATCTATCGGTCTATCGATAAATCTAGCGATCTATCGGTCTATCGATAAATCTAGCGATCTATCGATAAATATATCGATCTATCGATCAATCTATCGGTCTATCGATAAATCTATCGATCTATCGATCAATCTATCGGTCTATCGATAAATCTATCGATCTATCGATCAATCTATCGGGCTATTGATGGATCTATCGATCTATCGATCAATCTATCGGTCTATCGATAAATCTATCGATCTATCGATCCATCCATCGATCTATCGATCATATTCATAGCGTAGAAGACTGATTCGTATAAACTCACCATTTATGCGGGGAAATAGACAATTAAAGTGGATTTCACTTCTCGATTAGTCTAACGAAAGAAAGAAAAAAAAATTCTCTAAATTCGAATTCTAACACACGCGACAATCGTCGAATTTACATTTTTATCGGAGAACACGTGGCGTGACTTGCGTCAATGTAAAAAAAAATGCAGAGCACTTATATATATATATTATATATATTTGCCAACTGTGCAAATATTTTTAAGCTCTTCGTCGTTGAAATAAAATTTTATGCTCGTAAGAAATCTGTTTGTTTTGGTTGTTTGAATAATCCAAAAATTTGTCTTTCTAATGATCATTCTATATTAATCTTCCATGATTCTCGTCTTTGACGCTGCGTTAAAAATCGGGGTAAAAAAAGATTCACGTGCAATTACACGGTTATCTCGATTCGCGTATTTGAGTTCTCGTTTGTCCCACTTGAGCACTCCTTATCGAGCGTTTTAACCAAAAAAAAAAACAATGCAATTTTGTGAGAGCGCACTTGAACTTGAAATTTCAACGAAACTTCCGAATTTCAATGTCGCACGAATGCAACTAAATGATAAGTTAATTTAAAAAAAAGAAATGTTGGAGCATTACAAAATGTCAGATAAAAAGATGACCAAAATTGTTTGCGTGTTCAAATAAGAATGCGATTAGAGTGTACATTACTGAAACGATAAAAAAAATAAACTTCCATTTCACTGAGAAAAGAATCGTTAACTGTTAAGAAATGTAAAGTTGAATATGGCAAAATCAATTATTTCTTAACAGTTACCAAATTAAATCAATATTTTTTAAAAGTTAATAAATTATTTGGCCGAAATGAAATATTTAAGTAAAAGTGGCAGCTAAATATATTTCTTTAGTACAAATAACTGTTTGCTCAGTGTTGAATCTATACATTTGATATTTTAGAGCACTCAAATATATCTGTATATTTCATAATTCAGAATACGTAAATGAATCTATGTCATTGATATTCGAGTGCACTCAAATATATCTGCAGGTTACAGATATAAGTAAACTCTGATTGTATTTATTTTTGGTATTTGAGCGCACTCTAATATATCAATGAGTTTGCCGTTGGAGTACACTCAAATATATTTGTTTAATTTCATCAAATATTTAATATTGAATATATTGAAATATTGAAAATTAAGAATATTCTATATTTGAGTTGACACACTTATTTGTGTATTTCATATTCGAAAGCACTCAAATATATCGTATATATCATATTTTCTATTGCTCGAATTAGCATAATTTATGTAATGATCACTCGTTTATATTTTATATGGGAGAGCACTCAAATATATCCTTATATATTTGATATGTGAGAGCTCCCTAATATATCTCTAAATATATTTGTAGTGCGAGAGCACTCAAGTATATCTCTATATATTTGTTATGCGATAGCACTCAAATATATTGCTTTATTTGATGTGCAAGAACACTCAAATATACTTCTATATTTGATGGTATAAGAGTACTCAAATATATCACTATATATTTGTTATACGAGAGCACTCAAATATATCTTAATATATTCAGTATTCTCCAGTGCACTCAATTATATCTGATAATCTAACATATATCTGATATATCTAAGCCGCTAAAATTTGGTAAATACCATATATTCATTTCACTCATGCATATATGCAAATATTACATAATAAATGCATATTATACATTAGGCTGTCCGTTATTTACCAAGTTGGTTCTTTTTATAGCGCCCCCCAAATTTTTAGTTCATGACCTAACAAAAAATATCAGACCAAAAAAAGCCCTTAATATTCACATTAAACCTTGCCTCAAAGACGATATATTTGCCGTTTAAATAACATGAGATTTTTCCACGCTTTGGATTTAAATTTTTTTCTCCGAAACACGTAAAAATATAGCAATAAGACATACACATTTTTGTAGGAAATTGAATGCTCTACAAAAAACTTTTCTTATAATTTTTCGATAAACTCACTTCTTCAAAAGTTATTCAAGGTTAAAGTTGAACTTATAGGAAATTTTTCAGATTTTTCTGCTCTGACGGCAAAATTATTATTATTTAGATAAAAACTAATTGTTCATTTTGAAAAATATCTGATTCTGACTGTACTCTAATAAAAATGATTGAGAAATAATTTCGAAGAATGGAAAATAATGTGGCTAACACAAGTACACAAGTAACAAGTTTGACCGTGAATAACTTTTGAATCAATAATATTATCGTAAACGGAAGAGAGCTTGTTTGTAGAGAATTTTTGCAAATAATAACGTTTTTACTCATTTATATCATTCTGAACGACCTCTCATCGTTTCGAAAACGTTTCAAATTCTTATCAGATCTTTTTCAAAATGAAGAATTGGTTTTTATCTAAATAATAATAATTTTGCCGTCAAAGTAGAAAAATCTGAAAAATTTCCTATAAGTTCAACTTTAACCTTGAATAACTTTTGAAGGAGTGAGTTTATCGAAAAATCATAGGAGACATTTTTTGTAGAGCGTTCAATTTTCTACAAAAATATGTATCTTTCATTACTATATATTCACTTGATGCGAAGAAAAAAAATTAAATGTAAAACATGGAAAAATCCTATGCTATTTAAGGGGAAAATATATCGTCTTTGAGGCAAGGTTTAATGTGAATATTAAGGGCTTTTTTGGTACGATATTTTTTGTTAGATCATAAACCAAAAATTTGGGGGGCGCTTTAGAAGAAAATCAACTTGGTAAATAACGGACAGCCTAATATACATGTTTAGAATTTACTCGCTTCGAGCATCACAGATGTAAACCCGGCTCTTTAATGTTTAGCTACAATTGTGCATAGATGTATAGTATACATATTAGGGTGGGTTAAATAAAATGACTAATTTTTTTTTTCCTCGATATAATAAAAAATGTATTGTTCGGGATCTCAAAAAAACCCTCTGCAAGTATAAGCCCTTTATATTTAAATTAAGAGGTCCCTAAATTTTTATTTCCCATTTTTGCACTCAGAAAAAAGATCTAGTACATTTAACTAAATCCTAGTCAAGCCAAATAAATTTTTTCAGTTGTAGGCCGGCGTAATACAACTTTATTCATGTCAACGAATTTTTTTTTTTTTTTTGAATGACCTACTAGGAAAATATATTGCGATCTAATAAATTTTTATTTAATATTAATAAATATTATTTCAAACTGAACAAATATGTATTTAAATGAAATAATTTTTTTTTTTTTAATATTTACACAATATATATTTTTAAACACTTCAATCTTTGAATGTATAGCTACTCATATGAAGTCTACAATTTCGTAAAGCTTCGTCTTTTCTTTAACAGAAGGGAAAAGAAAAAAGACCCTTTTTTATGGGAATCCTTTTTGGGGATTCGACCATCTTGCGTTTTGCCGCAATGTTCAATGTATCAAATATCCATACTGAAAAATAAGGATATCAAACATAGACGAGCTTGGGAAGTATATAGGCGTCGAGAGGCAGGTTCGCTTGTGCGAGAGGTAGCCACCTGGCGGATTTTTGGGGTACTGACAAATCTGCAGATACGCTCGGATGAGATCACGGGTGAATAGGTATCTAGTAACAACGAATAAAATTTTTCTTCAACGCCTGTTTCTCGATGACAGGGAATTCAAATGAATAAATATAGTGGAAGTAAATATCGCCCAAAATTGGATGGAAAGAAAATTTTCTTTAAAGTAACTACAAAATAATCAAATAAACGATTACAGTTCCTACGACTAGATCTTTTTTCTGGGTGTGTAGAGCATCAAATGTTCTACAAAAATGTGCTAAAAAGATTCTCCTAACCTCAACGGTTGGAGTCTAATAAAATTCCAAAGTGAAAAAAAAAAAAAATTCCTACGTTATTTAAATGGGAAATAAAAATTTGCGATGAGGCACCTCTTAATTTAAATATGAAGGGCTGATACTTGCAGAGGGTTTTTTTGAGATGCCAAACAATACATTTTTCATTATGTCGAGGAAAAAAAATAATAATAATTTTATTTGGCCCACCCTAATACATATATGATATAACGATGACGAGAGTTGGCGATCTTCGTGTCAGGTGGACCAATAATAGTTCTTCTTACCCTTGGTGCGCGTCGCGTTCTAATTAAAGGCACACTAGCGGACCTCGGACGCGTGTTTGTCGCAGCCTTATTTCCTGTCATTGTCCCATATTCGCGTTATACGCGGACACGAGAATTTTAGCGGAAATAAACATCAAACGGAGTCATCTTCCCGCTGTCCGAATAATTGAATGGTCCAGTTACGCGCGTCTTGACTGTCTCGTGATAATATGCGTGTAATCAATAAATAATCTGGACGTGATTATTAAATATATATTTCGAAAAAAAAAAAACTTTTTTTTTTTTTTGGAAAACGGATTTTCCAAATTTTGGATTGAAACTTTGGGAAAAAACTGGTCTTTCACGGCGGTGATGATAGCGCGAGTGTCCTCATTCTCGTGTCGCGTTTCCATCGACGCGAAAACGCATCGACGGGACTTCCTCAAATCGTGATTGGCACCAATCGTTTCTACACATGCGTACTCACAGTACGTACAATATGTTTTTTCTTTTTTTTTTTGCTACTTAAAAAAGTTGTACGAAGTTTGGCGTCATTGGGACCGTTGCGGCACTGTCAAGTTAAGTTAAGGGGTCACACGCAGTCAGAAGGCCAAAAAGGGATTTTTCAAGAATTTTTTGTGGAAAGACACTTTTGTTTATTAACGTAAAAATTTATTTACGTCTTTTCGTAACTTTTAACTCTATTTTGAAAATTTTTATTTTTGAAAAATAATTATTTTGGACGCCGCTGTATTTCAGAGAAGTACTCTTTGATTAAGGCGTCTTGCGGTGACCACGATATCTCTGGATTGGATAATCCAAAATAAAAAATTAAAAAAGATTTTGTTTATATAAAGTATCATCTAGTATTTGATCGAAGGAATAAGCAAAATACCTATTTTTAACAAAATAGCCGCTTCTCAAAAAAAATTCTATTTCTGATGAACGTTTTTGCCTTAAATTGTTTATAAAATGAAAAATTCTGTTGGATTGACATGAAATTTTCTGTGGATATAATTAAATATATGTACATTACCAAAATCAAATTTAAAAAATCAATTTTTTGAAAATCATCACTGCGTATAACCCCTTAATGAAGTCGCCAGATGTCACAATTTGTTTGTACACGTTTTGAAGGAGAGAGAGAGAGAGAGAGAGAGATTAGTGTGACCAAAAGTGATCTGAATTGGAGTTTTTGTTTGATGCAAAAAAAAATAGACATAACCGAATTTTTTATTCCCACGACGAAGTCAAATTTTGTAATTTTAGTATTATGAACAATGATTTTGAAAATAAAGTTTGGTATTTTCACAGCAAAGTCAAAGTTACTTAAAGTTACTTAAAGTTGTCCGACAAATTGGTAAAAACAATTTTTTATTTTTAGTACTCGATTGATTTGTGTGTAAAAAAAAATTATTTTTGTAATTCAATTTTTTTTGAATGTTTAAAACATCCTCCGATATAGAGAGAAAACTTTTCCCTGTGGAAATAAAGAATCCCAAATACACAAACAAGTTCACTATTATTAACGATCAATTATTATCAACAATCAATAAAAATTTCTATTATCAACATTCAACAAATTCTAATGTTTCAATGCAATTTTTTAAATAATTATTAATTTTTTATCAATTATTATCAACAATCAATGAGAATTTCTATTATCAACATAATGTTTTTATGCAATTTTTTTAATAATTATTGATTTTTTATTAATTATTATCAACAATCAATGAGAATTTCTATTATCAACATTCAACAAATTCTAATGTTTTTATGCAATTTTCAAAATAATAATTCGCGTCATTTCTACGATTTTTCAAATATTTTTCCAAAATTTGAAAATTTTTCGAATGCGTCCGATAAGTGTCGAGCGAGAAATGTGTGTCACGGTCGCATCAGATAAACATGTTTGTCATAGTGACAAGGAAACAATTCACACGTGCTTTTTCGTTTTTTTTTACTTTTTTATTATTTTTTTCCTATAAAAATTATACGATTATGTGGTTGATTTAAATATCTCCGAATTATAGCTCAAAATTTTGATGTAATAATTACAAAATTTGGTACGATTTATTTTGTGAAAGTAATCCATTTTCAAAAAGTCAAAATGCATAATTAATCTTTAAAAAAAATGTTTGCAAAAATAAAATAAAATAATTAATTTAAAAAAAATGTTAATTTTTACCTAAATGAAATGAAATGAACTTTTTAAATTAAAAAACTAAATGAAAATTCTTGTAACAATAAAATAAAATGCAATTTTTTAATTATATGAAATTTAAAAAAAAAATTCTCCTCCGACCATATGACTTACAAATATAAATAAAGAATCAGGACTGATAGAATGATTTGCGAGACTTTTTTTTCTCTTGTTTCGCTCACGTGACGAGCCAACCGTGAAATTTGCGACAAAAATTGCGTTATACATATGGGTCATTCTATGTCAAATTGACCACTTTTGAACCCGACCCCTTTACATTTGGCTGATTTTTTTTTCCTTTTCTACCCTATTAAATACATTTTTCAGGGAATTTTCAACTTTTTCTATCCAACCCAAAAAAAAACTTATTTTTTCAAATAGCTATAACTTCTTCAAAAATCGACTGATCAGGACGTTTTTTTCAAAATTTTTGTCTTTGAATGTACTCTCCGAAAAAAAATACAAAAAAAAATGTAAGATATTAAAATCTAACAAATTTTTCACTTTTTCGAGAAAAATCATCTTTTTCTCGAAGTTGACCATTTGCAATTTTTTTTTCACTAAAAAAATACTGCTCAATTCCGGAAAAAATGACGCTCAACATGGAGTGAGTCGACTTTTCCTTTTTTTATTTTATTTTATTTCTATTTTTTATTTATTTTATTTCTATTTTTTATTTATTTTATTTCTATTTTTTTCACTTAAAAAAAAAAAATCAAAATTTTTTCAAGGATTACCACTTTCAATTTTTTGTTTCTTGTCAATTTTTCAAACTCAGAGGTCTTTTATAAATCCTCGAAAAATTCCACTGTGGTATTTTTAATATCTCAAAATTTTTGTGAATTTTTTTCCGAAAGTACATTTACGGACAAAAATTTTAAAAAAACGTCCCAATCAGTCAATTTTTGAAGAAGTTGTAGCTATTTGAAAAAAAAAATTTTTTGGGTTGAGTAAAAAAAATTTGAAAATTTCCTGAAAAATGTTTTCAATGGGGTAGAAAAGGAAAACAAAATGTCAACCAAATCTAAAGGGGTCGGGTTCAAAGGTGGTTGATTTGACATGGAATGCCCCATATACATTATATCGATTGGGAATCCGATTACGTCCAGTTTATTGCACACCTGAGATGACAAGAGTAATCTGTGACCGTGGTTCTTACACGCATAAGAACTCACAAACTTCTTCCTGTACGTCTCGGACCTCAAATTTTTGGCAGAGACTCAAAAATCGACGCACGCAGTTGCGCGTATTCGGCGCATTTTCAATGCCTCTCACTTGGAGATTGTGAGAATCAGAATGAAAAATCGTTAGATAGAACAAAGGTTATTTTGGGAGACAAACGATTGGAGAATATCGATTTGATTATTGATAATGGTTGTGGGGACTTTTTTTTTATCACAAAACGAGGGATATCAACGAAGAATCGTTATCGCACGTCCGGAAAACGAACGTCTAATGTGTCATCGAAATACCGATTTACGACTCGCCCGATCGATTATCAGCTGATCGGATTCGATACTGCAGTCCCGTTATATATTTTCAAAGAGATTGTCTCGGTTCCAAAATGATTCCCCCGAAAATCACCAACTATCGATCGCTATCGATTCTTATCGCAAAACAAAATTATGCGTCATTACCTTTCGTCTCATCAGTGAACCAACTATTTTGTCTTATCGATCCCATCAATTTATTTTTTCCTATAATCGTCGTTTTCAGAATCGTAGCCTTTCCAATCTCCAAATATTTTTATTTCCGATTGGTGGAGGACTCTATTCTACACTTTTTTATTCTACGCAAAATTTTCTACACGAATTATTCTGCATAAGGGAAGTGACGAGGAACATTATTCTACATAAGAGAAGTTACAATAGTATATTACGATACTAGTGCGATGAAACTTTTTCTGACGAGTGTGAGTTTGCAGCATGAGCTGAAGGCGAATGTTGCAATCACACGAGTTGAGAAAAAGTTTCTCGCACTAGTATCGTACGAAATTTTATTGCACGAGTGCACAAAGTGGCACTTTGCGCACGGAGTGCAATAAAGATTATTATTCTACGCAAAATCTTCTTTGTGTAGAAAATGTCACGTGTTGAATAGAGTCCTTCCCATGTAGAATAATTTTGTGTAGAATAATATTCTTATATCCTAACACATGACATTTTCTACACAAATTATCCTACACAATAGAAGTGACAAGGAACATTATTCTACACGAGAGAAGTTGCAAAGATTATTATTCTACACAAAATCTTCTTTGTGTAGAAAATGTCACGTGTAGAATAGACTTTTCCCCGTGTAGAATAATTTTGTGTAGAATGATATTCCTATGTCCTAACACATGACATTTTCTACACAAATTATTCTACACAAGAGAAGTGACAAGGATCATTATTTTACACGACAGAAGTTGCAAGGAATATTATTCTACACAAAATCTTCTTGGTGCAGGAAATGTCACGTGTAGAATTTCCTACACAAATTATTCTACACAAGAGAAGTTGCAAGGATTATTATTCTACACAAAATCTTCTTTGTGTAGAAAATATCATGTGTAGAATAGAGTCCTTCCCATGTAGAAAAATTTTGTGTAGAATAATATTCCTATGTCCTAACACATGACATTTTCTACACAAATTATCCTACACAAGAGAAGTGACAAGGAACATTATTCTACACAAGAGAAGTTGCAAAGATTATTATTCTACACAAAATATTCTTTGTGTAGAAAATGTCACGTGTAGAATAGACTTTTCCCCGTGTAGAATAATTTTGTGTAGAATAATATTCCTATGTCCTAACACATGACATTTTCTACACAAATTATTCTACACAAGATAAGTGACAAGGATCATTATTTTACACGACAGAAGTTGCAAGGAATATTATTCTACACAAAATCTTCTTGGTGCAGAAACTGCCACGTGTAGAATTTCCTACACAAATTATTCTACACGAGAGAAGTTGCAAAGGTTATTATTCTACACAAAATATTCTTTGTGTAGAAAATGTCATGTGTAGAATAGAGTCCTCCCCGTGTAGAATAATTTTGTGTAGAAAAATATTCCAATGTCCTAACACGTGATATTTTCTACACAAATTATTCTACACAAGAGAAGTGACAAAGAACATTATTCTACACAAGAGAAGTTGCAAAAATTATTATTCTACACAAAATCTTCTTTGTGTAGAAAATGTCACGTGTCGAATAGACTTTTCCCCGTGTAGAATAATTTTGAGTAGAATAATATTCCTATGTCCGGACACATGACATTTTCTACACAAATTATTCTACACAAGAGAAGTTACAAGGAATGTTATTCTACACAGAAGCTTCTTTGTGTAGAAAATGTCACGTGTGGAATAGAGTCCTCCCCGTGTAGAATAATTTTGTGTAGAATAATGTCTGTAGAAACTGGTGTAGAATAATTTTGTGTAGAATAATATTCCTTGCCATGTATCTTGTGTAGAATAATTTGTGTAGAAAATGTCATGTGTAGAATAAAAATGTGTAGAATAGAGTCCTCCCCTTCTGATGTCTTTTCCTTTTCTCCTCGAAGGAATTAGATTATTATTTTTATTTGTTTATTATTTTTATCTATTATTATTTTTATTTGTTGCTTTTTGAAGGTGTATTGTTGAACGATTTTATCGAATCATTCGTGAATGATGATTTACGATCTCGCAGGAGAGGACAATTTATGATACGGTGCATTATTCGAGAATTTCGTGATTTTATCGTAAAAATCGTAAGCCCCTCACAAGGCTCGAGGGAAGGTTCAATAAATATTTATTTTTTTTATGCTTCTTTCCGCGAGAACAAAGCTTCTGAAATATTATCCATCGCGATTCGTTTGCATCGCTGTTTCCTTGAGAGGTCACGCGTATTTTGAAGGTTAAAAGAAAGCATGTTTTCTCCATTTAAAAAAAAAATATGATTGATAAATTATTTTTTTCGAAATTTACACATATAAAGAGCTAACATTCGAACAATGTTTTGAAAAATTTTCATTGAAAAATTTGGAAAATTTAGCCGGTGGGACTTGATTTCCGGAAACCCTTGAAAAAGTGTCCTTGTTGCGATCAGGATAACTCATGATAGCCTTTTCGAAAATTGAAAATTAAATTTTATCTGTTAGTAGATAAGTGTGGCTCATGATTGAACAAAGGACTTAGAAAAAATTGAAATTTGTATTTTTTGCAAAGTTATATGCAAAACAATTTTTGATACGATTTATTTATTTATTAAATTAAGATTTATGTTAATTTTGAATTAAAACTTATTTATTTACTTTAAATTAAAATTATGATTAAATTAGTATGTTTAATAATGAATTGAAATATAAAATCTTATAAAATTCAAATTAGCTCTCAAATTAGCAATCCTATTTTCAAAAAGTACGAAAATTTCAAAAAGATCCGTCAAACGACTTCAAAAATAGTGTTTATTGCACTCCGTACGTAAAAGACCCATTTTACGCACACTTCGTGTGCGTGAAATGGGCTTTTACGCCCTCGTGCAATAAAATTTTGTATGACACTCGTACGAAAAACTTTTATCGTACTCGTATCATAATGTACTATTTTAGAAAATATATAGTAATTACCTGCGCCCTCCTAGACTTTTACTTCGATTGACTTGAAACTTCGGGAAATTATTCTGGACATATTGATAAAAAATACTACATGAATACCAAATAATGTACGATATTTTATATCACGAGGTGCAATATGGACGTTTTCACGTCCACTTGCGGACGTAAAAGCGTCCATTATTGTACTGAGTGATATAAATTCAATTAAATTTGAATTTAATTTAATTTATTTAGTAATTATGTAATATTTTTGTATGTAGTATTTTTCATTTATTTAGTGTTTATCTAGTATTTATCTAGTATTTTCATATAATTTAATGATTTATTTCAATTGAATTTAAATTCAATTAAAATAAATAAACTATTAAATTCAATGAAAATCCTAGATAAACACTAAATAATTGAAAGATGCTAAACATATTAAATAAAAAAAAAATATTATTCGATGAAAAATAAATTTAAATAGCTTTTTCAAAATTTCCAAACTCATTGAACCCCTTAATTGACTCGAGGCATCATAGAGTTAGAAAACAATGAATCAGGAAAAAATGAGTCAGAAACAATGACGAGGTAATCACCGAACTAAGAATTATATAACATTGAGGATATCGATCAGTGAGCCCATAATTTGAAAACAATCGCTAAAGCATCGACGTAATTTCTAATTTTAGAAAATCATCGATAAATCTCAATAACGGTTATTTTTGAAATTTTTCCATCATAACTTAATTTAAATTTTTCCAAATAGGATTACACTTACGATATATGACCCAGAATTCACTGTAAAAATTTTTTTTACCCATTCATACGACTTTTTAGGCGAGGAAATGAATTTTCTTTTTACGAAAATTCTTTATTGGTCGTGCCCGTACAAACAAATGTCGTAAACACAGGTATAACCAAGATAAAGAAAAATGGAAAAAAATTTACACGAACGAAGATACGTCACGTTACAGCGTTTCACAAACATTAATTGCGCGAGATTTTCTTTGATTTATGAGGCCCGTGATGCTTCTTCTCAATGGCGTGTTTTTTCCTCGGCAATATCAGCGAAAAACAACGTTCCATCAAGTGGAATTAGTACGAAACGACCCAAGAAAATAACGTTTAACCGAATGAGTAAGAAAATTTTCGAGCAAACAATCCATTCCTTCACTTTTGGGCACTAAAAAAAAAATCAATGCAACAAATCGCTGCTGCAATTGGCACAATAATTTAAGGGGTTGCAAGTTAAGGGGGGTTGTTATTTAAGGGGTTGTAACTTTCTTTGAGATTTTTTTTTCTCGATTACCAAACAAAAAATAAAGTTTTGAGACATTCTAAATGTATTGAGGCGTGAAAAAATATTTTTCATTGATACCTGAGATACAAAATGGCGTCGTTGCAGTAACTTGAACATCTTTATTTTTGTGAAGAGATTTGAGGAAACCTTTTAGAGGAAAAAAAACCCTTTCTTTCGAGATTTCAAGTTTACTTTTAATAATTAACAAATTGGCATCATTTTGGATTCCTATCTTTTTTTTAAGAAGCTCCAGTAAAAATTACAAATAAAATTAAAGTTAAAAATTAAAATAGCTTCTGAATGTCATTAAAGCCAATAAAAATAATTTGTATCACTCAGTACAATAATGGACGCTTTTACGTCCGCAAGCGGACGTGAAAACGTCCATATTGCACCTCGTGATACAAAATATCGTACATCACTCGTCAGAAAATGTTTTTACGTCCTCGTGATGTAATGTACTATTCTGGGCAGTATTATCTCTCGATAAAATGTCATTTTCCAAAATTCGCTCTTAAAACAACTATCAAGTTAATGAATATATACTTTGGTCAATGTTTACATAATAAAAGCGGAAATATTTGATTGGAAATCGAGACGAGACGAGACGGCAGACAGAAGGGAACAGCTGACGATACTCTGAATGGCCGAAATGGAAATATAAACAGACATATATTTTTTTTTCTTTGAAAATTTATCTTATCGTAAACCGGAGAGATAGAGAAAGGATCGACGCCTCATCGTAAAGGTATAAGAGTCGGGTCACTCGATTTCCGACTTATTTGAGTTCCTTCTGATACAGTTGAACGTGTCTCTCTAAGACTGAGGTATTGATCGAATGGAATTATCGCGTGAGAATCGATAAATAATAGAGTGCGAAATCTTTCGTCGCGGAGTTGAGAAATTTGAGATTAAAAACAAGAATAATAATAATAAAAAATAAAATAAAAATAAAAATAAAAACAATGCATGATTTTTCACCACACATTGATCGTTTGTACACAACATCTCGCGAGTGATAAATTCACGCCGATGACGAGATGATCGTTCGTGATATCAGGCTCTCTCTTGTTCTCTCACCTTCGTCGTATTACAATTAACGTGGCAAATGAGCGAGGTGGAAATTATTTGCGCGTTAAGACAAAAGTACGGTACGCAAACGAGATACCGACACTCATGTTTCATCGCAGCAAGAAGGATCCCGCACCAGCATAAATTGCCCTCATTGCATATCCGTCCAGCGGACTCGCCAAGGTCTCCGAAGTGCACCAATTATCATCACTGGGACGCCGAATACTCGTCTATCACGGACCGACTCGAGAATACAGCACTCAGTCATGGGTACGACCCCTTAATTTCGTATCCTGTAATTTTCCAGGATGCCTCCGTTCTACACATTATTCTACACATTATTCTACACAAAAGTTTCTGCACACATCATTCTACACAAGAAAGGGTGGCAGGAAATAATATTCTATTCTACACATTGTTATTCTACACATTATTATCCTACACATTATTATTCTACGCATGACACTTTCTACACAAAAGTTTCTACTGACATGATTCTGCACAAAAAAGGGTGGCAGGAAATAATATTCTATTCTACACATTATTATTCTACACATTATTATCCTACACATTATTCTACGCATGACACTTTGTACACAAATGTTTCTACGCACATCATTCTACACAAGAAAGGGTGGCAGGAAATAATATTCTATTCTACACTTTGTTATTCTACACATTATTATTCTACACATTATTCTACACGTTATTATTCTACACATTATTATTCTACGCATGACACTTTCTACACAAAAGTTTCTACTGACATCATTCTGCACAAAAAAGGGTGGCAGGAAATAATATTCTATTCTACACATTATTATTCTACACATTATTATCCTACACATTATTCTACGCATGACACTTTGTACACAAATGTTTCTACGCACATCATTCTACACAAGAAAGGGTGGTAGGAAATAATATTCTATTCTACACTTTGGTATTCTACACATTATTATCCTACACATTATTCTACACGTTATTATTCTACACATTATTATTCTACGCATAACACTTTCTACACAAAAGTTTCTACTAACATCATTCTACGCAACAAAGGGTGGTAGGAAATAATATTCTATTCTACACATTGTTATTCCACACATTATTACCCTACACATTATTATTCTACGCATGACACTTTCTACACCAAAGTTTCTATTAACATCATTCTACGCAAGAAAGGGTGGTAGGAAATAATATTCTATTCTACACATTGTTATTCTACACATTATTATCCTACACTTTATTCTACACGTTATTATTCTACACATTATTATTCTACGCATGACACTTTCTATACGAAAGGTTTTACTAACATCATTCTACACAAGAAAGGGTGGCAGGAAATAATATTCTATTCTACACATTGTTTTCCTACACATTACAGCCTTAGCAAAATTTACTGCTGAAATGCAGGAGACTTCTATTCTACACATTATTCTACACAGTATTATCCTACACATTATTTTCCTACACATTACTTTCCTACACATTACACAGCCTTTATCGAAATTTACTGCTCAAATGCAGGAAGCCTCTATTCTACACATTGTTATTCTACATATCACACTTTCTACATAAAATTTTCTAAACACATCTTTCTACACAAGAAAGGGTGGCAAGAAATAATATTTTATTCTACACATTATTGTCCTACACATTATTCTACACATTATTATCCTACACATTGACTTTCTACGCATTACAGCCTTTATCAAAATTTACTGCTCGAATGCAGGATGCCTCTATTCTACACATGACACTTTCTGCACAAAAGTTTCTACACACATCATTCTACACAAGAAAGGGTGGCAGGAAATAATATTCTATTCTACACATTCTTTTCCTGCACATTACAGCCTTTAGCACAATTTACTGCTAGAATGCAGGGGACCTCTATTCTACACATTATAATCCTACACATTATTCTACACGTTATTATCCTACACATTGACTTCCTACGCATTACAGCCTTTATCAAAATTTACTGCACGAATGCAGGATGCCTCTATTCTACACATGACACTTTCTGTACAAATGTTTCTACACACATTATTCTACACAAGAAAGGGTGGCAGAAAATGATATTCTATTCTACACATTATTTTCCTACACATTACAGCCTTTAGCAAAATTTACTGCTAGAATGCAAGAGACCTCTATTGACTATTCTACACATTATTCTATACATTATCATCCTATACATTGTTTTCCTACACGTGACACTTTATACACAAAAGTTTCTGCACACAACATTCCTCACAAGAAAGGGTGGCAGGAAATAATATTGTATTCTACACATTATTACTCTACACATTATTATCCTACACATTACAGCCTTTAGCAACATTTACTGCTAGATGCAGGAGACCGCTATTGACTATTCTACACATCATTCTACACATTATTATCCTATACATTGTTTTCCTACACGTGACACTTTCTACACAAAAGTTTCTACACACAACATTCTACACAAGAAAGGGTGGCAGGAAATAATATTGCATTCTACACATTATTATCCTACACATTATTTTCCTACACATTACAGCCTTTAACAAAATTTACAGCTCGAGTGCAGAAAGCCTCTATTCTACACGGTATTCTACATATGACACTTTCTACACAAAAGTTTCTACACATTATTATTCTACACATGAACAAAACTTTCTACACATATCATTCTACACAAGAAAGAATGGCAGGAAATAATATTATATTCTACACATTATTATTCTACCTATTATTATCCTACACATTATTATCCTACACATTACAGCCTTTAGCAAAAATTACTGCTGGAGTGAATAATCACGTAGCAGAATTTCTATCGATTTTTGGGGTTGGATAAAAAACATCGCATGCAGAGTTTTGCTACAAAGTAATGTGTAGGAAAATAATGTGTAGAATATCTGTAGAATACTATTCCTGGTCACCTTCTCTTGTGTAGAATGATGTGTGTAGAAACTTTTGTGTAGACAGTGACATGTGTAGAATTGTAATGTGTAGAATAATAATGTGTAGAATAGAGGCCCCGAATTTTCAAATATAATTCATTTAGCCTCGTCTCTCAATATCCCATCATTTAAAAGAAAATCAATTTCTGTCAAATGGTAATTTTTTTTACCCGTCTAACTTGAATTGTTATTTTCCAGGGCTCGACTTCCTCGCAGACGGAAGTGCCGACTTCGAGCACGCCATCACCGAAGCAGGTGAGCTAGATAATTGAAATTGAATTGAATTTTGTAATTGACTTGAATTACTTTAAATTGAAGTTAATTTGAATGGAGGTGAAATGTACGTTCAGAAATATTTTCTCAAGCAATTATTAGACATTTCAATTATGCTTCTTAAAATCATAAAAATGTCATTAACAATTGACCAAAAATATTTACTTGAATTTTATCATTTATTTACTAATAAAGTATCGTTATAAAAATTTGAAATACAATTTGAAACTTTCTTTCGATGGATTTGTTCAAATTGGAAGCCAAAACAGCGATAACTACTTCATAAACAATGCATGTTGAAATTAAAAAAAAAAAGTTTAATGTTGGCAGCGTCATTTGCAATCGTTTAAATCTGATTAAGCTCGTGCCTCGTCGACGGAATGCATAAACGATGACGAATTGTGTTTTTGTCCGTCGAACGATCATCAACAAAATTGCGAGTGATATATAAAAAAAAAACCAAAAATACAATCGAAGTGACGAGTGATATTATAAAACGTGAAGATTGAGCCAAATCGATGAGGCAATCCATCGAGAAAAAAAAAGACACCGCGACATAATGGAGGATTTTATTTTTCCAGTTTTTGAAGTCAGATTTATAGATTTGTAAAATTTTTAAAATCTCTATATGTTTCAAAAGACATTACCAAAAGTGCAATTACGAAGTTCTTTTTCAATGCAGAAGAAAATGTAGTTTACGTCAATTAATTAAAACTTACGTCAATTAATCCACAAAATATTTTTAGGCAGTATTTCTAAAATCAAGTTTACAATTTTAGGTCGATCTAGAAGAGTAAGAGCTTATTTTATTCGTTGAAATATATTTTACGAACTCAAAAGAATTATTTTTATCATTTCATTCTTAATCAAGTCAAAAATTTGGTTAACGACGTAGCTAAGTTTGTTATTCATAATTGCTGTAATTTGCAAACGATGTGAATTATCATAAATATTTTTGAATTAGGTCATAGAGTGTCTATCGAGAAATAGAATGAGCTTTCATTCGGCCAGATTGAACTAAAAATACAAATTTGACAGCAAAAAGAAAAAAAAATTCCGTATATTAGTTAACGTAAATCAAGTTACTTTTCAGCAACATTATTATTTTTCTTCGATCATATTTTTTTTCTACTCAAATAAAAACTGTATAATCCAAAGTCAATTTGGTTGACACTCGTTTTCTTTTTCAGAGGTTGAACTAAAAATACAAATTTGACAGCAAAAAGAAGAAAAAAAATGTCGGTATACTGGTTAACGTAAATCAAGTTACTTTTCAGCAACATTATTATTTTTCTTCGATCATATTTTTTTTCTACTCAAATAAAAACTGTATAATCCAAAGTCAATTTGGTTGACACTCGTTTTCTTTTTCAGAGGTTGAACTAAAAATACAAATTTGACAGCAAAAAGAAGAAAAAAAAATGTCGGTATATTAGTTAACGTAAATCAAGTTACTTTTCAGCAAATTTTTTTTTTCTCAATCATTTTTTTTTCTACTCAAATAAGAACTGTATAATCCAAAGTCAACTTGGTTGACACTCGTTTTCTTTTTCAGAAGTTGAACTAAAAATAAAAATTTGACAGCAAAAAGAAGAAAAAAAATGTCGGTATATTGGTTAACGTAAACCAAGTTACTTTTCAGCAAAATTATTTTTTTTCTTCTATCATATTTTTTTTCTACTCAAATAAGAACTGTATAATGCAAAGTCAATTTGGTTGACACTCGTTTCCTTTTTCAGAGGTTGAACTAAAAATACAAATTTGACAGCAAAAAGAAGAAAAAAAAATGTCGGTATATTAGTTAACGTAAATCAAGTTACTTTTCAGCAAAATTTTTTTTTCTTCAATCATATTTTTTTTTTCTACTCAAATAAGAACTGTATAATCCAAAGTCAATTTGGTTGACACTCGTTTTCTTTTTCAGAGGTTGAACTAAAAATACAAATTTGACAGCAAAAAGAAGAAAAAAAATGTCGGTATACTGGTTAACGTAAACCAAGTTACTTTTCAGCAAAATTTTTTTTTTTCTTTTATCATATTTTTTTTCTACTCAAATAAGAACTGTATAATGCAAAGTCAATTTGGTTGACACTCGTTTCTTTTTCAGAGGTTGAACTAAAAATACAAATTTGACAGCAAAAAGAAGAAAAAAAAATGTCGGTATATTAGTTAACGTAAATCAAGTTACTTTTCAGCAAAATTTTTTTTTCTTCAATCACATTTTTTTTTCTACTCAAATAAGAACTGTATAATCCAAAGTCAACTTGCTTGACCCTTGTTTTCTTTTTCAGAGGTGAACAAACAATTTTGGAAATTTTGATTGTTCTAAATTCTAAATGTTGCTTATTTTTTGTCTCAGGATTCGGCAAGTTTCATTACATGCTACTGACAATATGTGGCCTCATTTACATGGACACAGCGATCGGAGTAACAATTATATCTTTCGTATTGCCGGCTGCTCAGTGCGATCTAGAAATGGATTCAACATCCAAAGGGTGGTTAACAGCATCCCCGATGTTAGGTAAGTCTCGTAAATCCATTTTGATTTTCAAAGAAATAGCTCCTTCCCCACCCCCCCCCCCCCCCCCAAAATGGAATGGAATGGAAGTCTACGAAAATTATTAGAAAATAATTTTTTTTAGATTTTCAATTAGAAAATTGAATTATTTATAACCGTCCATTGAATTCAATTGAAACAGCTAAAAAAAAAATCGAAGTCAGAATGCTTGTGCAATTAATCAGAAATATGCAGAAAAAGAGTAAAATTTTGCTTCCCCATGATGAATTGAAATCCCTGTGATTTCTCTTTCATAATTTTATGACTATTATTTTATAAAATTTTAAAATTAAAAAAACTATGAAAGAACTTAGTGACTTAAATTAAACAATGGTAAAAAATGGGATAATTTTGTGCAAAATTCTAATTTACATAAATGTCTATCATATTTTTCTATCTATATATTAATATTTACTATATTATACTAATATTTCTATCATATTCTTCTATCATTTTCATTGAGAAAATAATCAATCTTTCTTCTTTTGGGCTGATAAAAAAAAACACAAATATGGGTCATTCCATGTCAAATCGACCAAGAGTTGGAATCGACCCCTTTCAATTTCGATGAAAATTGGTCAGAAGTTTTCATTATTAACAAATAAGTTCTACCAAAGGAAAAAAATTAAAAATGTTTTTTCGAAAGTTATCCAAAATTCAAAATTTCACAATTTTTCAAATCTTTCAAGTTTATTTTTTTAATATCTCGGAAACTATTATAGTTACGAAAAATTGTTCTGAATTCGTCTTACAGAGTATACTTGGGGCTATGAAAAACAAAAAATATTCCGAAATTTTTTTTTTTTTAAATGATGAATTTGGAGAATTTTGAATTTTCAAAAATCGTGACAATCCAAGTTGCAAATTAAATTTTTGGTTTAATTTTTTTTATATAATACCTTGTACTGATGTTAAAAGATTCTGAAATTTAGAGAAAGGTGTTTTACGTTTTTTCAAAAATATGAATTTTTGAATTTTTAAAAATCGTGTTAATCCACGATCAACATTAAATTTTTGGTTAAATTTTTGTTGTATAATACCTTGAACTGTTCTTAAAAGATCCTAAAATTTTCAGGATGGTGTTGTTTTGTTTAAAAAATTTGAAAATTTATATTTTTGCAACAAAAAAAACACCATCTTGGAAATTTCAGGATCTTTTAATATTTGTACAATTTTTTTTTTTACCAAAATTCAAAAATTTACATTTTTGAAACAAAACAACATCATCCTCAAACTTAAAAAAAATTAAACCAAAAATTGAATGTGCAACTTGGATTTTCATGATTTTTGAAAATTCAAAATTCTCCATATTCATCATTTTTCAAAAAATTTTTTCGGAATATATTTTTTTCATAGCCCCAAGTATACTCGTTAAGACGAATTCAGAACGATTTTTCGTAACTATAATAGTTTTCGAGATATCCAAAAAATAAACTTGAAACATTTGAAAATTTGTGAAATTTAATTAATTTTGAACTTGATTTTTATTTTTTTTATTTATAACTTTTTTCCCATCTAACGCATCTTAAAATGCTTTTCTCGTGCTTTCTTCATTCCATCCCTTTCTGTCTGTCCTCTTTTTATAATCTCGAGCCTTGACCTAGAATATTTACGATAAGGGAACCGAAGAATTAAAAAATTGAGAAAATCTGAAAAGTGGAAAAGATGGGGTACCATGTTTCATACCCCATCATTTCGCAAACATCCTTTTGAGAACAACAAATTTTATTGAGATTATTGAACGAGATCTACGAAAATGAATTAATTCGTTTTAAATGGTAAAATATATTAAATATATAAATATATATAATTATATTATAATTAATATAATATATTATAATTATATAAATAAGTATAATATATTACAATTAATATAATATATTATAATTATATAAATAAGTATAATATATTATTATATTAAATATATAAAATTCCAGAAAAAAATTTGCGTTATTCTTGTAAGGTGAAATTAGACAAAATAAATTAGACAAAACCTTTGGAAAATATATTCGCGGTAACTTCGTGACCCAGAGAAAAATAAATGAGTATCGATTGTAGCTCTCTCGTTGAAAATTTACTATACTCGGTTATACGGCGCGGGAATCTCTCTCGCGAGTTTGTGAGAGAAGAGACCATAAAAGTTATCTTATTACAGAATTCACACCGGGTTGGCTTCTCCTTTGGCCGAGAACTTTTGCATCGGCACAGCGAAACTTTGGAATTTTTCAAAACTCTCAATGAATATCTTCATTTTTGTCTTTCCGAGATAATTGCATCGCTCATTAATGACAATTAATTCAAAGTTTAAATTAATTAATTGTTTAAATTAATTGTTTAAATTAATTGTTTAAATTAGGTGTTTAAATTAATTGTTTAAATTAGGTGTTTAAATTAATTGTTTAAATTAATTGTTTAAATTAATTGTTTAAATTAATTGTTTAAATTAATTGTTTAAATTAATTGTTCAAATGAATTGTTTAAATTAATTGTTTAAATTAATTTTTTTTTCTGTTACAGGGATGGTCATCGGATCTTACATCTGGGGATGCCTGGCTGATACTAAGGGTCGTAAAGTCGTGCTGATAGCGACTCTTCTGCTCGACGGACTCGTCGGTATAGCATCTTCCTTCGTTCAATACTTTTGGATATTTCTCGTATTTCGTTTCTTCAATGGATTCGCGTGAGTCATCAATTCCTTCCAAGTTACATATAATTACAAAATCGATTGATTGATTTCTAAATTAATTTTAAAAAACAAATCGATATATATATTTTTTTTTAGAATCATTCCAAATAAATGGTAAAGAATTAACAAGGTTTTAACGTAAAATTAATATTTCAATAATAAAAAAAATATTCAAATTATCGAAAAATCACAAAATTTTGAATTCAACCGATTCGTGCGAGACATCTTTTCCCCTCAAATTATAATTATAATAAAAAAAAAAAAGAATATTCAAATTTTTAAAAATCACAAATTATTTTTTTTTAATGAAATAAATGCCTATTTAATTCTCGAGTGAGGGTAAAGTAATTTTTTAAATATAGATTGGAAATTTCTGTTTTTAAAATATTGAATTGCAGAAAATTAACGAAAATGCACTTTTTTCTTTGCCTCATTCGGGCGCTAGTGTTACCGGCGCAATGGGCATTTGCTTTCCCTATCTCGGTGAATTTCAACCAACCAAGTATCGGGAAAAAATTTTGTGCTGGATGGAAATGTTTTGGACAATAGGTGTAATAGTTTTGCCACGTAAGTACCATATATAGACATACATTAGGGTGGGTCAAATAAAATGCCTACTTTTGTTTTCCTCGATATAATGAAAAATGTATGGTTTGGCATCTAAAAAAAACCCTCTGCAAATATTAGCCCTTCATATCAAAATTAAGAGGTCCCTCATCGCAAATTTTTATTTCCAATTTAAATAACAAAGGAAATTTTTTTTTAACTTTGGACTTTTATTAGACTTTAACCGTTGAGGTTAGGAGAGTTTTTTTACAACATTTTTGTAGAACATTTGATGCTCTTCAAAAAAGATCTCCTGCGTCTAATCGATAAAACTAACCGTTCAAAAAATAATCGGCGACAGTAATCACTAATTATCACCGATTATTTTTTGAACGGTTAGTTTTATCGATTAGACACAAGAGACCTTTTTTGTAGAGCATCAAATGTTCTACAAAAATGTGCTAAAAAAATGCTCCTAACCTCAACGGTTAGAGTCTAATAATATTCCAAAGTTAAAAAAAAAATTTCCTATTTAAATGGGAAATAAAAATTTGCGATGAGGGACCTCTTAATTTAAATACGAAGGGCTAATACTTGTGGAGGGTTTTTTTGAGATGCCAAACAATACATTTTTCATTGTATCGAGGAAAAAAAAATTAGTCATTTTATTTGACCCACCCTAACATTCATATCCGTGTTTAATCATTCCTGAAGAGTTTAAACACTTTTTCTGGAGTCTGGAGCTTTTCCTCGAGCTTTTCCCCTTAAGCTTTTTGCCCTTGAGCTAAAACTACCCTTAACCTTTCTCCAATTCAGGCGCATTTATTGCTCCGATATTTTTCTATTAAAAAAAATACTAAAATTATGAAATTAAGCTTTAAACAATTTCAAATTGTGTCAACGAATTTTTATCGATTTAATCCTTTTTTCAGTAATTGCCTGGCTAATCGTACCTCTCGATTTCACTTATCAATCGGATTCGTTCTACTTCAAATCGTGGAATCTCTTTGTCGCCCTTTGCGCCCTACCTTCGCTCATGCTATCACTTTGGCTCTTTGCGTTTCCCGAGAGTCCGAAATTTCTTCTCGAGTGCGGTGAAACCGACGAAGCACTCGAGGTTTTCAAATGGATTTATTCGCAAAATACTGGAAATGATCCATCGGAATATCCGGTAAGTCTGATCACATTATTATTATTATTGTTGTTCTTTTGCTTCCTCATATAGATGAAGCTTTGTTTTCGTGAAATTTTTTTTTTCGAGATTTTCATGTCAGTATGTTCAAAATGTCCTAAAACATCGAGAAACCATATTTTAAAAAAATGTCCGGATGTATGTGTCTCATTCCACGCCAACTCAACCTGGATCTGACCCTTGACCTCTCGGATTTGGCTCGCGATTTTTTACACGATTGTTCTCACTTTGGAAGGCGCCCAGTTTTTTTTTTAGATTTTTTAGATTCAATTTGAATCTTCTAGAATTTTTAAAACGATTTCATTGATCGATACAATTTAAAAATCTGAAAAAATTCTTAAGAATCGTGTGTCAGATATCAAAATTTTTGAGCTCAGAGCCGGAGTGGGGGAGATTTTTCATTCTTACTATTTTCAAGCTTTTTCCGAAAAAAAACGTTAAAAAAATTAGAAGCAGAAGTCATTTTACTATGGTTAATTGCTGAAACATTTTCATATGTAATATCGGATTTTTGAAAAAATGTTCAGATTTTTCGCAAGAGATTTTTTTTTTCTTTATTTTACTGATAAATAGTTCCGAAAGATCGGAAATTTTTTTCAAAAATCCGATATGACATAAAAATAAAAATGTTTCAGCAACCATCCATAGTAAAATGACTCCCGCTTCTAATTTTTTGAACGTTTTTTTTTTCGAAAAAAGCTTAAAAATAGTAAGTAGGAAAAATCTCCCCACTCCGGCTCTGAGCTTAAAAATTTTGATATCTGACACGGTTTTTCAGAATTTTTTCAGATTTTTAAATTGTGTCGATCAGTGAAATCGTTTAAAAAATTCTAGAAGATTCAAATTGAATCTTAAAAATCTATAAAAAAAACTGGGTACCTTCCAAAGTGGGGTGGGGTACAAAAATTCGACGGACAAATATTTCGAAGGTCCGAAAGTTCGAATTTCACGATTACGAACGTTCGAATAGCGAAGGGCCGAAATAGCGAACGCCAGAAAAGCGAAAGCCGAGAGCGCCGCTCACGGGGGCCCCATGCGTAAGAGAGAGAGGAGGCGCATCTCTCTCTCTCTTACACATGGGGCCCACGTGAGCGGCTCTCTCGGCTTTCGCTTTTCTGGCGTTCGCTATTTCGGCCCTTCGCTATTCGAACGTTCGTAATCGTGAAATTCGGGATTTCGGCCGTTCGAAATATTGGTTAGTCGACTCTTCGACCCCCACCCAACCAGAGGTAGTAAAAAAAACTTGCAAATCGGAAATTTGCACATTGTTTCCAGAGTATTTTTCCGTATTTACGAAGCTTCCTCTATGAGGAAGCCAAAACTGTGACAGCTGATGTTTACTAAAATTTGCTAACATTTCCTCGTAGAGGAGGATTTGTAAATACGAAAAAATACTGAGGAAGCGATGTGCAAATTTCCGATTTGTTTGTTGTTGTTGATGTTGTTGTTGATGTTGTTGTTGTTGTTGTATTAAAAAATGAGCTTTTAAGATGATCAAGTTGTTTAATTAATTTCAGAAACATTTTCATAAAAAACAACATTTTTCGAAGATTTTCCTTGCTTTTTCTCATGAAATTTTTTTTTTCGACTGAAACTCCGCTTAATTTACCATCAGCAATGAGTTTCCCATTTAAATTAGGTTTGAAAACGGTAAAAATAAAAAATAAAATTTTTTCCTTATTTTTCCTTCCACGAGCCTTCAAAAATTTGCAACGATCGATGGTCGGACTTTGAAAATCTGCCAAAAATTGAAAAATAATCACAATCTGACGAACCAAGCGGAGGTTTAAAGCTACAACGATCGCGAAGAGAACGAGTGCATGTAGAAGCCGAAATTTTATTTGGAAAAAAAATGACGGCCACTTTACTGAAGTGATTCATTTTTGGTCAAAATGCGAAAAAAAAAATTCATATTTTTTTAAAGCTCAAGTCGATGTATTTTTTCTTACTGGACACGAATGTAACAATAATTTTCTCAAAAACTCAAAATTTTTATGAATCTCACTTAAAAAAATATTTTTCCAGATTTTCCTCGCTTTTTCTCGTGAAAATTTTTTTTTTACAACAATCTTGAGGATCATTGAATCACTATTTTTTGGATCCTAGTTTTTCTGTTCTATTTTCCATTGTTTTTAATGGAATTATGATTTTTTTGTCTCGTTTTGGGAAAACAGGTAAAATCACTTCAGGAAAAACCGAATCCCAAAGACAAGAGTACACGTTCGTTGAAGCTGCACAAGAGAAAGGATCTCAAAGTGCTGTTTGCCGAAGTGTGGGAACTCACGAGAGCACTGTGTCAACCTCCTTATCTACGCAACACGCTTCTCGCTTGTGCGATTCAATTTGGCCTGACGAGCAGTTATTACACCCTGATGGTTTGGTTTCCCGAACTTTTCACCAGGTATGGAAAATAAATTATCGTCAATATTCAATTTTGGAAATTTCTACGTTGTCCAATAAGAATTTTCCACGTTGAGAAATATATTTTCCATCTAAAATATATTATGAAATATATCATGCGGTATATCTAACTTTGGGGTGAAATATATTTGATATATTTAGTCCTGGAGGCACCTTCAAGTCAATCAAAGACTGGGACTCCAATAATTATTCCAAATTTTGATTAATTTGATGATCCACAATTTTTCATCATTTTTTAAACATCTGTGTAAATATATTTTCCATTTAAAATATATTACGAAATATCAAGCGGTATATCTAACTTTGAGGCAAAATTTATTTGATATATTTAATCCTGGAGGCACCTTCAAGTTAATCATAGACTGGGATTCCAATAATTGATCTTAATTTTGATTAATTTGATGATCTACAATTTTTTATTATTTTTTTAACATCTAATATTTTCCATTAAAAATATATTACGAAATATCAAGCGATATATCTAACTTCGAGGTAAAATAAATTTGATATATTTAATCGCGGAGGCACCTTCAAGTCAATCAAAGACTGGGATTCCAATAATTGTTCTTAATTTTGATTAATTTGATGATCTACAATTTTTTATCATTTTTTTAACATCTAATATTTTCCATTAAAAATATCGCGTTACAGCTGCCATAAGGGCGTATCACCTCTTTTACGCCCTTATGGCATCCGGGAGCCATAAGGGCGTATCGAAATTTTTTTTTTCAGGAATCGACGTAATTATGACCGAAACGTATAGAACCGATGAAAAAAAAATTTTCCCAATTTCCCAAACGGGATTTTGAAGCGTGAACGATTACGAAGAGAATGAGCTCATGCTCAAGCCGCAATTCTATCTAGAAAATAAATTGCAGCCATTTTAGTGAACCGATTGAATTTTTGCCAAAATGCAAAAAAAAAATTATTTTTGTTTTTCGGGCCTCATATCGATGTATTTTTGCCCCCTAAACACGAATCTATCAATAGTTTTTTCAAAAAATCAAAATTTTCATTAATTTCGATAAAAAACTGTTTTGCTCAATTTTGGGCCTATTTTAAAAAACCTGAAAATAGCGAAATTTCAAGTGCTCATAACTTCACTTTGGTTCAACCGATTTCAAAATTTGTTTTTCGTACGCAAAGCTTGTGACCAAACTTAGAGAATGCCGTTAAGTTCATCCCGATAACTAATTTTTTCTAGAAATGAGAGCAGTTTGAAAATCGCCGAAAAAAATGGAAAAGGGTATACCTTAAAAAATTTACAAAAGTCTATTGTTGAACTTTAAAAATCTGCCAAAAATCGAAAAACGGTCGTAATGGGATGAACCAAACGGGATTTTGAAGCGTGAACGATTACGAAAAGAATGAGCTCATGCTCAAGCCGCAATTCAATCTAGAAAATAAATTGCAGTCATTTTAGTGAACCGATTGAATTTTGGCCAAAATGCAAAAAAAAAAAATTTATTTTTGTTTTTCGGGCCTCATATCGATGTATTTTTGCCCCCTAAACACGAATCTATCAATAGTTTTTTCAAAAAATCAAAATTTTCATTAATTTCGATAAAAAACTGTTTTGCTCAATTTTGGGCCTATTTTCAAAAATCTGAAAATAGCGAAATTTCAAGTGCTCATAACTTCACTTTGGTTCAACCGATTTCAAAATTTGTTTTTCGTACGCAAAGCTTGTGACCAAACTTAGAGAATGCCGTTAAGTTCATCCGGATAACTAATTTTTTCTAGAAATGAGAGCAGTTTGAAAATCGCCGAAAAAAATGGAAAAGGGTATACCTTAAAAAATTTACAAAAGTCTATTGTTGAACTTTAAAAATCTGCCAAAAATCGAAAAACGGTCGTAATGGGATGAACCAAACGGGATTTTGAAGCGTGAACGATTACGAAGAGAATGAGCTCATGCTCAAGCCGCAATTCTATCTAGAAAATAAATTGCAGCCATTTTAGTGAACCGATTGAATTTTGGCCAAAATGCAAAAAAAAAAAAAAAATTATTTTTGTTTTTCGGGCCTCATATCGATGTATTTTTGCCCCCTAAACATGAATCTATCAATAGTTTTTTCAAAAAATCAAAATTTTCATTAATTTCGATAAAAAACTGTTTTGCTCAATTTTGGGCCTATTTTCAAAAACCTGAAAATAGCGAAATTTCAAGTCAACGTAATTATGACCGAAACGTATAGAACCGATAAAAAAAAATTTTCCCAACTTTTGTCGAAAGCCATAAGGGCGAATCGAATTTTTTTTTTCAGCAATCGACGTAATTATGACCGAAAAGTATAGAACCGATGAAAAAAAAATTTTCCCATTTTTTTTTTCATCGGTTCTATACTTTTCGGTCATAATTACGTCGATTCCTGAAAAAAAAAAATCGATACGCTCTTATGGCTTTCGAGACCCACTCGGAAAGCCATAAGGGCGAATTAAAAAAAAAAAATTGGGAAATTTTTTTTTTTCATCGGTTCTACACTCTTCGGTCATAATTACGTAGATTCCTGAAAAAAAAAATCGATATGCCCTTATGGCTTTCGAGACCCACTCGGAAAGCCATAAGGGCGTATAAAAAATTTAAAAAAATTGGGAAATTTTTTTTTCCATAGGTTCTATACTTTTCGGTCATAATTACGTCGATTCCTGAAAAAAAAAATTTCGATACGCCCTTATGGCTTTCCAGCCCTACCTTTGGCTGGCATACGCCCTTATGGCAGCTGTAACGCGATATATTACGAAATATCAAGCGATATATCTAACTTCGAGGTAAAATAAATTTGATATATTTAATCGCGGAGGCACCTTCAAGTCAATCAAAGACTGGGATTCCAATAATTGTTCTTAATTTTGATTAATTTGATGATCTACAATTTTTTATCATTTTTTTAACATCTGTGTAAATATATTTTCCGTCTAAAATATATTACGAGATATCAAGCGGTATATCTAACTTTGGGGTGAGATATCTTTGATATATATTTAATCGTGAATGCACCTTCAAGTCAATCAAAGACTGGGATTCCAATAATTGATCCTAATATTGATTGATTCGATTATCTACAAATTTTGATCAATTTTTTAAACTTCAATATGTCCTCCACGAAAAAGTGATATATGTTCGATATCCAGTAGGGTGGATCAAATAAAATGACTAATTTTTTTTTTCCTCGATATAATGAAAAATGTATTGTTTGTCATCTCAAAAAAACCCTCTACAAGTATTAGCCCTTCATATTTAAATTAAGAGGTCCCTCATAGCAAATTTTTATTTTTTTAGCACATTTTTGTAGAACATTTGATGCTCTACAAAAAAGCTTTCTTGTGTTTAATCGATAAAACTAACCGTTCAAAAAATAATCGGTGACAATTAGTGATTTTTATTACCGATTATTTTTTGAACGGTTAGTTTTATCGATTAGACACAGGAGACCTTTTTTGTAGAGCATCAAATGTTCTACAAAAATGTGCTAAAAAAACTCTCCTAACCTCAACGGTTAGAGTCTAATAATATTCCAAAGTTAAAAAAAAAATTTCCCATTTAAATGGGAAATAAAAATTTGCGATGAGGGACCTCTTAATTTAAATATGAAGGGCTAATACTTGCGGAGGATTTTTTTGAGATGCCAAATAATACATTTTTCATTGTATCGAGGAAAAAAAAATTAGTCATTTTATTTGACCCACCCTAATATATCCAGATATAGTTTGTCAATGAGAATTATGCTCAGTAAATTGTTAATTATACCGATTTATCGATTAAACAGATTTGAGGATTTCGAACTTGAACATCCCGGCGAAACTACCTCGGTCTGCATAGTATCTTCCATTGCACCGAATGCGACGGATCTTTTGTACGGTAACAACACGGAATGCGTAGCTACGATAGCTACAACGGTCTACGAACACACGGTTTTCATCGGTCTTGCTTGCATACCCGGATCGATCATAGTGCCGATCTTCATTCACAAAGTTGGAGCCAAAGTCTTCCTCAGTGAGTCAATTCGAAACACTCTTGACTATTTTTTAAAAAAAAGTTTGATCAAACTTTAACTTTATGTATGATAAATTTATATTTTAATATGTACGATTAAAAAAATGTATAATGACAAATTTGAGGTTTTCTGCTTTGAAAAGTTTCTCGGATAGTCAATTAATTTTTTATTCGCACAAAACTTCCAAACTAGTACTTAAAAAAAAAAAAGTTCGATAAAATCTTAACTCTATCATAAGATTTTAGCTTTTTGGTGTTGAAAAGCTTCCTGAATAGTCAATTAATTTTTTGATAACACAAAATTTCCAAAAAACTTTAAATATCAAATGTTCGAACCTCTGTAAAATTAGCAGAGAAAAATCTCCAAAATGAATTCCGATTGTACCAGAAATAAGAGCTTTTTTGGTGCCAATATAGTGCCCAATTGGAAAATTTTGTACTCTTCTCGTATTCCCAGAATTTTATTTTTTATTTTTTGCAAATTCATGCTTTTTGGTTATGTAAAGCTTCTCGAATAGTCAATTTATTTTTCATTCGCACAAAATTCCTCAATTACTTTAAAAGATTAATTGACTATTCGTGCAACTTTTCAAACCCAAAAAGCTCAAAGTAAAAAGTTCAAGTAAAAGTAAAAGCAAGATTAGAAGATAAAGTTGAAATCCAAATGAATGGATGAGAATGAAATGAAATTATGGATCATTTGTGATAATTGTAGATGAACTTTCAGTGAGCGATATAAAATAATGAGACACCAACGTGCAAATTTCCAATACGAGCACAGCAATTTTTCTATCTGTAATGATTAATGAAATATTCTCCACTGCAAATTACTTTTTTTTAAATTGTAATTTGTATTGGAACGTGCATACATTACACATTAATTTTTTATTTGTAATGGCACATGCATCCATTACACATTATTTTTTTAAAATTGTAATGGAACACGCATCCATTACACATTACTCTTTTTATTTGTAATGGGACATGCATTCATTACACATTACTTTTTTTTATTTGTAATGGGACATGCATCCATTACACATTACTTTTTTTTTATAGTGGAACATGCATACACTACATATTACTTTTTTATTTATAATGGAACACGCATCCATCACACATTACTCTTTTTATTTGTAATGGGACATGCATCCATTACACATTACTTTTTTTTATTTGTAATGGAACATACATACACTACACATTACTTTTTTATTTATAATGGAACACGCATCCATTACACATTACTTTTTTTATTTGTAATGGCACATGCATCCATTACACATTATTTTTTTAAAATTGTAATGGAACACGCATCCATTACACATTACTTTTTTTTTATAGTGGAACATGCATACACTACATATTACTTTTTTATTTATAATGGAACACGCATCCATCACACATTACTCTTTTTATTTGTAATGGGACATGCATCCATTACACATTACTTTTTTTTATTTGTAATGGGACATGCATCCATTACACATTACTTTTTTATTTATAATGGAACACGCATCCATTACACATTACTTTTTTTATTTGTAATGGGACCTGCCTCCATTACACATTACTTTTTTTATTTGTAATGGGACATGCATCCATTACCCATTACTCTTTTTATTTGTAATGGGACATGCATCCATTACACATTACTTTTTTTTATTTGTAATGGGAAATGCATCCATTACACATTACTTTTTTATTTATAATGGAACACGCATCCATTACACATTACTTTTTTTATTTGTAATGGGACCTGCCTCCATTACACATTACTTTTTTTATTTGTAATGGGACATGCATCCATTACCCATAACTTTTTTATTTGTAATGGGACATGCATCCATTACCCATTACTTTTTTATTTGTAATGGGACATGCATCCATTACACATTACTTTTTTTTTGTAATGGAAAATGCATACACTACACATTACTTTTTTTAATTGTAATAGAACACGCATCCATTACACATTACTTTTTTTATTTGTAATGGCACATGCATCCATTACACATTACTTTTTTTATTTGTAATGGGACCTGCCTCCATTACACATTACTTTTTTTATTTGTAATGGGACATGCATCCATTACCCATTACTTTTTTATTTGTAATGGGACATGCATCCATTACCCATTACTTTTTTATTTGTAATGGGACATGCATCCATTACACATTACTTTTTTTTTGTAATGGAAAATGCATACACTACACATTACTTTTTTTAATTGTAATAGAACACGCATCCATTACACATTACTTTTTTTATTTGTAATGGCACATGAATCCATTACACTTTACTTTTTGCATTTGTAATGGCACACGCATTCATTACACATTACTTTTGTATTTTGTAATGGTACACGCATCCATTACACATTACTTTTTTTATTTGTAATGGAACACGCATCCATTACACATTACTTTTTTTATTTGTAATGGCACATGCATCCATTACACATTACTTTTTTGCATTTGTAATGGCACACGCATTCATTACACATTACTTTTGTATTTTGTAATGGTACACTTATCCATTTCGCATCATGCAGAGTAATGGGTAATAAATACAATAATGCATTACCAAAGTAATGCATTATTTACAACTCTGTTTCCAGCTAACTTTTCAATAAACTTCAAACGACCTTTTCTACAAAATAAATTTCTTTTCAGTCGTATCACTCGTTATATCCGGTGGGGTGACCGTTGGCTTTTACTACGTCGTGAATGCCACTCAAAATCTTATACTCTCGTGCATCTTCGAGGCTCTAACATCCCTCGGAATATCCCTCGTTTATTGTGTCATCGTCGACATGTTTCCAACAAATTTGAGGTACGTTTATCGCGCTTCGATAACAAAAAAAATCAATGAATAACAATGATTGAGGATTGATTGATGTGAAAAAAAAAAATCTTTGAATTTTGCATTAATTTTTTTATATTATTCAACAGAGTAATGGCCGCTGCTCTATCGCTAACAATGGGCAGATTGGGGGCACTCGTTGGAAATCTTTTATTTGGATATCTCATCGATCTAGCTTGCGTCGTACCGGTTATTATATTCGCTGCTTTCCTATTCAGTGAGTATTTGCTTCAATTATTTTTACCCCCTCAAATTAGTTAACTCGACGACTATTTGCTCTTTGGTCAAATTTTAATTTTAATTCAAATTTATTTGCTCCTAATTAAAAATTCAATTAAGGCGATATTCCGGTCTAAAATATATATTTTGGAGTGTTTTGTCGAGCTTGATTGAAAAAAAAATTTTTTACCATTATTTTTTTTTACAACATATTTATTAATATTTTGACAATAATATATATAATATAATAGCTATAACTCCGTAAAGTATTGACATTTAGAAATTTCCTTTCGAGGATATATTCTTGAAGGTCTAAACTTTAAGAATATGCCAAAAAATTTAATTTTTTCGAAATTCTAGACTAGAATACTGCCTTAAGGATGTATTGCAAAAAATTTCTCAGCCAAAAATTTGTATCTGATTGAAATTTCCGTACTTCGTGAGACAGTAAAAATCTGAACAAATTCAACAACATTTGGCATGCCATAAACAACAATTATCAATAATAGCATTGCCCAAAAGTTATTAATAAATTGGTTAAACAAATAATTATTCAACTATTTTTCGATAGGTTCTTTTTTTCTTAAACAAATCGAATGCGTTAATTTTTCTGAACGCATATGAATTTTTTCAGAATTTTCTCTCTATTTTGAAATATTATAAAAATAATTTAATTATTATAAAAATATTATAAAAATAATATAAAAATAATTTTGAAATATTATAATGTTAATTTTATATTTTGTATATGTTTTTAATTGTTTATTTTGTATATGTTTTAATAAAAATCTTAAAAAATCAGCAAGATTTGGCATGCCATGAATAATCATCATCAATAATATTGCCCAAAAGTTATTAATAAATTGTTTAAACAAATAATTATTCAACCATTTTTCGGTAAGTTTTTCTTCTTAAACAAATCGAATGCGTTACTTTTTTTGAACGCATATCAATTTTTTCACAATTTTCTCACTATTTTGAAATATTATAAAAATATTCTGAAATACAAACAAAAAATTGCCAATTTTGTATATGTTTTTACATACAGGTTTATTGTGAGCTTTGAAAAGATTAAAAGACAAAAATTCATAAATACAGCCATTCTAAAAATTTCAAAACGGAAATTTCAAAATAGAGAGAAAATTCTGAAAAAATTTACATGCGTCGAAAAAAATCGCATTCAATTTGTTTAAGAAAAAAAAGAACTTACCGAAAAATAATTAAATAATTATTTGTTTGACCAATTTATTAATAACTTTAAGGCAATATTATTATTAATAATTGTTGTTCATGGAAAGTCAAATATCGCTGAATTTTTTCAGATTTTTATTGAATCACGAAGTACGAAAATTTCAATCAGATACAATTTTTGGCAAATTTCAATCAAGACAAATAAAATCTTTGTTCTGAAATATTTTTTTGATTTTTTCGTGACAAATTTCTCAATGTAATGAAAAATTTATTTTCTTTTCCAGTCTGTGGATTACTCTCGTTCTTCCTCCCAAAAACCGGAAAAGAGACACTGGATTAAAAAACCGAAAAATTCTAAAAGCGATGTTGGGAAAAAACGATCTAAACGAGGATCAATTTCTAGATCTCAAGAATTTCGTCGTTCAAACAGATCTCGAAGGTCGTACGAATTTCGAGGCGTGAAACATATTTTTCTCCGATGAATGTGAGGGGAAAAAAAAGTATGCGCGGAAAATTTGAGCCGCTTGTAAAGTCGATGAGGAGGAAAGAGATATCGTTTTTCGTATCTCTGTGTAAATATGTATTTATTCCTATGACGCTGATATAATTTTTTTTTTCTACTTTGTATTAGAAACGCGAGTGGCGCATATTTATCCGTGTTTCGTTTCTCGTATTCTATCAATAAATATGGAGAATTCCGTCCCAAATTGGACAGTTTGAAAAACTTTTTTTTTAATTTCCTCAATTTTTTTATATTTTTGAGAACCCATCAAAAGACCCTTCCCGTTAAATTTTGACATTTTTTCGATTACCCGTTCAAAAGATATTAAATTACCAAAAAAACCGCTCTTTTTTTGGTATTTTGGTCATAACTTCTTTAATAATGGTTCAAATTAAAAGTTTTTTTTCAACATTTTTGTTTTTTATGGCCTTTTCAGAAAAAAATAGAACAAAAATATTCGACGTGTTTTTGAATGAGTTTTTTTAGTTTTAAACTTCAAATCGCGTTTTTAAAAGTGAGTGTCATTTTTGATTTTTTTTTTTTTTTTTTTTTGTTCCAAACATCCATCTATTCAACAATATTTAAGACTAGTCTGATCGTGGGATCTCAATAACTACTTTTTTCGATTTTTGAAAATTCAAAATTTTTTTTTTTCTAATTTTTGTTACTGTATAGTATTTTTTAAACCATTTTGAATTAATTTGAACACTTTTTCATTGTTAACTGATAATAAATAAAAACTGTTGTTATTATTGTTCATAAACAGACTTAACGATTGATTATTAATTTTAAGAATCTGTTAACAATAAAAAAAGTGTCAAAATAAATTGCAAACATTGAAAAAAATACTATACAGTAAGAAAAATTGGTATTCATAATAATTTATAAAAAAAAAAATTTTAATTTTCAAATATCGAAAAAAAATAGTAGTTATTGAGTCTTAAAAATTATGAATGGATGGATGTTTGAAAAAAAAAAATATTTAAATAAAAAATGACACTCACTTTCAAAAACGCGATTTAACGTTTAAAACTCAAAAAACTCATTCAAAAACACGTAGAATATTTTTGTTGTATTTTTTTCTGAAAAAGCCATAAAAAAGAAAAAATTTGAAAAAAAAACTTTTAATTTGGACCATTATTAAAGAAGTTATGACCAAAAAACCAAAAAAGAGCGGTTTTTTTGTTAATTTAATACCTTTCGAACGGGTAATGAAAAAAATCTCAAAATTTAACAGGAAGGGTCTTTTGATGGGTACTCAAAAATATAAAAAAATTGAGGAAATAAAAAAAAACAGTTTTGTAAACTGTCCGATTTGGGATGGAATGCCCCATATATATATAGATATAGCAATAAATGTAATCAGTGTTAAGTACTTATTATTATTTTCCCAAAATTTCCAGTCGCTTTCTCTCTCTCTCTCTCTCTCTCTGTATCTGTAATTTACACGAGTATTAATTTTTTAGTCTATCTGATTGGAACTTACAATTAGTACTAAATAATCGTTTTATAAGCATTAAATCATTATTTTAGGAATTTTAGTGTACAGATATGAAGTGTATATTTTTACAATACAAAAATTTGCTGCAAAAAGACTCTTTCATCATCATTAAAAAAAAAAAATCAATTCAAATGTAAACATTTCGCTCATGATTTATTGATCAATCGTTTAATAAATTAAACTGTGGGAAATTTTTTTTTTCGAATATATTTCACCGGACTTTGTAGTATTTTTTTTTTCTAATAATTGAAAAAAATGTCATCGTTGCTCGGATAATTGAAATGGCACGTGTTTATTATTATTATTTTTTTAATAGTTTTTTTTTCAATTCAATCAGCGGCGTCATCCTTGCAATGAATTGAATTACCATTAATGAGACAATCGCATAAAGTTTCCTGCTGATAATTTTGCTTCTGCTCGACGAGAGAATACATCAATATATGGGCTATTCCAGATGGATTTATCTTTTTATTGTACCTTTAAATTTTGAGAAGAATTGCAGAAAATAGTTTTCCGATTGAAGAATAGATTTTCGATAATTGTGTCTAGGATTTGAATACCCAAATATTTTCCAAAAATCATTGATAAAGTCGAAAGGAACGCTAAATTATTGTATGATGCTGGAATGACCTGTACATTGTGTATATATGTAAACTGGCTGGACATTAAGGGGTTATCGATTTTTCAAGCATTTTTTCTGAAAAGACATTTTAATTTATTAATCTAAAAATTTGTATAAATATTTTTGTAACTTTTAACTCAATTTTGAAATTTTTTTTCTTCTAAAAAATAATGATTTTTGAAGACGCTATCGCCGATTTTCGGGATGTCCTCAAAAAAAGGCGTCTTGCGGTAAGCATATTTCTGAATTGTTTAATTCGAAAGAAAAAATTAAAAAAATTTCATTAATACAAGGTATAATCTAGTATCTAATCAAAGGAATAACCCAAAATATCTATTTTTACCAAAATGGCGGCTTCCCAAACAAAAATTTCGATTTTTGATGAAACCTGTTGCCTTAAATTGTTTATAAAATGGAAAATATTTATCGATAAATATTTTACTGTGCATATACTCAAATATATGAGGCATTCCATGCGGTTTCGAACGGTCAAAAAGTTGTCCACTCTAAAAAAAATTGCAATTTTGTCAAATTATTTAATTATATGAAAAAGAGTAGTGTACATTTTTTAAAAAAATTTCGATTGCATTTTTTTGAGTTTTTCCAAATTTTCTAAGTACCGTTATATCTTTAAAGCATACGATTAAACAGAAAAATGTTTCAGACGAAAGTTGCAGTTTTACATAAACTTTGTGAAATTTTTTTTTCTTAATTTTTCGTGTTTAAAAAATGACCACTTTCACAAAAAATATACGAAATTAATTTTTTTATATTATATTTTTTCGGTCGGTTGTTCCAAAGCTGTTTTATTATTATGATTTAAAAAAAAAAATCAATTGTTATTAAAAATTGATCTCTCCCAAATTTTGCTCACATTTTTCAGGTAACAAACATCGATAAAATAATAATGATTTTTAATAATAATTGATTTTTCTAAAAAAAAAAAAAACATAATCAAACAAAGCATAGCTTTGGAAAAACTAATCGAGCCATCTAAAAAAAAAACGTGTCTATTGTACACACTTCATAGTTCTGGATTTTTTTGAGATAAATCGAAAGTGACATACCGACGGAAAAAAAAATTCGAATAGTAAAATGGGCATTTTTTAAAGTCGAAAAATTATTTTTAAAAAATTTCAAAAATTTTATTTAAAACTGCAACTTTTTTGTCCGGAACATTTTTCTGTTTAATCGTATGCTTTCAAAATTTTGGAAATTTGGAAAAACTTAAAAAAAAATGCGATCAAAAAATTTTGAAAAAAATGTACACGCCTCTTTTTCATATAATTAAATAATTTGACAAAATTTCATTTTCTTTGAGAGTAGACAACTTTTTGACCTCACATGTACATTACAAAAATAAAATTAAGGAAATCGATTTTTTGAAAATCCTGAATGCGATAACTCCTTAACGAAATAATTGAGCTATTGAGAATGGAGCGTAAATTCGCGCGATCTGTGATGAGTAACTCGACGATCAAAGATCTTTTACTCGCTCAAGAAAATTGAAGGTCGCGAGATGATTTTTCCCGATCTATAATCACGTGGCAAACTGTAGTAAAACCGGTAACGAATCGTCAATCAGCCGACAGTATATTCTACACACGTCGATATTAACATGGCAACGGCTCCATCGGCAATTTTCATTTTCATTGATTTCAGCAATTTATTCTTGAGACGATAAAATCGTAAGAAAAACCAGCCACGAACGATTTAGGCTCGCACGACTTGGATGCTGTTCCGATACGAGGAAAAACCTATTTTCTTTTTAATCATTTTTTTCCTGGAGCAACTACTGCACTGCTGGAAAAACCGACTGTTTTCCGATAGTCTATGGCGCAAAATCTAGTAACCTCATTAAAATTTCCTCATTAAGGATGTTGAGTCCCAAACAAATTAAATTAAAATAAATGTAGTCTTACACTGAGAGAAAAAATCACTAGAACCAATGTTTTGAAGGCAAAGAATCATTTTTTTCATTATTTGCCAAAACACATTAGATTGGTTCCCTTATATATTTACTCGGTTCATTTTTTTCAGTCAATTCCATAAATTTCTGTTTCAATAAACGAATTTACTTGAATCTAACAATATGTTATCAATTATATGTAATATGTTGTTTGAATCAAGAACACATTTTATCATTCAAAACATGCACGTCTTTTAATACAGGAAGCACCGAGAAAAAAAATTGTTGAATCAACAAATTAATTAGTCCAATCAACAGGAAAAATGATTGATTCAATCAAATGCGTGTTTATTAATTGTTGCTAAACATTTTATAAAAAATATATAGCCCTTGTCAAATAATTTAATATGCATAGTTTAGTGACCCCAAAAAGAGATAAATAGAAAAAAAGACAAATCTGCGCCAATTCTTCGATCTAATTTCTCTGTCCGACCGAGATTCGAACCCTCGACCCTACCTACCATCATACCTATCCTACCTAACTACCTAACGCGCTACCTATTACGCTATCGACTACTACTATGCACTCGAAAAAAGTTAGGAGTTATGAAGATTCGAATATAAGAAAACATTTTGAAAACCAGTTTTTTAATTTTTAACAACTTATGCATACTATTAAAGTATACTATAGAAATGATAGTTGTTTGCTTGAAGGAAATAAAAATTTCATCATTCCAAACAAATATTCTATTGGAATAAAATAATGTGTTATTTATTTTACTACAGCTTCTTTTCAAATAATCACAATCAATTTTATATCTAATAAATATTGACAATACTATAGAAATATTTTTAGAAGTAAAATAATGATGAATTTATTGCAAAGAAATAATTTTGTTCGAAAAAAATAATTTCGTATTGAAGTCATTTTTAGATCCAAACAATCTCATGTTTATGATGCCATCAATAATTTTCTTCAAAAAAAATAATTTCATGATGGTCGTTTTTTAGATTCAAATAATCATCATTTTAGATTCAAATAATCTAATGTTTATAATGCGATAAATGTAATTAATCTAATGAATACAAATTAAATCGAATCTATTTAAATAAAAATATTTTTTGAAGTAAAATAATAATGACTTTATTGCAAGAAAATAACTTTTTCGAAAAAAATAATTTTGTATTGAATTCGTTTTTTAGATTCAAATAATATCATATTTATGATGCGATCAATGTAATTAATCCAATGAATACAAATTTAATAAAATCTATCATGCATTTAATTGTTACTACTAAATAAGAGTTTAATATAATGGAGTAATAGATTCGTGAAAATATTTTTTTAAATGAAGAGTGACTTTCTTGGTTCAACAAATAAATAATCGAATTAATACTTTCATTTAATAAATACATTCATGTTCTCAAATTCAGTAATTTTTTCTCTCAGTGTAATGGAAACTGATATAAATTTGCGATAAGTTTTTTTTGTACACTATATATATCTACACTATATGTATATCTATATCTATATCTATATCTATATCTATATTTATATCTATATCTATATCTATATCTATATCTATATCTATATCTATATCTATATCTATATCTATATCTACACTATATTGAAAGCAACGAAAACAAAACGAAGTTTATTGATAAATATTATTTTTATTTGTTTCAAAAATTGTTCTTAACAAAATGTTAATATTTTAATAACGAGCTTTCTAATCGTCGTGAAATTTTTACACGACCTCTTAAATACTTCATACAAAAACATACCAAATTTTCAGAATTTTCTCATCATTTTTCATTTTAACCCTTAAGGAGGTTGAAGTAATGATGATAGAATTCTGAAAATTTAATATGTTTTTACATGCAGTATTCGGAAGGTCGTATAAAAATTTCACGACGATTAAGAAGCTATTTATTGAACAATTAACATTAAAAGATTTCATAGGGACTCAACATCCTTAAAAATCCTTTCCAGCGAATTTTGAATTATATCATTAAACCCGTTGGATCGATAATCATAAAAAATATATTTTTCAGTGCCCTAAAAGGTAGGTCATTCAAATGATACCCCACACGATATGTTAATTTAAAAAAAAAAATTCCAAATTTTTTCATTTTAGCAAGTATTACTCTATCGAACGTAAAAGTAGTTTAGCAATAATTTATAACTCAATATTAGACTGTTTAAAAAAACATACCTATTTTTTTTTTCAAAGAACGTTGACAAATCTTCAGAGTATACCTAAACAAAGACCCTGTCCAAATATGAGCCCTTAATATTAATATTTAGAGGTGGCGATTTTCAATTTTCTTTTTCCATTCAAATAACATGAAGAAAAAAATTTTCGAACTTTAGTTTTTTAACTTCAATTTTTTTTAGAATGTTGTTCAAAACATTTTATTAATCAACGATGAATGATTAACTTTATTGTTCAGTAATAAAAAATACGGGTATATCACAAATATATATACGATGAAATTTCATCATAAATTTTATTTATTATAAATAAATAATTTATTTTAATTCTTTATAAATTTGTTGAGTTTTTTAAGAATGAGTAATAACCAGGAAAACTTTTTTTTAATTTTTTAAGTAATTATAAGTTTTATATGATTTAACTTAGGGTTATATAATTCATTCAAAACATTTATAAAGAATTAGAATAAATTATAGAGTTTTTTTAAACCAATGTTGGTTTTATAAAACGTTAAAAAATGAATAGTTTAAACCTTGCTTTATATAGAAGCATAAGTTCAAGTATTCGTGTTAATGATGTATAAGGAGAGAGGCGATGTAAAAGGCGAAGGACGCCGTACTGTGGAAATAAATACTACTAAATAAATTATTGATTTATAATATAGTTCAGAAAAAAAATTTCCCAAGTTATTTAAATGGAAAAAGAAAATTAAAAATCGCCGCCTCTAAATATTAATATTAAGGGCTCATATTTGGACAGGGTTTTTGTTTAGAGATACTCCGACGATTTATCAATGTTCTTTACAATATAAAACAATATAAAAATATAAATTTAAACTTTATAGAAACCTAGAAAATGAAGAGTGAGGGGTCATTTATAGCAAACTTTGAACTGTGCCATTAAAACCGTTGAACTAAAAATTATTTTAAAAAAATTTTTAGAGTTCTTAAAAGCTGCCTTTTCAAATGATACCTCACACGAGATATTGAATAAATCATTTTCATTATTTAACATTTTTTCAGCAACTATTAATTGCGCTGTCGAAAAAGCTTTCCAGTGATCTACGACTCAATATCTACTAACTCTATTATACAAAGTCCCCATTTGTTGACTTTCCGAAAGTAGGTCATTCCCACATCTTGACTTCCGCTACAGTCCCCACTTTCGATCCGGCGTTATATTGTACGCCGTATGCGCGCATGCTCGTGTGAGCGCGCATGCGCTGTTCTGATCTCTTTACACTTGCGCACGCGCCTTCGTACGTACGTCCGTTAGAGTGGTGAAACCATAAATAGGGGAAGTCAAGATGTGGGAATGGTTGCCATGGTAACCCGGTCAAGATATGGGAGCGGTCAAGAAATGGGGGTTTAAGAAATGGGGAATTTGTCTGTATATAATCTTAATTTTAGCTTCAGGAACCTAGAAGATCAAGGAGGGATCCTTTCTAGTAAATTTTAAACTATATCATTAAAATCACGGGACGAAAAATTATTAAAATTTTTTTGTTTAATCCTTAGAGGTACACTGAAAAAAAATTGTTGTTGAAAATGTAAAAATTTGTTTCACTCAACCAAATATTTGTTTCCGGACGTTCAACTCGATCATTTTAGTAATTCAACAAAATATACAGTGGAAGTTTTAGTTAAATCGTTGCTTGAATGGGCAAAGTTTCAGTTCAATCAAATAAAAATTTGTTACTTCGAATAAAAATGTAATCCACACAGAGAAATAAATGATTGAGCTGACTAATTATCAGTTGATTCCATATATGTATATTCTATGTATCAAAATAAATAGTTGATACAACCCATTATTTATTTAAAGTATATAAATAATGTGATAGATGGATTAAATATTTGGTTCACGCACTTATCCGATTGATTTCAATAAACGAATATTTTGTCGAACAAATAATATATTTTATTGCACTCCGTGCGATAAAATTTTGTACGATACTCGTGCGAGAAAAAGTTTCATCGCACTCGTATCGTAATGTACTATTATATCACTCAGTACAATAATGGACGCTTTTACGTCCGCAAGCGGACGTGAAAACGTCCATATTGCACCTCGTGATATAAAATATCGTACATCACTCGGCGTAAAAACATTTTCTGACGAGTGTGATTGCAGGCCTCGCCTTCGGCTCGTCCTGCAAACTCACATTCGTCAGAAAATGTTTTTACGTCCTCGTGATATAATGTACTATAGTTGACGCAATTAAATTTTTGGCGCTATTATATAAATAATGTGACAAATGGATTAAATATTTGGTTCACGCAATTATCCGATTGTTTCAATGAACCAATATTTTGTCGAACAAATAATATATCTAGTTGGTGCAATTAAATTTTTAATCCTGAAATTGATTATGACTAAACATAGTATAAAAAATATGTCGTATTTGAAAAATAATTCAAAATGCATATTTTACCAGCCTCAAAATGAGCGACATAAAAAAAAATAGTATTTGCGCGAATCGTCCGATCTAATTTTACGCTCTCTTCGACGGGGATTCGAACCTGCGACCCTACCTACCTATCCTACTTGACGACCTAACACGCTACCTACTAAGCTACGGACTGCTTACGAACTTTATCAACTTTTGCGGTATATGAATGGTACGGTGTGTCGAAAAAATAATGATATGGACTAAATAAATGGACTAAACAAATAAATAAATAAATAAATTGAACTAAATTGTACCTGTAAATTGACCAAATAATTTCGTTCACCTCATATCTTATGGTTAACCAAATTCATTTGTTGATTTAATTATAGTTTCATTATTTCAAACAAATTAATATCGAATCAACTAAATTTTTATCAACTAAATGGATCAAGTTGATTTAACTGAACTTTTTTCTCAGTGATCAAATTATTGTTCATAATATTCAAATGAATAATTTTGTATTTCAACAAAATTAAATTTCACACAACAAAATCGTTTCTTTGTTGTGAAATATGGACCAACAAATGATTTTTTTCATTTCTCATCATTACATGCTGGTTCAAAGAACATTTCGCGATAGACACAATATTATGGATTGTTTTGAATACATGTACTTATTTGATTTGGCAATATAAAAAATGTTTGTACCAAACAAATTGTTTGATTGAAAATACGAATTTTTCGCTTGTTACAGCTACATTTATCTGGTTAATATAAACTACAAATCAACAAAATATTTCTTTACGGCAACTCAGTAATGTGTAAATTGGACTAAATTGTATCTGTAAATTGACCAAATAATTTTGTTCACCTCATATCTTATGGTTAACCAAATCCATTTGTTGAATTAATTATAGTTTCATTATTTCAAACAAATTAATATCGAATCAACTAAATTTTTATCAACTAAATGGATTTAGTTGATTTAACTGAACTTTTTTCTCAGTGTAACTCTGTCAAATAAATAAAAAATATTTCAATGTATTCTGAAAAATTCTAAAAAATATTTTTTTGGGATGCTTAGAAGAAGATCTTTCAAATGATACCTCACACAATACAAAGGTTACAAATTTTTTTTTTTTACCCTTTTTTCCCCTTTAAGGATCAAAACCTCAAAAATGTCTCAACATTATTTTTTCAATTTCAAAGATTCAAAAAAAATCGAAAAAAATCTGTAAAAGTCAACGTAAACATCGGCACGATGAAAACGCCGAGTTGAAGGCGATCATCGGAGTAATTTGGTCGTCTATTTGCATCATATCTTTAGTTCTGGAATGGTGATGTTTTTTTTATATAATTTTTATCCGGAGATGTCTCGGACACGCTTCTAACCGGTATAACGCGGCATAATATGATGATCGTTAATCGACCGAGTCGCGGGGGTGGGGCAAATTTTCCACGAAGACGCAAAAAGAGAAGATAATTGCCAAAGGGAAGGAAAAAACGAATCTACCAAAGAATAAATGAGGTGTGACGTCGGCTTATCGCGTAATTCGAAAAGAATCATCGTGCGAACTTCATCACGATTTTGATCGACGATTGCAGCGGTCAGTACGTATCACGGTGTCGACGTTGCAACCGATATTTCGTCTCAATTTAGTTTGTGACATTTTTTGATTTTTTTTTTTTTTTGCGCTATTGACGTTTTTATGCTCGAAAAAATGGGTGAGTGCGTTGGCGTTGGATTATTTTTTTAAATCAAAATATCCGTTGTTCTGTGAAAATCATTAACGATCGATCGTCAATTTATAATAGCCGGGCTCGAGAGTGCAAGTACCGACGAATTGGATGTTGAAAATGCCGTCGCCGCTGCCGGTAATTTATTCAAAAAATCAATTAATTTTAAGTCAAATATCAATAATAATTTTTTCAAAATTATTTATCTGGGATTGAAGCCTCATATTTAGTGTAGTTATTACAGTTTATTAATTAAATAATGAATTTTAAATAAAAAATAGATATATTTAAAATAATTCTTTAATAAAGAATTAGTTTGAATAAATATTTAAAATTTGTCAGATCATAGAACTTCACGTTTTGCAACTTGGAATTTTATAAAAATCCGATACTTGATCTAGGATCAGCGTGACATTTTTTTAAACATTCATTATTTAGTCGGAGAATAATAAAAAAATAAATCAATTCTTTTTTCTAATTATTATCAATTTTTTAATTTATTCTTTTTTATATCTGCAAAATTGCTCCATTTTTTCTCAAATAGTTTTTAATTTTAAATACATCTTCGTTTATATAAATAATTCATGGTCCTGGATTAAATCAACCGAATTTAATTTAACAATTGAATTTATAAAGGATTCATGAATTTATATCAAATTTGCGTTCCGAATTTTATCTTGAATCTTTCTCTTTCGATTTCAAACAAACCGTAATAATAACTTTTTCGTGACATTTTTTCCATTCTCATTATTATTACAATTTGCTTATTTATGAAAAAAATTTCACACACAAAAAACTTCCCAAAATCAACACAATTGTGTTTTTTGTTGGGGACTAAATTATCTATACAAATGAAGGTATATTTAAAATAAAAAATTTATTTAAGAAAAAATAGAACAATTTTGCAGAAATTGAGAACAATTCAAAAATTGATAATAATTCAAAGAAGAATTTAAAACACAAACGGAAAAAATTTTTTTTTTTTAAACAAACTTTTATTAGTTGTTAATAAAAAATAACTAAAAAGTTAAAAATAAAGCTATTCCCTATTCTTTCTCTTGCTGTTAAAATGTAACACGCTTTTTTTTGAAAACTTATTTCCAATCGGAATAGCTTTACTTTTAACTTTTTAGTTATTTTTTATTAACAACTAATTAAATCTTGTTTAAAAAAAAAAAAATTTTTCGTTTGTTTATTTTTTATTTTTTAGTATTTATGATGTTAAATAACTAGTTTAGTAATGTATATCTAGTTTCGCATAATTTTTTGCAAAAAAAATATTTCGCAAAATTTTTTGCACAAAAATTATTTTGCTAAATTTGCTATTTTTCTGCAAAATTTATGCAAAAAAATGTTTTCAGAATTTTTTTTGGAAAAAGACTGTTGCGCAAAATTTTCGTAGAGAAATGTTGTAAGTCAATTGCTTAAAACCATTTTGTAAACAAAATTTAGCAAAACAATTTTTTTGCAAACAATTTTGCGAAACATTTTTTTTGCAAAAAATTATGCGATATATTTTTTGTTGCAAAACAATTTTCAAGCAAATTTGTAATAAAAATTTTGCGGAACAATTTTTTTGCAAAAAATTTGCAAATTTTTTGTAATAATATTGCATTGTCATCCGATTTACATATGAGGTAATCCAGCCCAAGTGTGTATAACCCGTTTCCCGTAAAAAAAAACCCGTGAAAAAAAAACGCCATTTTTTTTAAATCTGAAAAAATTCTGAAAAAACCGTGATAATATATCAAAATTTTCAAGCTATCACCCGTAGTGGGCAGATTTTTTTTCTGGGTTTTACGTGATGGATTTAAAAAAAAAAAAAATTTTTGAAACGCCATTTTTTAAAAATCTAAAAAAATTCTGAAAAATCCGTGATAATATATAAAAATTTTCAAGCTATCACCCGTAGTGGGCAGATTTTTCTTTCTGTGGTTTACAAGTTATTAACGTTCTCAAAATTCCAAAAAAATCTCAAATAGCTCACGTTGAGCAGATACTGAATTATTTTGGTACTCAAATTGAGTATCTGCTCAAGGTGAGCTATTTGATGATTTTTTCAAATTTTGAGAACGTTAATAGCTTGTAAGACACAGAAAAAAAAATCTGTCCACTACGGGTGCTAGCTTGAAATTTTTTATATATTATCACGGTTTTTTCAGAATTTTTTTACATTAAAAAAAAATGGCGTTTAAAAAAAATTTTTTTTAAAAATCCATCACGTAAGACATAGGAAAAAAAATCTGCCCACTACGGGTGATAGCTTGAAAATTTTGATATATTATGACGGTTTTTTCAGAATTTTTTCAGATTTTTAAAAAACGGCCTTTATTTTCAAAAAAAAATTTTTTTTGAAATAAAAGAGGTTTGGAAAAATCTAAAAAAAATATGAGGGTGTATTCTAGACTCAATGCGATCATATAAAAAAAATGACACAAATCCGAGAGGGTGAGGGAAACGGGTTTACACACTTGGGCTGGATTACCTCATATGCATGACAAATTTTAACTCAATCGGAAACCGGCAAATGGGTCAAATTTAACTTGCAAGATTTGATTATAGACAGACACCGGGACAGGTGAAACTAAATACACTGCAACCTCGATAACCGGTACCTCGATCGTTGCAATTGCAGCGTAGTGGGAGAAGCGCCAAGCCAATCGCGTCAGGCCGCCGTCAGCCACCAGCGGCGCAGAGACGGTTCTGTGCAATGTGCGCAACCCCACTTCTTGCAAGAGCCGGTCCCAACGGATTCCGATTATCGAGGTCGCAGTGTAAAAGCTTTTAAAATAAAAGCTTTCGAAAACAAATTTATTATTGTTCTACTCAATAATGAGTTATATTCTCTTTGGAAAAACAGGAATTTTCCACCGGAAAATGATAGTCTTTTGATTTTATGATGAATTTATGAATGTCGGTTGATTTCAGGTTTTGGAAAATTTAACATAAAAGTTGCAATTCTCGCTGGCTTGATTTACATGAATACGGGTTTGAGCATCAGCAGCGTCGGTTTTATACTTCCGTCGGCGGCGTGTGACCTTCAACTGAGTACACTGGACAAAGGACGAATAAGTTCGACCCCAATCCTCGGTAAAGTAACTCCGTGACCTTGAATTTTTTTTTATTGATCAACTTTTCGTCCATCTCAACGTTATTTTTTTCTGCCACCAAAAGGAATGGTAGCTGGTTCTTATTTTTGGGGTTGTTTGGCGGACGTTCAAGGTCGAAGAATCGCTCTGCTGAACGCACTCTTTTTGTACGCAATTATCGAAATAATATCGTCCCTCGTGACGACATACTGGCTTTTTCTACTGCTCAAGTTTTTGAGTGGTTGGGTGTGAGTAAAAAAACCTTCTTAATTTTTTTTTTTCATTTTTAATTGAGTTACGTGATTTTAATTCAAATTTTAATTTGCTTATTTTTTTTTTGCAGGGTCAACGGACAGAGCGCTCTTTGTTTTACGTATCTCGGTGAATTTCAGAGCAGCATTTATCGCGAGAAAATTTTGTGCTGGATGGAAATGGCCTGGACAATGGGACTCATTGTTTTGCCTCGTAAGTCAAGCAAAACCAATGATGATTTTTATTTAATTTCATCCACCACAAGAAAAAAGTATTTGCGTCTTATAAAAAAAAAATATATCTCGAATATGAGGAGTTCTTTTTCAACCGGGCCACTTTTTTTTTCACCCTCTCCAATTTTTTTCAAAATCTTCCACTTTGAAATATTAGTCAAAAGGAACGTCTGTGATTTTTTTTAGATTTTTTTAGGCGTACGTTCAGGATTTTTAATTTTTCATTACGAACACTGTATCTCAAAAAATATTCATCAAACAAAAAAAACATAAAATAAAAACTTTTTTATTTTTTCCACTTTATCGAAAAAAATTATAATCAAAATTTTCCTACAATTTTCCCGGTTGAAAAAGAACTCCTCAGATATGGAATTTATTGTGACTTTTGAATTTTTGAATTCTATCCAAATTTGAATATTTTGAAAAAAATTTGCAGAGAGCTTAACTGGAGTTATTTACGAAATATAATACTGAATTTTTTAATATGGATAAACTGTCTGCACAGAATAACTGTTAGTAAATATGTGCAACTTAATTTTTTTTCTGATTTTGTATTTAGAACATTTTTGAAAATTCAAAAAGTGGAGTTTATCGCTCAAATCCTGCAAAAAATGCAAATGCAAATATCTGGAGCGTCGTCAACTTATCAATATATTCAAATTTTTGATATATTAGTTCTAATCTGTATATTTTTTTGAAAATTGATCCCAAAATGTTTCCAAGTCAAAACCAACGTTTCTTTATCAAGATTCCCAAAAATAATTCCGCTAGTAAATTTTACTAACCAATAAAATTATCGGTAATCATAATTTAAAGGTTTTTCGAATTTTCCCAATTTTAGACTTTTTTTTTACTCAATCGATTTTTATTTTCAGTCATCGGATGGATCGTCATACCTTTAGAATTTTCTTACGCGGGGGACAAATTTATATTTCGGTCCTGGAATTTATTCATCATTGTCTGCGCATTACCGTCGATTCTAATTGGTTTTTGGGTTCTCGCTTTTCCCGAGACACCAAAATATCTCGCTGAGAATAAGATGGACGAGGAACTCGCGCTTGCACTCGAGGAAATGTACGCTCAGAATACTGGTGGCAATTTTGAAGAGTATCTCGTGAGTATAATATTAAAAAAAAAAAATGAGAAATAAACAAAAATTGAAAAAACGAAAAAAAAACGGAAAAAAAATTAATTTTTTGGGTGGGGGTCGAAGAGTTGACTAACCAATATTTCGAACGGCCGAAATCCCGAATTTTACGATTACGAGCGTTAGAATAATGAAGCGCCGAAATGCCGATCGCCAGAAAAGAGAAAGTCAAGAGCGCCGCCCCATGCGTAAGAGAGAGAGGAGGCGCATCTCTCTCTCTCTCTTACGCATGGGGCGGCTCTCTCCGCTTTCGCTTTTCTGGCGTTCGGAATTTCGGCGCTTCGTTATTCGAACGCTCGTAATCGTGAAATTCGGGATTTCGGCCGTTCGAAACATTGGTTAGTCGACTCTTCGACCCCCACCCTTTATTTTCATGACTATAATTTAAATTCATTTTTATTTAATATTTTTTTTACAATTGTTCGGGGAATTTTATTGAACCCGATGATAGAGACAATTTTTTAAGAATTTAAAAATTGTCAAAATCTCGATATGATTTTGCGTGGGCGGTTCACAATCATGATTCTCTTATTTTCCAATTTTTTGAAATTTTCATTTTTTTTTTCTATAAATTTGCAAAGTATTTTCTTATTACCGATTAATAATTTTCAATTCGATTATTTTTGAGTTTTGAGAGGAAAAGTGTTTTTTTTCACACTCTGGACATGATTTTAATTGGTCATTTTTTGTTTTAGGAAAAATTGGGGACAAACGGTCACGATCGTCTCCGAGCGAGACTCTCGTTGACCAGAAGTGCAAATACTTGCAAATATATCGATCCCGAGAGAATCGTCGATGAGAAAATCGTCATCGTCGATAACCCGATTCAAAGCAAAAGTCGTTTGTTCCTGAAAATGTTGAAAACAATATTGACTCAGTCGATGAAACTTTGGAAACCGCCGCATCTTCGCAACACTTTTATAGCATGCGGCATTATGTTCTGCATCGGTTCCTCTTACTATGCTCTGATATTGTGGTTTCCCGAAGTTTTTCAAAGATTCACAGCATTTGAGAAATTTCGGCCGGACGAATCGGCGAGCGTTTGCAGTATTTCGTCCAGCAACAAAACGGTTCGTTGCAATTTTTACCACAATTCTCCACTTCTATACGGGTCATTCCATGACAAATCGACCAAGAGTTGGAATCTACCCTTTTCAATTTTGATGAAATTCAGTCAGAAGTTTTCGTTTTCAATAAAACGAAGTTCTACCAAAGGAAAAAAAATTAAAATTTTTTTTCGAAAGTTATGCAAAATTAAAATTTTCACAATTTTTCAAATCTGTCAAGTTTATTTTTTAAATATCTTGACAACTATTATAGTTACGAAAAATTGTTCTGAATTCGTTTTAAAGAGTATACTCGGGGCTACGAAAAAAAAAAATATTCCGAAAAAAAAATTGAAAAATGATGAATTTGAAGAATTTTGAATTTTCAAAAATCGTAAAAATCCAAGTTCCATATTTTATTTTCGGTTAAATTTTTTTTATACAATACCTTGTACTGATCTTAAAAGATCCTGAAATTATCAGAGAGGTGTTTTTTGTTTGTTTCACAAATATAAATTTTTGAATTTTTAAAAATCGTGCAAATCCACGATCAACATTAAATTTTTGGTTAAATTTTTTTTATGTAACACCTCGTATTGATCTTAAAAGATCCTGAAAATTTCAGGATGGTGTGTTTTTGTTTCAAAAATAAATATTTGTGAATTTTGGTAAAAAATTTTTTTTTTTTAATTGTCTTTAATTAAAATTCTTACTGCTCAAAATTACAGAATTACATGATTTGAGCTCAACTTCACTTAACTTAGGGGAAAAACAAAAGAAAATTTTTTTACCAAAATTCAAAATTTTTTATTTTTGAAACAAAAACACACCATCCTGAAAATTCGCATTGGCATAAAAATCTCGAAAAAAAAAATTCCACGAACACAAAACTTCCTTTATGAGGACGCAATATATAATATCTTTATTCTTATTCTTGTTTTATTTTTATCTTATTCTTATCTTTATTTTATTTTAAAAAATGTCTGCTCTCAAAGAATAACCAAGATTTTCCAAATATTTTCAGATAAACTACGAGGCCAAAAATTCAATTTTGGACTGTCCAAGCAAAGTCCAAAATCACGTTTATGTGCAGACTCTAATTCTTGGATTGTCCTGTTTACCAGTTAGCATAATTATGCCACTTGGCGTTAAAAAATTAGGATACAAATTTTATCTTGGTATGCAACTGTTTTTTTTTTTAATAAAAAAAAAATAAAAAAAATAAAAAAATAACTCATTAATTAATTTTATTGTTATTAATTAATAAAAATAATAGAACTAATTATAATAAAATATATTTTAAATGAGTAAAATATTAATTGCAGATTTTAAATATTTTTAGATTTTTTAAGCAAAATTATTGCTCATTCAAATGCTTTTTTGAACTCAAAATGGAGACGAAATTTTTGAAATGTGAAAATTAACCGTAAAATTTAAGTAAATTTTGCATTTGTCTCTCAGGAAAATCATTTTTATAATAAAGTTTCCATGAGTTATTGTTATTAATTTATTAATAAAATATCTATTGGTTAATTAGTTTATAGAAATGGGATATAAAATAAAATTCATTGAATAATAATTTAATTTTTTATTTGCAGTTACTTCGACGACCGTTGCAGCGGCCGTAACTTTAGGTTTTTCCTTCACGAGAACTTCAACGGAAAATCTAATATTGTCATGCATATTCGAGGCTTTTTCTTCGGTATGCATGAGCATGATGATGTGCGTTGTGGTCGATTTATTTCCCACGAATCTTCGGTATTAATTTTTATTAATTTATTTAATTTAAATTAATGAATTTTTTTTATTTTGAAAAAAATTCCCTATGCTGCAATTTTCGTAATTTCCCATCGAGATGAAATTGTCAGTGATTTAGATTTATCAAAAAATTCGCATTTCCCAAAAAAAACTCTTGTAAATGTTCTATTTTTGGTAATTTCGATTTTTCATTCAAATAATCACAGACGAAATTTGAATATCGCTTTTTCAAAATTTATTTAGTATAAAAATTGATTCAATTTAATTTTATCGGAGTCCAAAAATCAGTCAATTTCAAAAGGAGACTCGCACTTATCAATTCATTAATTTTGACATCGAATCTTCGATCCATTTGTCAAAATATTTGAAATATTTGTTTTGTTAATTTTTTGAAATTTGTTTTTGCAGAGCTTTGGCTTGTGCTTTGAGTGTATTTTCCGCAAGAGTCGGCGCACTTTTTGGCAACACTCTTTTCGGTTATCTCATAGACGATTATTGCACTTCCCTCATCGCAATAATCACCGCTCAATTGATACGTAAGTGTTAAGAATTTCCATAATAAGCTTAAGGCGCGAAATTAAAAATAAAACCTAATTATGACCTCGATTCATTTTTTTCCCAGTGGCGGCGATTTTGAGCGTTTTAATTCCTGGCAAAGCAAAAACGCGAGGAAGCTGAAGCGGGGGAAAGAAAAATTATTTGGACAAACTCTACGTACGAATATTAGAGGGATTAAAAATAATTATGTTAATATTTTACGAAAAATAAATCTCCCACGATTGAAGGCCATCACGATTTTTTCACCGCTGCTGCATAAAAATTGAAATTTGCGCATAAACGCTTTTGCGAATTTTAAAATCGAATTATTCCGAATTCTTTGACGCAATTCAAAACTAATCAAAATTCTTTAATTTAATGCAATTCAAGATTATGTGTAATTGAATTGAAAAGTAAATTATTAACTAATTCAATAATTCACATTTTAATCAAATTACAGATAATTATGAATTTCATTATGAATTCAATTGCGTTCATTGAATGTTATTGAATTTTATCCAATTTCATTGAATTTATAAACTATTGTTGAATTTTATTAAATTTAATTGGATTATAATAAATTTTATTAAATTTTATTGAATTACCAAAATGTTAATAATTGTAAATATGTAATTCAATTTCGAAATTCTCAAAACACTGCTATTGCAAAATTTCAACTTTAATAAAGCAGCAACAAAAAAAACGTAAGCCTCTTCTTGTGCAAGACCTATTTTTCAAGAAAAAGTACAAAAATCACTCAAAAAAGTGCAACATTTTTTTCAACCGCTTTAATGAGTATCATTAGTTTTCCTCATATATGTCTCAATTTCTCAAAAATTGGCAAAAAGTGCATAAAACTGTGAAAAAATTCCTAACGCATCGAATCAACGAATTCGTACAAAAAAAACCATTAAAAACAAACTCCTGATTCAGATACTAATTATTCATCATCCATTATATCGTTTTCCCCTTAAAATGACTGCCGTCACCATCCGCAAACTGAATCAACTCCGGAAAAAAAATTCCTTCAGCGAACAGTCCCACTTTGACCGGAAAGCTCCATATAGTCTGTGTCTTCATGTTTTGCGAACCATCTATCATTTATCACTAATTTTATCCAGATATTATTCGGTAGTAGTCCCACTTTTACTGGAACGCCTCATATAATGTATTTTCTTCATCCATCCATTTGATCGTTTTTCCCTCAAAATTATTGCCGTCACCATTCGCAAAGTAAATCAACTCCGGAAAAAAGAATTCCATCAGCGAACAGTCCCACTTTGACCGGAAAGCCCCATATAGTCTATGTTTTCATGTTTTGCGAACCATCTCGGTTATCGCTAATATTATATAGATATTATTGTGCAATAGTCCCATTTTTACTGGAAAGCCCCATACAGTGTATTTTCTTCATCATCCATTTTATCGTTTTTCCCCTCAAAATGATTGCCGTGACCATCTAAAAACTAAATCCGCTCCGGAAAAAAAATTCCTTCAGCGAACAGTCCCACTTTGACCGGAAAGCCCCATATACTCTATGTTTTCATGTTTTGCGAACTATCTGTAATTTATCGCTAATTTTATACGGATATTATTGACCAGTGGTCCCACTTTGACTGGAAAGCCCCATATAGTGTATTTTCTTCATCATTTGCCAAAGCATTTATACATATACATCTAAAATATTATACAATATCAATGAATAAAGTAAAATGAGAATTGATGCACATACTTTTTGCCGCTGCTTTTTTGGAGACCCGCGACGATCCTTTTTCTCGATGAACTATCAATTCACAACGAAGATCAATTCTGCGGGCTGCTGTATTGAAGCTTTTTCACACAAGTTTCACTTCACTCCCGCTGCTCACTTCATGTACAACCAAACGTACATTGCGAAATAAAAACTACTCCGACGCGAAAACGACGCTTTGATAGAATATCTTCGAATTTACATTGACCCCGCGATAGTTCCGTAACGACAATTATCATATCTATAATATTCACGCGATAAACAACGCATATTTTGGAAAAAAATATTCGCGAAAATATTGTTGCCAAATGAGATATCGTTCGAATACCGCGTGACGCTTTCGCAGCGTCCGAAACAAAACTACCATAAATAATCGATGGTTCGATGCATAGATGCACTTCGGCACGCCGTACAGTGCTGCCACCGGCCCGGCGCGGCCATCGGCGGTACTACGCGATCCTTTTTCACCCCATAAAAAAAAATATATATTATTCTACAATGCCCGCGCGGAATACTCGACTTGAGAATAAACAAAAGATACCGTTCTCTCGTCGATGGTTCATTGAGTCCATAATTCATGAATATGACGTCGAAAATGAAACATTCGCGGGTGTATTCTCACCGTGTGTTTCAAACGCGCGCCCACGAGCGCATCACGTGGTCAGGTTAGTTTTTCACAATGGCCTCGGCAAGGGTAAACACATGCTCGGGTCGTTCATCTCGAAAATATCACGACGGATACGTGTGGGAAAGTCATGTAAAAACTTTGATTCCTCGCATGAGAGAATCAGTACTAAATCTCGATGTATTTGTGCGATTAAAAAAATGTGACAGCGCGCACCCTCGTCTTTCTTTTAATCCTCGGCAGGATTGTCAATGAAATACCGTTCGAATATCGCGGGACGCACGCGCAGCGTCCGAAACAAAATTACAAATCGATGGGTCGATGCATAATGCACTTTGGCACGCCGTACGGTGCTGCCACTGGTCCGGCGCGGCCATCACGCGAACTACAGGATTTTCCTCACCCCGTGAAGAAATGATTCTACAATTGCCGCGCGAAATTTTCGACATGAGAGTAAACAAAAGATTCCGTTCTCCATTTAAAGTTGATTAAGTTCATAATTCGTGAATATATAACATCAAAAATGGAATATTTGTGGTTTTTATTCATCCCGCGTTTCAAACGCGCCCCCACGAAAACATCACGTGGTCAGGTTAGGTTTTTCAAAATGGCCTCGGCAAAGGCAAACACATGGGTCGTTCATCTCGAAAATCATGACAGAAACATGTGGGAAAGTCGTGTTAAAACCTTGATTTCTCGTATGAGAGAATCAGTACTAAATCTCGATTTATTTGTGCGAATAAAAAAATCGCGGCTTCTGTTTTCTTTCAATCCTCGGAAGGATTGTCGTGCCTCCACAGTCAGTAAAATATATATATATATATATTTTTTTTTTTTTCTTATATGTATTCATTATATATTGCGTCTTTTCGTCAGTGTAAATGTTAGATCAGTGAAATGTGTACAATTGACTGTAAATCAGGGAAAATAAAGGTTTTCTGACTGTGAAAAAGAAGCAGCAGCACCGGTCTGAGATAAATCTTGTTTTTTTCCATAATCTGCGAAGAAAATAGAACGTGGGCTCGACTGAAGACGCCATATATCATCCGACGAAAAAAAAGAGGTTAGTCTAAGTTTTAACAAGTTTCTCCGAATTTTATTTTCCTGACAGATGACAGCAGTATAGATTAGCAGATGTTCTCGTCATATCTATATAATATGGGAGATATCAATGTTGCGTTTTGAGTCTAGCATGTGAAAAGATACAGGAGCTTATAAAAATATAATGAAAAGCGCACGTGAACCCCTCGTGAAAGGCAATCCCATTTTTTAATATTTAAAAAAAATCATCGTCACGTACAGCATTTAAAAGATCCATCAAATATTTAATTTAAGTCAATTCTATATATTTTTACATAATAATGTGACCCGGAAATTTTGCAAATTTATTTTCAGAGAGATTTACGCTTTTGAGCATCCCAAGTCTTCGATAATGTCCTCAAAATACATTCCAATGATTTTTCACTGTAAAAGCTTCTCAGGGGATTGAATATTATTGAAAGTACAAAATTCAAATATCGAAAAGTTTTCGGACAACATTTCAAAAAAGGTCTGGAACGTTTTTTTATGCTATTTCGCCGGAAGTCAACGTACTGTAAACGGCATTTTAAAGGGGAAGAATTCGGCTTCATTTCCGACTTTTTCAATTATTTTTACAATTTTTTTTTAGATTTGAACTCTATTTTAAAAACAGCTGTTTTTCGCCTTTTTCCCTTTCTTCTCTCCAGAAGAATTTTGTTAAATACATTTTTACGATTGGATTCAAAAAAGGGCGAGTTTGAACTTCAATTCCCTTTTTTTAAAAACTTTGAGCGATTTTTTTTCCAAAGTTATTCTTTTTTTTTTTTAAAAAAAGGAAATTTGAAAAATCCCGTATAACACGAAAACAAAGAGGATTCATGAAAAACTTTAAGATAGCAAAAAGTTGCGTCTGTTTTCGTTGAATTCAGAGGAATTTTTTCAGATTTTTTTTTCAAAATTTTTTTTTATCTTCCGGGTCGGAGCTCAGATCATTCAATTACCATAACTCGAGAACTATGGGATTATTGATAAAATTTCAAAAGGGAAAAATACTTTATTTCACCATTTTCAACACATTGGAATTTTTTTTTCAAATTTTTTTCCCACATTTTTTTTTCTCATGCCAAGGCTAAAAAAAAATTTGGAACAAAAATCTGAAAAAATTCCTCTGAAGTCAACGAAAACAGACGCAACTTTTTACTATCCTGAAGTTTTTCATGAATCCTCTTTGTTTTCTTGTTATACAGGATTTTTCAAATTTCCTCTTTATTCACAAAAAACAAAATAACTTTAGGAAAAAAAATTGCTCAAAGTTTTTAAAAAAAGGGAATTGAAGCTCAAACTTTCCCCTTTATGAATCCAATCGTAAAAATGTATTTTAAAAATTCCTCTAGAAGAGAGGGGAAAAAAGGCGAAAAACAGTTGTTTTCAAAATAGAGTCCAAATTTTTAAAAAAATTGCAAAAATAATTTTTAAAAACAGGAAATGAAGCCGAATTCTTCCCCTATAAAATGCCGTTTGTTAAATTAGTTTACGTTGACTTCCGACGAAATGGCATAAAAAAACGTCCCAAACCTTTTTTGAAAAAATGGGAAGAAAAAAAATTTCGATTTTTTTTATCCGTCGCAGTGGCGTTCCCCCTTAAGTTCGTTCAAAAATTTCATTTTCTCTCATTGACGGGAAAAATGTAAATTGAGAGACGAAAAAAAAGAGTGTCTCGGGCAGGGATGCGAAATTTTTAATGAAAAAGTAATGCATTAACCATAACTTTTTTAATGGTTAATGAAAATAATGTCCATTAACCGTTAAAATTTAATGGTTAATGGTTGATTGAAATTATTTTCATTAACCATTAAATTTTCATTGACCATTAAAATTTAATGGTTAATGGTTAATGGAAATTATTTTCAATTCGAATTCTGTCCCTTTAAAATGCCGTTTGTTAAATTAGTTTACATTGACTTCCGGCGAAATGGCATAAAAAAAACGTTAACCATTAAAACTTAATAGTTAATGGAAATTATTTCCATTAACCATTAAAATTTAATGGTTAATGGAAATTATTTGCATTAACCATTAAAATTTAATGGTTAATGGAAATTATTTTCATTAACCATTAAAAATTAATGGTTAATGGGAATTATTTTAATGGAAATTATTTCCATTAACCATTAAATTTTAATAGTTAATGGAAATTATTTCCAATAACCATTAAATGTTGATGGTTAATGAAAATGCAAATGCATTAAAAAAAGTAATGCATTACTTGCAACCCTGGCCCATTACAATGTAGTGTGTAATAGAAAAAATTTCCACTACACATTGCAATGTAATGTGTAATGGACAAAACTTTGATTGCAATTTTTGGAATGGAAAAATATAGATGAATAAATTATTGCAGTTTTGCATTACATTTTATTGACTTAGGACTTACTTAGATTTTCAGGTACCTTAAATTCTAAAACCATTAAATAACCATTAAATGTTAATGGTTAATGAAAATGCAAATGCACTAAAAAAAGTAATGCATTATTTGCAACCCTGGTCTTGGGTATATTATAGGCGCGATATTTATGTTTGACATAGCCAAACCCTCGTTTCGAAGTCTCTGGCAAATAAGCCCGTGAAATAAAAATTAATCTCTCGTCTATTGACTAGCTCAATTGGATCGACAAACGAACCGGAGCGTTTGGGTGGGGGAAAAAAAGAAAGAGAATTTGTATAACTCCCGAAATGTATCGCAAAGCGTTATAACGTGAGATAATATAAAGTAGTCAGAGGTAGAGGAATCGTCTAGAAATGTGTGGACATTTTCGTTGAATACAAGATTATTAGTCCCTCGTGACTTATTCCGTATGAGACCTTTGAGACGCTCGCGTATCTCCAAATACAATCGGCGTTGCAAAAAAAAAAAAGAATCTCCACTATCGCTAGAAATCCGTGCCAAAAGTGACCAATCGTGAATTACGCGTTATTGCGAATTCGTGAAAATGGGTGAGTTTCATGTGGACGTTTTTTTTCACAAATTCAGCGCATCATTCAATTATTCAGAGTGATTTGGGATTTTTTTTAAATTTTTTGTTTATAATTTTTATGCGACAGCAACCGCCGAAGAAATTGCAACGAAAAATGAAGAATTGGATGTCGAAAAAGCGGTCGACGAAACCGGTACGTTTGATTTTTTGTGGAATTGAATTTTCAAACTTTCAGCTGAACGGAAAATCCACAAATTTATTCCTGAAACGAAAAATTGAAAGACTCGGATAAAATTTGATTATTAATTCTCAATGGTTACCAAATTTCGTAGCAAATATTTACCGGGATCCATTAATTTTTCTTTTTTGTCAATTTGTCCATTTTTTCGTTCGGCTGAACGTTTGGAATTTCAAGTTTAATTTTTTATTTTTTTTAATTTTTAATTATGCCTATGAAGGATCTGGAAAATTCACGATAAAAGTAACGATCCTGTGCGGCTTGATTTACATGAATACGGCTGTAAGCATCGGCAGCGTTGGTTTTATTCTGCCGTCGGCAGCGTGTGACCTTGAACTGAGTACACTGGACAAAGGACGAATTAGTTCCACTCCGATACTCGGTAAAGTTACTCGATCTTTTTTTTAAAATGATTTTTGCTTCTTTATCAATGCTGTTTTGTTTTTGTAATTTTTTTACAAATATTTTTTACATTTTCATGTCAGTATTTCAAATTTTCACAACGTGGAGAAATTTTAGGGTAGACTGGTGTAAAATGACTGAAGTTTGCATCGTTACAATGCGACTATTTATTTATTAATGAAATTAATTCTTCTTAAGAAATTTTGAAAGTGAAAAATCGTTAAAATGTAATTCAAGGTCTTTAGTAAGGTCTTGAAATTATAAATACAAGCTAAACGTAATACTCAATAAAAATGAATTGAAAATACCTATTTTTGTTGCATTGCAACAAAAATATTTTGCAACGATGCAGACTTGAACATCGTTTAAAATGATGATTCTGAAAGAAACATTTTTGAAAAAATTTATTTCCTATTTTTATATTGTATGAAATTTAATGGGTGTTTATCGACTTCTTTCATTTTTGCATAAATAACGTTGAAATTCATACAATGTTGAATTTTTTGAAAAATGTTGAATATCCTGGAACTTTATTTTGATATTTTACGATATGATTTATTTTATTATTTATTTATTTATTTTATTTATGATTTTATAATATCTGATATTTTGGATATCACAATCCATTTTTCAGTTATCTCTAAATGTTTAATTTTTTTTTCAAAACAAAAGGAATGGTAGCTGGCTCATATTTTTGGGGTTGTTTGGCGGACGTTAAAGGTCGAAGAATGGCGCTACTTTACGCACTTTTCTTGTATGCAACTATCGAAATAATATCCTCGCTAATAACGACGTATTGGATATTCCTTCTGCTCAAATTTTTCAGTGGTTTGGCGTGAGTATTTTGAAAAAGTAAACAAAATAATTAACCACATTCCATCGCTCTTCTTATCGTTGCTCAGTCTCATTTATTATGAATCAAAATATAGACAAAAAAATGTTTTCCCAAATTTTAAATATTTGTCAATGTGGAAAAATGGAAAACGTCAGAAAATATGTTTTTCCTTACTTAATCCTCAATCGAAGCTCTGTCAAGTTGGCATCACATTGATGGAAATAAAAAGCTGCTTTCTCATTTTCTTTCATAAATTGCAAATACCTCCTCAAAAAGGAAGCCAAAGGTTCATAGAGCCTTTTTTCAGGATACACGGACAGAGCACGTTGGTTTTCACTTATCTCGGTGAATTTCTCAGCAGTGTCAATCGCGAAAAAATTTTGTGCTGGATGGAAATGGCCTGGACAATGGGACTCATTATTCTGCCACGTAAGACTCGATTTAAATTTCCTCCACGGGGAATAAGATTCGTAAAAACGCAGTAATGATTTTTTATCGATTAATAGTAACTATTTAATTGATTAATTAATTATCTGATTCATTAATCGATTGATCGATTGATTGATCGATCGATCGACTGATTGATTGAATCCTTGATTGATTCATTGATCGATTCATCGACTGATTCATTGATTGATTCCTTGATTGATTCATTGATTGATTAATTGATTGATCCATTGACTGATTAATTGATTGATTGATTGATCGATCATTTGATCATTTGTCTGATTGATTTATTGATTGATGAGTTTATTGATTGAGTGTGTGAGTGAGTGAGTGAGTGAGTGAGTGATCGATCGATTGATTGATTGAATGATTGATTGCTCGATTCAGTGATTGATTCATTGATTGATTCATTGATTGATTCATTGGTTGATTCATTGATTGATTCATTGATTGATTCATTGATTGATTCATTGATTGATTCATTGATTGATTCATTGATTGATTCATTGATTGATTCATTGATTGATCCCTGGATTGATTCATTGATTGATTCATTGATTGAATCATTGATTGAATCATTGATTGATTCATTGATTGATTCATTGGTTGATTCATTGATTGATTAATTGGTCGATTCATTGGTTGATTCATTGATTGATTGATCGATCGATTGATCGATTGATTGATTGATTGATTGATTGATTCATTGATTGATTATATCGCCGTTTTATCACTGTTTTATCATAATAATTTTTTTTTTGCCAGTCATCAGCTGGATCATCATACCTCTTGAATTTTCGTACGTAACGAAAAATATCTCATTTCGCTCCTGGAATCTTTTTATTCTCGTTTGTGCTTTACCGTCTATTATCATTGGTTTTTGGCTGCTCGCTTTTCCCGACACACCGAAGTATCTTGCCGAGAGCAAACAGGATAAAAAACTCAGCAATGCACTCGAGAAAATATTCACCGAGAACACCGGTGGCCATTTCGATGATTATTTAGTGAGTTTGTTAAAAAAAATATGATAATAATATCCTTAATACGAATTTATCAGTGATAACGACTAATCGGCATTATTGCAGCAATTAAGCAATAAAAACGACCTCATGGAAGCAAAATATTTGCATTAGCCATAAAAAGTATATCTCGATTATATCAGATATATATTTTGTACCAAAAGTTATATTTTATACTTTATATTTTATATTTTAAGCAATATACTTTGAAACTATGTGGGCAGCCGATATATGAGTTCTTTTTCAACCGGGCCACTTTTTTTTCACCCGCTCCAATTTTGTTAAAAATCTGCCAGTTTGAAATATTAGTCAAAAGGAACGTCTGTGAATTTTTTTAGATTTTTTTAGGCGTCCGTTCAGGATTTTCAATTTTTCATTACGAACACTGTATCTCAAAAAATACTCATCAAACAAAAAAAAACATAGGAATAAAAACTTTTTTATTTTTTCCACTTTATCGAAAAAAATTAAAATCATAATTCTGCATTGAGAAAATGGAAATTTGGGGAAAAAATGAGAATAACATTTTTGAAAACCTAATAACACTCTTTCGATTTTGGTACAAATTTTACAGGATGTCTGTCATTGGGTAAAGAGTCTGCGAAAAAAATTTCAGAATGGCACCTGCAATGGTTACGATGAAAAAAAATAAAAACCCTGCGAAATCGATATGCGGTTATGAGATTTCGCAAGGTTTTTATTTTTTTTCATCGTAACCATTGCAGGTGCCATTCTGAAAGTTTTTTCGCAGACTCTTTACCCAATGACAGACATCCTGTAAAATTTGTTTCGAAATCAAAAGTGTGTTATTAGGTTCAAAAAAATGTTATTCTCATTTTTTTGCCAAATTTACATTTTCTCAATGCAGAAAAATTATGATTTTAATTTTTTTCGATAAAGTGGAAGAAATAAATAAGTTTTTATCCTAATGTTTTTTTTTGTTTGATGAATATTTTTTGAGGTACAGTGTTCGTAATGAAAAATTGAAAATCTTGAACAGACGCCTAAAAAAATCTAAAAAAAATCACAGGCGTTTCTTTTGACTAATATTTTAAACTGGCAGAATTTGAAAAAAATTTGAGAGGGTGAAAGAAAAAAGTGGCCCGGTTGAAAGAGAACTCCTCATATTTCAAATATATCTAAAATATACTGGAAATATATATCTTATATTTTGAAGCGTTGCAAATATTGAATATGTGAAATGTAATTTTGCATATACTTCATTTCCGGTTTATTCATTTTTATTTTACTGCTAAAAAGCACATGAGATTTGGAATTTTTAGATTTTTTTGATTCATTTGGATTTCAAAAGATTCAAAATGACAAGTTTCAAAAAATAATTTCTATGCAGTGCAATTTGGGTCATATCCAAAAACGCGACAGTCGATATTTCTAAAACAACGAAAAATTAAATTCAATTTCATAACCGTTGCTCCTTAAGGAGTTATACGCAGTCAAGAGTTCAAAAAAGTGATTTTTCAAGAATTTTTTCCGGAAAGACATTTTAATTTATTAACATAAAAATTTATATACATATTTTTGTAACTTCAAACTCTGTTTTGAAATTTTCCTTTTTAAAAAATTATGATTCCTGAAGCCCCTTATAACCCCTTAATAAATTCGACACATTTTTAACTAAAAAAAAAATAAACGTTTATTCATCGTGTTTCAGGATTTATTGAGCAAAAATGGTTTCGATCATTTGCGAACGAGACTCGCAAATGCGAGGAGTCTAAAAAGCCTAAAAGTTGTCATCAATCCTGAGAATATGGTGAACAACAAACAGCCGATCGTCGTTGGAACGTCAAGAACGAAGAAGCGCTCGTTCATCGATATATTACGTTCGATATTGATGCAGTCGATAAAACTTTGGAAACCGCCGCATCTTCGTCGAACTTTCCTCGTATGCGGCCTCATGTATTTGGTCGGATCTTCGTATTACGCTCTCATGCTATGGTTTCCCGAGTTGTTTCAACGTTTTGCCGAATTCGAGAAGAATCGACCAAACGAATCGTCGAGCGTTTGCAAAATATCGGGCCACAATCAAACGGTTAGAATAGGATTTAAACAAATTTTTGTTCAACCATTTTGAAATTTATTTCATTTAAAAAAAGACTCGAAAAAGAACAATTAATGTAGTCTACTTTAGAATGCCAAAAAAAAAACAAGTTTTTAAATTTTTCTCTCAGTTCCTTCATCGAAAATACGAAAAAGAAAACTATTTTTTATTTTCATTCTTTGAATAATTTACAGAAGTCACCAAAATCGAAAATGGCCCATGGCCAATCTCAGGATTGGCAAGTCTGAAACAAAAAAATAAAAAAGCACTTTATAGAGGAAGGTTTCTTATACAACAATTTACCACCGTTAATGAAAAATCGATTTAAAAAAAAAATTGCGGATGTTTGAAATGAAAAATTGAATTTTTCCCAATTTATTTTCAACATCCGACATTTTTTTAAAATCTTTTTTTCATTAACGGTGGTAAATTGTTGTGTGAGAAACCTTACTCTTCAAAACGCTTTTTTTGTTTTGTTTCAGACTTGCCAATCCTGAGATTATCTGTCGATCATAGGACGAAATTTTTAATGAAAAAGTAATGCATTAACCATTACTTTTTGAATGGCTAATGAAATTAATTTCCATTAAAATTTAATGATTAATGGTTAACGGATATTATTTTCATTAACCATTAAAATTATTTCCATTAACCATTAAATGTTGATGGTTAATGAAAATGCAATATTCGTTAAAAAAAAGTAATGCATTATTTGAAACCCTGTCCATTACAATGTAGTGTGTAATAGAAAAAATTTCCATTATCCATTGCAATGTAATTTGTAATGGACAAAACATTGATTGCAATTTTGGGAATGAAAAAATATAGATGAATAAATTATTGCAATTTTGCATTACATTTTATTGACTTAGGACTTAGATTTTCAGGTACCTTAAATTCTAAAAAGCATCTATATTATAATTATAAAAAACATCTATATTATTATTGCAATGTAATGTGTAATGGACAAAACTTTGATTGCAATTTTGGGAATGGAAAAATATAGATGAATAAATTATTGCAGTTGTGCATTATATTTTATTGACTTAGGGCTTATATTTTTAGAATTTGAGGTGAAAATCTAAGTCCTAAGTCAATAAAATGTAATGCAAAATTGCAATAATTTATTCATCTAAATTTTTCCATTCCCAAAATTGCAATCAAAGTTTTGTCCATCACACATTACATTGCAATGGGTAATGGAATTTTTTTCTGTTACACACTACATTGTAATGGGCAGGGTTGCAAATAATGCATTACTTTTTTTAATGCAATTACATTTTCATTAACAATTAACATTTAATGGTTAATGGAAATAATTTCCATTAACTATTAAATTTTAATGGTTAATGAAACTAATTTTAATGGTTAATGGTTAATGAAAATGCAAATGCATTAAAAAAAATAATGCATTATTTGCAACCCTGGACAAGACATTTTAATAAAATAAAATAAATGAACAATAAATAAATATAATATAATAAATAAATAAATAAATAATAAATAATTTAAAAAAAAAAAATTGTTTCGTACTTTCGAAGGATGAAACAATGTTGTAATAACCGTTTTATAACCATATCTGATAAAGGAGCTGAGAAAAAAATCTAAAAAATTTCCTTTTTTTGGCCTTCTAAAGTAGTTAACCACTGAATTTGTTTCGTTTCTCCAGTTGAGCGGATTCGAGGAATCAAATCTCGTTTGTCCGACCACCATTCAAAATAACGTCTACATGCACACCTTAATTCTCGGACTGGCTTGTTTGCCCGTTGGAATTATTTTACCACTTTGTGTTCACAAAATTGGGTACAAGTCTTATCTGAGTAAGTGAAGAAGAAAAAATCATAAAATTCAAATTTCACCCATTTACGGAGGTACGAACGTAGTTTTGAAAAAAAAATAAAAACTTCTTCAGGCCTCTGAAAAGTTTGTTATCAGCTACGCTTGAAAAATGATAAAAATTCCGACTCACCGTCTAATTTAAAAAAATTTACACTCGACCCCGAAAGCGTTATGCAAGTTTTCTATTTTTTTTTTTTTTTTAAACTCATAATTATATATTTCCACAGAAATTCGGTATTTCAAAAACTAACTTCCAAAGAACACATAAAAAAATGCCATTCAAAACCCAATTCACTACATTTTAAAAAATGCTGACCAAATTGCGATGAGATATTAATTTATTCTATTTATTGAAACAATTTACAGTATATCGAAACAAAATGGCGAGTGGTTGAATAGAATTTTAATTTTTGTAAATTTATTTGAAAAAAATTCTTTCTTGGAATGTAATCCAGATTTTAGATGAGGCATTTCACTGATGTTCGTATCTCCTTGAATTTTAAGAAATTGTTTAAATTTTTCGAAATTCTTTTATATCGATTGAACGAACTTTGATTTTTTTTTTCAACAGTTATTTCGACGGTGATGGCCTCGATGGTCACCGTTGGTTTTTATTTTGTAACTTCCTCGACCCAAAATCTCATTTTGTCGAGCATTTTCGAAGCCTTCTCGTCCGTTTGTATGAGCATCATTCTGTGTCTTATAGTGGATCTTTTTCCAACGAATTTACGGTAACAAAATGTTTAAAAAAAATAATAATAATTTAAAAAAATAATAATAATTTTTAATTTAAAAAAAAAATTAAATTTTTTTTTTATTTTTAATTAAAATTTTTTTTTTTTAATGCTTTCTCGCACTAATAATTCTCTCGATTTTCAGAGCATTGGCAGCAGCTTTGAGTGGAGTTTTCGGCAGACTCGGTGCACTCGTGGGAAACACACTGTTTGGTTATCTAATCGATGACTATTGCATCTCTCTAATTGGAATAATTGCCGCTCAATTGATTTGTGAGTACATGGATGACTAAAAAAAAAATCAATCACCGTGATTTATCGATAGAAGTGAAAAAAGAAAATTGATGAATAATTTGCTTGATTATGAAAAAAAAAGGTGATTTATTTTGCATATCGATAATTATCGATTCTGCTCGCTCGATTACACGATGACAAATTCTCGTTCATAATCAAGTGAGAGATTTATAAAAAATTCGAAAGTCAAAATCTCGATGCACCAATCTTGATTCAAAATTGTTGTTGCCATTTTATTTTTTAAAAAAATGTCAAAGTTTGAAATTTTATATCTCGGCTTCAAGTCAACGTACCAAAATGAACGATACGTATTCTTGTAGGGAATTAAACGCTCTACAAAAAAGGTCTCTTATGATTTTTCTATAAACTCACCTCTTCAAAAGTTATTCACGGTCTACTATGTATGGGGCATTCCATCCCAAATCGGACAGTTTGAAGACTTTTCCTTTATGTCCTCAAATTTTTTATATTTTTTAGTATCCATCAAAAGACCCTTGCTGGTAAATTTTGAGATTTTTTTAATTATTCGTTCAAAAGACCAAAAAACCGCTCTTTTTTCGGTATTTTGGCAATAACTTCTTTACTAATGGTCCAAATTAAAATTTTTTTTTCTGATTTTTTTCGTTTTTTATGGCCTTTTCAGAAAAAATACAACAAAAAGATTCGACGTGTTTTTAAATGAGTTTTTTGAGTTTTAAACTTTAAATCGCGTTTTTTAAAATGAGTATATTTTGATTTTTTTTTCATTGTTTGTTTCAAACATCTACCTATTCAACAACTTTTAAGACTAGTCCGTGGGATTTCTATAACTAATTTTTTTTTTTTTCAATTTTTGAAAATAATTTTTTTTTTCCATCAATTATTATGAATATCAATTTTCGTTACTGTATGGTATTTTTTTCCATTATTTAGAATTTATTTTGCCACTTTTTTATAAAACTTGTTAAATAAATAAAAAAAATTGTTTTTCAAAAATCGAAAAAAAATATGTAGTGGTTATGGAAATCCCACGATCGGACTAGTCTTAAAAGTTGTTGAAGAGATAGATGTTCAAATCTCAAAAAACTCATTTTAAAAAACCCATAAAAAAACAAAAATTAAAAAAAAAACTTTCAATTTGGACCATTATTAAAGAACTTGTGACCAAAATACCGAAAAAAGAGCGGTTTTTTGTTAATTTAGTATCTTTCGAACGGGTAATCAACAAAATCTCAAAATTTACCAGCAAGGGTCTTTTGATGGATACTAAAAAATATAAAAAATTTGAGGAAATAAAAAAAAAAGTTTTTCAACCTGTCCGATTTGGGATGAGACGCCCCATATGTATATGAGACTGTGAATATGGGTGAACTGTTGATCACTTCTTTAAAAATTAGGTTATTTATGTTAATGCAATTTAAACTTTTGTTACAAAAAAGATTTTGCGATATTTAGTAATGTTTCAATTTTTGCCGGAAACTAAAAAAAAAAAGTGAAATTTACTCTACATTTAACTTTAACCTCGAATAACTTTTGAAGGAGTGAGTTTATCGAAAAATCCTAAGAGATCTTTATTGTAGAGCATTCAATTCCCCACAAGAATGTGTATGGTTCATTTTGGTACATTAACTTGAAGCCGAGGTATAAAATTTCAAAGTTTGAAATTTATTTTCCTGTGTTATTTAAATGGGAAATAGAAATTTGCGATGAGACATATCTAAATATTTATATTAAGAGCTCAGCTTTTAACAGGCACCTTTTTTCACCTTGCCGAAAGTATTTAATATGGTACAATGGACGCTCCCATAATTTGATACGTCGGGACCGGAAACGCTCCCATAATTTGATTTTCCCCTCATTCCCCCACTTTATATCTGTATAGCACATTTTACGGAAGTTTTTTATTTGTTTAAGTCTAAGAATTCCTTTTTCGTTGAGAAATATACACTAATTGATGATAACATTTAATTCATCGTATTTAATTGTGTGAAAAATTTGACAATTGAGGTTATGTTGCCCTCTCAGCGCAGCAGCTGAGTTTGGAGTGGGGAGAAAGCACGATAGGGGCGATCAAATTATGGGAGCGTGTTGCCATGGTAACGAGTAAAATTGTGGGAGCGATCAAATTACGAGAGATTAAATTGTGGGAGCGTCCACTGTCTTTCGAAAAACAAAAAATTGTCGCTTTTTTTGAATCAGTCTAATGATATAAACATTTTTTTTACACAGTATCGATTATACTGAGCCTCATGATACCTGGAAAGTCAAGGACATCCGGCAGATGATCGGAATTGGAAATTCCGATGAATACGTCGTGAATTAATCGATGATAAAATAATTATGATCAGCAAACCATAGACCACGAATTACAATCGTCATATTCAGATCTCTGCCAATCATGACGTCACACTTTACGGATGCTTAAAATCTCAGAATTAATGAAATATCATCCTCAGATTAAACGATCGAGACAATTCGGAACAATGAGAATTATGGAGATGAGGAATTTTAGGACGATTGGTCAACGCTCCTAAAATTTCTGGGATATGGTCTTCTTTTCGTTAAGATAAGGAATTGCCACGTGATCATCCATTAAAATTGCTAAAATTGTTTCGAATCGGACCCAAAGTTACCTCATATTGACGGAAATCGACAAAATCGGACTCAAAAATATAAAAAAAATTGAGGAAATAAAAAAAAAAGTTTTTCAGACTGTTCGATTTGGGATGAAATGCCCCATATATATAATACGTATATATTATTATATGTTCAATATTACGCTGTACAAATACAATTTTTACATACAAAAAATTGACGCTGCCACTTTCATTCTCTCTTAGAGACGATCGAATGTGCGAGAGGTCTCAAAACAAGTTTCCCTCGTTTATCTTTATTTTTTCGTTATTCAGATGACTATTTAGTAATTAAAGGAATATATTTCGATAATTAATCGATAAAACGTAGAATTTATAGAGGTGTTCGTTAATATTTCGCATTTTCCGACAATCGGAATGCTTCCTTACAAAAATTGCATTACAGTTTTCGTTACCGACCGAGCAAATTCTCGGCAAACCGATTCCAATCGGGTATTTTTGCCCAGATTGTAAAATGAACGGTTTCGTAGTTTCGAAGTATGATTTTCCATCATCACGATGACAAAGCTTCATTCATACTCTGAATATTTTTCGCTCGAATATATTTGCCTGTGCCGATTACCGACGGTCGGTAACGGGTTTAAAGGCGCTTGTCCCGCAATCGACGACGACGAGTCCTCCGAAGCGTTTGAATTCGTCACACCGCCGAATAAAGTGGCGAATGAGGCGGTTGATTCTCGACTCGCTGCATTACCGACCGTCGAGTCGTTACCGACGGAGCTCGGTGGCGCTGCTGTCGTTGACGACGACGCTGCGGCCGCCGCCGCTGCCGCAGCTGCGGCGTAATATGCCGGTAAAAGCGCGGGATACTGGTTACCGCTCAAGTGATAAGTCGGCGCACCGAATAGTCCCTGTCTCTGTGCCATTTTCAGCCTCGAAGTCAACTGTTTCTTCCACTTTGTTCGACGATTTTGAAACCACGTTTTTATCTGCACCTCCGTTAGATTGAGACTCTTTGAGAGATCCATACGCTTGCTGACGCTCAGATATTTGTCGATTTTAAATTCAGCCTCGAGCCTCTCAAGCTGCTTTGCGCTGTAGGCTTGGCGTGGCTTTCTGTCGATTCCGGGCTTTCGGGATCTTCTTCCGCTTGGCTTTGGAGCTGAAACAATTAATTTATTTAAAAAATTAATTTATTAATTTATGTAAATTTATTTATTCGTACAAAATAATGCAATCATTCGTTTTCAATTAATTCCCTTTTTGGGGTGGAAATTTTTTTAATTAACTAACTAAAATCCCAAAAACAAAGCTGACCTCCCTTCCGCCACTAAACACTAATTTACACAATAATTTCCCCAAAAACTTAATTTAAAAAAGGGTCCTATCCGAAAGGAGAATTGATCCTCTCAATATGACTCAGGACTTGTCTTTTAATTTAAAAAATCGCCAATTTCCAATTGGAGCATTTTTGCCATTGGATTTTTTTCTTCCTTTAGCTATAGAATCGTGAGGATTTTTGTAATTAATCGTCCTCATTAGGATCAGACAATGATTTTAAAAAAAATGAACTAAATCCTAAGAACCAACGATCAATTCCTGGAGTTGATATGGAATTGATATATTTTTGTAAATCCACTTATCACCAATTTTGGTAGACCATTTTTTGCAAGTGTCCTTTTTTGTCCTTTCATATATTTTGTGCAGTTTCGGGATACATTAATAATTCGAAATCTACCAATAAGATAGTTTCTACGAAATTGTAATTAATGATGTTGAAGCTTGCATCAATGAAATGCAAAGGAAATAGTTTATTATTTAATGAAATTCAGCCTTCGGAAGGTTTCAAAATGAAAAGCCGTTTATATTCATTTTGGGGACTCTATATTAAGCACTATATTAACGACTTTATTAAAGACTGGATATTAAGGATTATATTAACGATGTTATTAAGGACTTTATTAAGGACTTAGTGTTAAGCACTTTGTTAAGAACTATATTAGGGACTTGGACTATATAAAGGACTTCGTTAAGGTCTATATGAAGGACTGAATATTAAGGATTATATTAACGATTTCATTAAGGACTTAGTGTTAAGCACTTTGTTAAGGACTGTATTAAGGACTAAACCAAGTACTTTGTATTAAGCACTTTGTTAAGAGGTACATCCGTAACTTTGACTACACCGAAAAAAAGGTTTAGTAATATCAACTACCCAGCTGCGATCACGGAAAATTCGTTTGAATCAATCGTCACATATTTGATTTGATAACCCCGTTGTTGAAATAATAAAACTGGTGTCGTTGTTTCGAATGTGTACTGCATTCACCGCAATTACAACATTGGATCAAAATTACTTCAAACGAGATTGATTCAACAACTCGTTTTCTTACTCAATCGAATATTTAGTCATTTACTGGAAGTAAATAAAATTGTTTTAACTGTATGTTTCGTCTCATCAACAAAATCTAGTTTTAATTTGAGCTATTCATCCAGTTAAAAAGAATAGTAAATGCTTTCAAGCCGAACAAATGGTTTGATAAATTTGACTAAATATTTCATTGCGGCCACAACACATTTAGTCGATAGTACGTATAGTAACTACCACGATCTCGGCGCTTCGCCCGAGATCCGTAAGGTGGCGACGATCGGCGCGCGCTCTCGCGCCAGCAAGGCAGCCACTGAGCACCGATAAGTACCAGTGTATTACCAGCGTCGGAGTCCTCAATTAACTTTAAATTGATGGAACATTACCCGCGCTCTGTGGTCGCGTAGTTCTATGGACTAAAGACCACATATTTGAATGAGATCACCATCATTGCACTTTGGTGGTGCTTGTGCTCTTTATAGTCTTTCAGTGTTGCCAGTTCAGTACAGGGATGTCAGACGGCCACCCAGAAATCCTTGTGCCGAACTCACTCAAAGCTGGTACTAAGGACGAAAAACTGGTACGCCCGTGCTCCACTGTGGCGCTGCCAACCAGTGTTACGACTATTGTTAGTGTACGTCCTGCACCCCTCTCTTGGTTTACCCGAAATGCAGTAGAAACACTTTTTTTTACCTCAGTCGGTAATAAAAACGGTAGTCTTTTACCTCAGTCGGTAACAAAAACGGTAGTTTTTTACCTCAGTCGGTAACAAAACGGTAGTTTTTTACCTCAGTCGGTAAAAAAACGGTCGTTCTATCTCAATCGGTAACAAGAACTCGGTTAACGGCCAATCTTGGTATTTTTGCGTACCAAGACAGAGTAGTCTTGGTACATGGTACGTGACTCTAAAAACTGGTATGTGTACCAAGAAGTTGGTACGTCTAACATCCCTGGTTCAGTACATTTGTACTGAATTCAGTACGTTTTTACGTGTTTCAGTACGTTAGTACGACGCTGGCCAATTCAGTACGTTTTGAAATCTCAGAAAATAAAACAAATCTATATCCTTACCGTGCCAGGATATGCCATGACGGCGCATCCAATCGGGTCATCCGAAGTCGGCGCATAACGAATTTGTATTGTTTTATACAGGCCCGGATTTACCATGTCGGGGGCCCGGGGCTGCTCGGCTTTTTCGAGGCCCTATACGAGTCGTATTTAATGCAACCAATGTAAAGACGACCACATCGGGGGCCCCCAAATACGCGGGGCCCGGGGCTGTAGCCCCCCCCCCCCCCCTAAATCCAGGCCTGGTTTTATACTGATTTTATTGGTATGTGTGTATTTTTCGTGATCCTTACCGACTGAAGGTAAGAAGTCCGATCCCTATCTTACCGGCTGCAGGTCATTAAGCTTGGGTATGCTATATCTGTATATATATATATAGCGCTTAAGTACGTTTCAGTACGTTTTTGTGGCGCTGACAGTACAGAACGATTTTCCTTTCTGGCAACACTGTAGTCTTTATGGGCGCAAGGATAAATAAGTTAAATTTTCACTCAACTGTTTAATCTCACGATTAATTGGTTAAGTAAAAGCCCTCGTAGCTTAAACAAATATTGCATATCATCAAATGTTTTGTTAATTCAATTGAAATTTTCTAGCTTTATATTGAATGCATTTTTTTCCGGTAAACAACATCTGAATTGCATAGAAAATGTAAACTGTTCATTCAACTAACCATTTGGTTATGCAATCGCATATTGAGTGCATTTTACCAAATATAGAATCAAAACAATGTAATTTTCAATTGAACGGATTCTCTACTCTGTTGGGTCAAGGATTTATGTATTTATGGGAATGCAATTTTTGTTTCCATTTTGATACACGTTTTGAGTTAACTGACTCGTTAACCGGGTCAGTTGAGTTAATTAACCCGTTTATTAAGGACTTTGGATTAAGCACTTTGTTAAGGGGTACATTCATAACTTGGACTATATTAAGGACTTTATATTAAAGACAATATTAAGGAGCTGGGATGCGTAAGGACTATATTAAGGACTAAACCAATGAATTTATTGAGGACTTTGTATTAAGCACTGCTGTTGAGGGATACAATCAGGACTTGGACCATTTTAAGGACTAAACTAAAGATATGGACCATATTAAGGACTAAACTAAATTAAGGACCAAACCAAGGACTTTATTAAGGACTTTGTATTAAGCACTTTGTTAAGGGGTACATTCGGAACTTGTACTGTATTAAGGACTTTCTTAAGGACCAAACTAAGGACTTTATTAAGGACTATCATAAGGTCCTTTATACTAAAGACAATATTAAGGACCTGGAATGCAGCAGCAAAGTCTAAATCTCACTAAAAATGAATTAAACTTTATTTTCGTTGCTCTGCAACGAAGCTAAACTTCAGCACAATTCAAATTCTACTTATAGCACGTTTATCTCAATATTGTTTCTCGGAGGTGTTAATGGAAATGTAAAATTCCAATCTCGCATATGTTAATCGATCGTTGTTCTCTCCACTACATGCCTAATTCGTTGCTCGTGTATGTGTAAATATTTAAACGCGTAATTTGTTCGCTGCATTATCGAGGAGAACAAAAAAGGTATCGTCGAGCAAATGCTTCGCGACGGACTTTCCTGTTGAATACTGTCGATCATCGTGCGGGAAGGTGACAAGCCGCCAATAAGATGATCAAACAATTTAAGTCGAACCAAGCTGAGGGGAAGATTTTTAGTGTCTTGTGTTTCTCTCACAAACGGATATTACGTTGGACTCCAACAAACCCAAACCGTTTTAACGACGGTTGTCCGAATACAAGAAAGGAATTTTTGTTAACGCGTCCCTTTTTCTTTGCCTCTCACATCGAGAAGACATCGCACCGATAGATCATAATTAATAACTGTTTGCTCGCGAGCGAGCGACTGTTGACGCAAAAAGTATGTTGATACACCTATTTATTTATTATGTTAGGATTTTAATAGATTTTCCATGAAAAAGTTGAACTTTTTTTCTCTAGTCTCTCTCTCTCTCTCTCTCTCTGGTCGTTCAGGAACGTGTAAACTGATGATTGCTATCCCAATTAGCCGAATAACGCTTACGGCATGGGCAAACAAAACGCGGATGTGTCGTTTTTTTGTGTTTGAACAAGATCTTAGAGATTTTTATGAGCCTCTTTCGAGCATCCACCTCTTCGCCCAAGAAACATCCGCCAGATCTGCGGAAATGCGATTTAATCCCATTGAAGTTTTTTTTTTTTTTCTAAACCGTGAAAATAAAGTCTCCATATTTGGAACTGGAAAAACGAACCAGGCTGGAAAACGTCGTTTTGATCAATTGAGCTCGAGCATTTTCCACTAACATCCTGGAAATGAATTGATGAGATATATAAAAAATTATTCTAGGTCTAACCTTTAAAAATTTCAAAAAAAAAATATTTCTTCAAAATTCTAGACCAAAATGCCCCCTTAAAGTTACACCTTTATGTAACGGGCGTTTGCTGCGTCACTAAAATAGTTGTAGCTCCGTAAATTATTGGAATTGAAAAATTTCCTTTCGAGGATATATTCTCAAAGGTCTAAACTTCAAGAATATGCAAAAAAAAAACGATTTTTTCAAAATTCTAGACCAGAATACCCGCTTAATTGCACATTTGGTGATTAAATCGTTCTTGGAAATTCGCCTCGTCGAAATGTCTCGAGAGAAGAAAAAGTATGTGAAAAATATACAATATAAACCGTAGGTGAGAGGAAAATAGTGGGGGAAAGAGTGGAGAGAGAGACGGAGAGAAAAATATGAAAAAGATTTACGAGTATGCCGAGACATTTAACACCTCACTGAAAGATGGTTAGAGGTGGTACACGACGCTGATAAATGGGCATCTAACATCATGGCGGATTTTTCGGTCCGAAGAAGGCGAAAAATTGCAATGGCCGCAACCCGCGAATTTTATTCCTATATATATATATAATCCAATGTGTGGGATCTCCCCCACAGATCGGATAAACTGCGTGAGGGACATTTTAACGCACTTCTTCATTTTAACGCCCTTTTTGTATGAGCTTTGCCCGCGACGCCATATTGGATAGCTTAAAATGAAGATCTAGGCTCACTAAAAAAAATCCCAAAAGAATTTTGTTGAACTTTTAGGGGAAATTGTATTTTGTTACAAAAAAATCGATCGACAAATTTGGGAGGAGATTTTGATCCGATAGTAAAGCCAAAACCATGAAGTTTGGATCTTTTCGACATTTTAACTTGTACAGATCATACAGTCGTATAGAATATCCATTTTTGAATTGATCTGTGATCTGAGAAAAGGAAAACTTTTTTCTTCTTCAAATTTTCATATCAGACATGATCTGGATAACATCTTGACTCAATACTTAACATAACACCACAAAGTTTGGATATTTCTGATCTTTTAACTTCTACAGATCATACAGTCGTATAGAATATCCATTTTTTAATTGATCTGTGATCTGGGAGCAGGAAAACTTTTTTCTTCGTCTATTTTTCATATCGGACATGATCTGGATAACATCTCGACTCAATACTAAACATAACACTACAAAGTTTGGATCTTTCTGCCCTTTTAACTTGTACAGATCATACAGTCGTATAGAATATCCATTTTTTACTTGATCTGTGATCTGAGAAAAGGAAAATTTTTTTCTTCTTCAAATTTTCATATCAGACATGATCTGGATAACATCTCGACTCAATACTAAACACAAAACCATAAAGTTTGGATCTTTCTGACCTTTTAACATGTACAGATCATACAGTCGTATCGAAAATCCATTTTTTAATTAATCTGTGATCAGAGAGAAAGAAAACTTTTTTCTTCTTCTATTTTCCATATCAGACATGATCTGGATAACATCTCGACTCAATACTGAACACAACACTACAAAGTTTGGATCTTTCTGACCTTTTAACTTGTACAGATCATACAGTCGTATAGAATATCTATTTTTTAATTGATCTGTGATCTGAGAGAAGGAAAACTTTTTTCTTCTTCAAATTTTCATATCAGACATGATCTGGATAACATCTCGACTCAATACTAAACACAACACCATAAAGTTTGGATCTTTCTGACCTTTTAATATGTACAGATCATGCAGTCGTATCTAAAATCCATTTTTTAATTGATCTGTGATCTGGGAGAAGGAAAACTTTTTTCTTCTTATCAAACATGATCTGGATAACATCTCGACTCAATAATAAACATAACACCATAAAGTTTGAATCTTTCTGATCTGTTAACTTTTACAGATCATACAGTCGTATAGAATATCGATTTTTTAATTGATCTGTGATCTGGGGAAAGGAAAAAAAATTTCTTCTTCTATTTTCCATATCAGACATGATCTGGATAACATCTCGACTCAATAATAAACATAACACCATAAAGTTTGAATCTTTCTGATCTTTTAACTTATACAGATCATCATACAGTCGTATAGAATATCCATTTTTTAGTTGATCTGTGATCTGGGAGAAGGAAAACTTTTTTCTTCTATTTTTTCATATCAGACATGATCTGGATAACATCTCGACTCAATATTAAACATAATACCATAAAGCTGGAATCTTTCTGACCTTTTAACTTGTACAGATCATGCAGTCGTATCGAAAATCCATTTTTTAATTGATTTGTGATCTGGGAGAAAGAAACTTTTTTCTTCTTCTATTTTTCATATCAGACACGATCTGGATAACATCTTTACTCAATGAATTTGGATCTTTCTGGCCTCTTAACTTGTTCAGATCATGTAATCGTATGATACGTACGTTTATTAATTGATCAAGGATTGACCCATAATTTAGTCAATAGATTAATTGAAATAATAATGTTAGAAGTTTTTTGAAAATAAAACCCAGGTCGAAAATTGAAATTTGTTTTCTTCTGGAAGTCTAAACTGCCTAAATAATGAGAAATCCTCCTCGGATTACCATTCGCACATTTTGAGGTGTTCAATTAATTTTAGGGAAAACCCTTGCTTGAAATTAATTGAAATTCACGAAATTTAAAGATCGCGCAACGATCGCTCCCAAATTTTGCTTATCTTTTAACACATATTAACACTTTTATCTATATGGATATAGAAAGGCATGAAAAATGGTCCTGGTGGTAAATGGGGAAACTGGAGAAAGGTTGATGCTGGATTCGCGTGCCACCCAACCGTTAAGTGCGTCACGGTAATATCCAATATTCGCGTTTTCTCGCCTCGCACCCTTAACACGAGATCATTCTCTCTCTCTCTCTCTCTCTCTCTCTCTCTCTCTCTCTCTCTCTCTCTCTCTCTCTCTCTCTCTCTCTCTCTATTCCCGCCCTCTGCTCTATTGTGTCTCGCTAAACGAAACTACCCATTTCGCCACCTGGCCCGATACGTGTGCGCGCCTTTATTATTTATTAACGATCTCTCTCGCACGCCCCATCCGCGAAAATTCCAACATTTTCTCCTTTTTGATGATTTATCGCGTTATAGCGCTACATGTACTCAAATCCAGCGCCACTTCAACGAAATTACGTCGAAATTCCAAAATACTAAAGTCATTAATATCACCCCACGATAAGGATCGAGAAAATGACGCCATGAAAGTTATTGAAAAAAAAAATTGGATGGAATTTTGATCCTTTGATCAGAAATTTCAATTTAATTCAGAATTTCAATTAGCAGAAAATTTTAAAAAATAGAATTCAAAACACTGAGAATTTTCTGGAGTTGAAAATGCAAAAATTTGTTTGACTCAGCCAAATATTTGTTTCCGGACGTTCAACGAGATCATTTTGGTAATTCAACAAAGATACAGTGGGAGTTTTTGTTAAATCGGTTAAATCGTTGCTTGAATGGGCAAAGTTTCAGTTCAATCAAATAAATATCTTTGTACCAAATAAATTGTGTGATTTAAAATACGAATTGTTTTTTTGTTACAGCTAAATTTATTTAGCTAAAATATACTAGAAATCAACGAAATATTTCTGTACAGCAACTCAGTAACGTGTAAATTGGACTAAACTGTATCTAAAAATTGACGAAATAATTTCGTTCGCCTCATATCTTATAGTTAACCAAATCCATTTGTTGAATTAATTGTAGTTTTATTGTTTCAAACAAATTAATATTGAATCAACTAAATTTTTTTCAACTAAATGGATTTAGTTGTTTTAACTGAACTTTTTTCTCAGTGAAATGTATTTTAAATAAATTAAACATGAATTTTTTAAATAGGATTTAAAATGTAACTTCATATCCACGTTTATATTTTGTGATAAATGAAAATTTGCCACTTCGAGTTTAAAATTAATTTCAAGTGAATTTCTTTATTGAATTATTTGAACAAAAATGATTAATTGCCAAACTTTTTAAATGACGCTGAAACTAGCTCGGTCCGCTAGTTTCAGTGTCATCTTTTTAATTAGCTTCTTAATTTGTTGATATATTCTGAATCTATCGAAAGTCTAATAATGAAACTAGAATTTGTTGTGCTTTTTTCTTCTCAAGTTTCAAGTTAATTTAAATTTTAACTTCTGGGGTCGAATTTGCAGCAAATAATTGCAATTATCATAACAAATGCCAGTTTGATTATTGTTTACAAAATATTCACAAGAAACAAAATTCACAAAAACACAAAATTAGAGTTTGCCAATATATTTTTTAGGTAAATTTTCTATCTAAAAGTCCTCGAGCTACACCCAGAAAAAAGATTTAGTACATTTAACTAAATCCTAGTAAAGCCAAATAAATTTTTTTAGTTGCAGGCCGGCCTAATACAACTTACAACTATTCATGTCAACGATTTTTTTTTTTTTTTTTGAATGACCTACTCGGAAAATATATTGGGATCTGATAAATTTTTATTTAATATTAATAAATATTATTTCAAACTGAACAAATATGTATTTAAATGAAATAATTTTTTTTTTAATATTTACACAATAGATATTTTTAAACATTTCAATCTACAATTTCGCAAAGTTTTGCTGTAATGTTCAATGTAGTAAATACCCATACTGAAAAATAAGGATATCAAACATAGACGAGCTTGGAAAGGATATAGGCGTCGAGAGACAGGTTCGCTTGTGCGAGAGGTAGCCACCTGGCGGATTTTTGGGGTACTGGCAAATCTGCAGATACGATCGGATGAGATTACGGGTGAATAGGTATCAAGTAACAACGAATAGAATTTTTCTTCAACGCCTGTTTCTCGATGACAGGGAATTCAAATAAATAAATATAGTGGAAGTAAATATCGCCCAAAATTGGATGAAAAGAAAATTTTCTTTAAAGTAACTAAAAAATAATCAAATAAACTATTATAGTACCTACGACCAGATCTTTTTTCTGAGTGTAGCTTAATTTATCGTCTATACGACAAATCATAGTTTTTTTTCTCGAAAAATAAATAAATAAGTTGAAATATTTGTACCAACCGTGCAATCCAAACAAATGATTGGGCTTTGCTTGTGGAAACCAGCATGCAGCACCGTAAAGCAATGAAGCTGAGGCGAGCGATACCGCCGATGCTGAATAATCCGTTGCATCCGAAGGAAGACTTGATCCTGGCAAAATTCCTCCATGCTCCCCGATATAAGGATTCAGAGTACTCGTTTCGTAAAATGGAACATCCTCGTGTATTCCAACTTGAAAATTACAGATTGAATAATTAATAATTAATAATAATAATAATAATAATAATAAATTACGATTGAATAATCTGAAGCTTAGTGTTTAAATGCAAATGTCTATTTTCCAATAAAATTAAGGATGTTGAGTCCCTATAAAATCTTTTAATGTTAATTGTTCAATAAATAGCTTCTTAATCGTCGTGAAATTTTTACACGACCTTTTAAATAATTCATCCAAAAACATACCAAATTTTCAGAATTTTCTTATCATTTGCGATTGGGGACTCAACATCCTTAATTCTTCTTAAGCAGCTTTCAGAATGAGGAATTGTTGAAATGAATTTTGCCGTCTTAATTAAGGACTTTGGATACTAAAAGCACAAAAAACCGTGAATATCCCTGAAATCAATTTTTAAAAACTTATTTTTGTCGGATTGCAAGGATTTTTTTTATAATTAAAATTTTATCAAATTTATAATTGATTTAATACGAAACTTTTTCATTGAATTGAATAATATGACGTTTATCGTTTTAATGCGACGGGAATAGTGTTTTTTATGAGAATTCATTCTTCCTGGAAAGTTTTCTTGATAAAAAATCATTGAAATGTCTTTTGGGATTTTCATTTAAGACTTGGGATACTAAATACGCGAGCAAAGCATAAATATTCCTTAAAATATAGTGTAACAAACTAATTTTCGTTGCATTGCATCGCATGAATTCATTTTTAGTGAGTTTGGAATTTAGATTGGGCATTTATAATATCAAAACGTTAATAATAATTACAAAAACTTACAATGTTGATTTTAGGACAAAATCATGTAAATTCATATATACATTGTTTTTAATTAAATGAAAACTTTTTTAATTAAACGAATTGTAAAATGGAATCATGCAAATTCATAAATATGTTTTTAATCAAATGATAAATTACAATGTCGATTTTAAGACGAAATCATGTAAATTCATATATATTTTTTTTAATTAAACGAAAACTCACAATGTTGATTACAAAATGGAATCATGCAAATTTATAAATATTTTTTACATTAAATGATAAATTACAATGTCGATTTTAAGACGAAATCATGTAAATTCATTTATATTTTTTTTAATTAAACGAAAACTCACAATTCTGATTGTAAAATGAAATCATGTAAATTCATATATATTTTTTTAATTCAACGATAACTACAATGTTGATTTTGAGACAAAATCATGTAAATTCATACATATTTTTTTTAATTACACGAAAACTCACAATATTGATTGTAAAATAAAATCATGCAAATGCACAAATATTTTTTTAATCAAACGAAAACTTACAATGTTGATTGTAAGACAAAATCATGTAAATTCATATATATTTTTTTTAATTCAACGATAAGTCACAATGTTGATTGTACAATGAAATCATGCAAATTCATAAATATTTGTTTAATTAAACAAAAACTCACAATATTGATTTTAAGACAAAATCATGTAAATTCATACATATTTTTTTAAAATTAAACAAAAACTCACAATGTTGATTATAAGCCGGAATCGTGCCGCACGGATGATTTTGACTCTGTGATTGTGCGATCGCCGTCGGACGAACAATTAATCCGGAAATTCGTGTATTTTCGTTCCTCGTTGTTTTATCGTCGTAATCAACAATCTTCTCCTCGCGCGAAAGTATATTCTCGATCGAAAATGTAATCGGCAAAACCGCGGATGAATTGTTTCTCGTATCGTCGACGATCGCTCGAATCTTTGTGCTGGAATTGCTCTCCGACGTCGACGAATCCGACGCGTAATCCTGTGTTTCGTCGGGCCGCGACAAATTCGACCACTCGACACTGTTATGACAATTTTTATCATAAACATTTATCGTTCTTTCGGTTTGTTTCTCGCTCATCGCGAAATCCTCAACGATATCCATCCTCGTAAGAGTCATTTGAACTTCCAATTTCCCGCGAAAAATTAATAAAATAAAACAAAACCACTCGAGAATCCTTTTATTTTTCCATTTTCCAATTTTTCCAATTTTTTCTTATTTTATTCAATTAATTTTTCCCACAAACACTTTTTGCACTAAATTTCGCATTTAATTAAAAAATTAATAATAATGGTCAGCGGAGAGATTTATCATTTTTTTTCTTTGTTAGATTTTCCCACAAACTCTTTTTTCACTAAATTTTGCATTTAATTAAAAAATAGTTTTAAAAAATTAATTAAAAAGCAATAATAATTATAAGAGGGATTTTCATCAACGAGAAAGAGTGCGGAACAAAAATCACTTTCGATAAGACATAACGAGCTAAATCGTATCAACACGAACGGTGGCTAATCTTTGACTAATCTCTTTCTCTCGTTCAAGTGGTGAAAATAACCTCGTGGAATATATCCTCAAATAGTGTAGACACATACTTCTGTATGTGTATGTATATATATATATATATATATATATATATATATATATATATATATATATATATATATGACAGGTGGGGCACGTGTTCCGGTCCATCCTGGAGGAAAAACTCCCCCCTCTCTGCCAATCCTTCGACCCCCACCTAAACCATCAGCTAACCCCGATAAGGCGCATCTCTCGAAAATCTCGCACCTAAACGCCTCTCCGACGTTATCCTCTCGCGTCGTTCGACCACACATCGTGGGCGGTTTTTTCATTTTTTTTTATTTCTCACTCGACACACGAGAGAAGGGAGCCCAAAGTGCCTTTAACCTCATCCTACCTACCTTACTTGCGAAACTGTATTAAAATGCTTCACGATCATTCAAAATCAACTTTCATGTTTGTCAAGCAAGGATTTTTGCTTCGTTCATATTATTTTCGAATTGAAAAAATTGTTGATAATTAACTTTGTGAAACAGTAAATCCAATTGATTGGAATTTTTAGTTAAATGAGAAATTAAATTTGAAATAAATTGAATTTTGAATCAAAATTTTAATTTATTGACTAACCATGATTGATGATTGATTTGGTTAAATTGTAAATCCAATTTACATTTAAAAAAACGTCTTGAAATGCTTCACGATCATTCAAAATCAACTTTCATGTTTGTTAAGCAAGGATTTTTGCTTCGTTCATATCATATTGGAATTGAACAAATGATTGTTGAAATAGTAAATCCAATTGTAAATCCACTTGTTGAAATAGTAAATCCAATTAATTAAAATAAAAATTTTGAAATGAATGAGAAATTAAATTTGAAGTTAATTTAATTTTGAAATAAATTTTTTTAATTGATTGATCAAAAATGATTGATGATTGATTTTGTAAAATTGTAAATCCAATTTGCATAGAAAAAACACTGGCCAAGAACGAGATAGGCACAAATAGGGTTCTTAATACTACAAGATACCTTTTTTATTAAAAATATTGTTTTTCTTCAGCTATTATAAATTATTAAACTATTGGAAAGTTGACAGTTTTCCAATAATCAATGACAAAATCTATCAAGCCTATCAAAATCTAATCTTAACTTTCCTTAGACAATGTATTGAATTTAGAGAAAAATTTTTTTTCACTATTCTTTTTCAGTAACTATTACACTTTCGAAAAAACAGTTGGTTTTGTAGTCTATTTTTTAATCTATATTTTGTAGTCTATTTTCTAATCTACAACTTTTCTTGTAGTCTATTTTGTTATCTATGGGAAAAAAATCTAAATTTTATTATTATAAATACTAAATGTACTAGATTTTATTGCTAGCACACTTTGAACTATATCATTAAGATAACCAGACCAAAAATTATGAAATAACATTTTTTAGAATCCTTAAGGGTAGCTCTTTCAAATGTTACGTCACACGATACATTAATTGAATGTTTTTTTTTGTCCGCTCTGATCTCCTATTTCAAGGTCAATTTTTTAGAACGTAAAGATCAAATTTGCTTTCTACGATTAATCATTGCAGATTATTTTCTTGAAAATTGTCCTTAAAAATATTCTAATTCATTTACTCCATTTACCTTAAAATTTACATAAATTTACATTGTTTACATAAATTCTACCTAATTCTTTTTTTTACATAAATGGCCAAATGATAAAAAGTAAATCTTGTTCTCTTTGTGAATTACATTCACTGGTTGTAACAAAAAAAAATGTCAAAGATAGTGTGAAAAGGCAAAAAAAAATATGCCTTCCGGTGAAAAGGTACTTGAAAATTTCCCATTGGTCGAAAAACGCGCGCATGCTTTTTCCACCAGTTTACGCCCTCTTTTTCGTACATGTATATTTTTCTACATGGCTTATATATAAATGGGCATTCATGCATTACATAACAGAACCCGCCGAGAGTGTATAGAATCTGACTGATGTTGCTCTTCTCTTGTACCATCCCCCAAGCCCCCCCCCCTTCATCCCTCATCCCTTAAATGTTCGCTGTGGCAATCTATAATATTGTACATAAAAGCCTTGATCGTTTCGCGGATAGCACAATTCCGAGGTGAGAAAATTGTTCGATGTTTCCTATTTTATTATTTTTACCTTCCATTATATTCCTCTTTCGCATTATTTCCACCAAGTTTTCCATGAGCAATGGGCTCATGAAAAAAATCGCCTTCGTTCTACGAAACACAAAAATTATCCCGTGAAATATCTCATCGTTGAAATAAATTATTAATCCACAAAAATTATGTCCAAGTATTAAAGTTTTACCATAACGTATAAAAAATGGCCATTTTTATTGGAAACCGGGATACTAGAAAAAATGAATGGAATATGAGATTAAAAAATGGCTTAAAATAGAATTTTTTAGCTATTGGGATACCAGAAAAAAATGAATAGTAGATGAAATTACAAAATGGCCGAAAATGGCTATTTTTGTTGACTATCGGGATACTAGAAAAATGAATGGAACATGAGATTAAAAAATGGCTTGAAATGGCAATTTTATTGGTTACTGCGATACCAGAAAAAATGAATGGATCATGAAATTACAAATAGGCCTAAAATGACCTTTTTTATTGGCTATTGGGATATTAGAAAAAAAAACATGAGATCAAAAGATAACCTAAAATGGTAATTTTTATTGGCTATTTGGAAACTAGAAAAATGAATGGAACATGAGATTAAAAATGACCTAAAATGGTAATTTTTATTGGCTACTAGGATGCTAGATAAAATCAATGGAACGTGAAATTTAAAAAATGGCCTAAAATGACCTTTTTTATTGGCTATTGGAACACTAAAAAAATCAATGGAAAATGAAATTTAAAAAATGGCCTAAAATGGTAATTTTAGGCCATTTGCTATTGGGATCCTAGAGACGATAAATGGAACTTGAGATTAAAAATAACCTAAAATAGCACCTTTTATTGGTTATCGAGATACTAGAAAAAATGAGTGGAATATGAGATTGAAAAATGGCTTGAAATGGCAATTTTATTGGTTACTGCGATACCAGAAAAAATAAATAAAACATGAGATCAAAAGATAACCTAAAATGGTAATTTTTATTGGCTATTTGGAAACTAGAAAAATGAATGTAACATGAGATTTAAAAATGGCCTGAAATCGTAATTTCTATTAGCTATTGAGATCCTAGAGACAATGAATGGTAATTTTTATTGGCTATGGATAAAATCAATGGAACATGAAATTAAAAAATGGACTAAATTGACCTTTTTTATTGGCTATTGGGATACTAAAAAAATCAATGGAACACGAAATTTAAAAAATGGTCTAAAATGGTAATTTTTATTAGCTATTGGGATCCTAGAGACGATAAATGGAACATGAGATTAAAAATAACCTAATACAGCACCTTTTATTGGCTATCGGGTTACTAAAAAAAATCGATCGAAGATGAGATTAAAAAATGGCCTAAAATGAGGTTAGATATACCCCATTAAAGGTCCCAAGACGGGATTTTGAATACAGGAGATCTGTGGGTCTTTTGGGATGGTGAGAAAAGCGTGTCTGCATTCATAAGCAAAGGGGAAAGCCACCCGTGGAAAATGGAGAAAAGTATGGTGGCGAATCCTCCCTCCTCTTATAACTGGACCGATACCAAACGTGCCGAGAGTGCGGAGCGTGTTACGCTTCGGCTTTGGGGTGTCTTTCATGTATAGATTAGGCTGGTCCTTATTTAGAGCTCGGACGAATTTTTTATCAGACGACCCCCAAATTGACTTCAAATAATTCAAAAACAATATCCTAATTTTTTCAGATTTTTATCTAGACTCTAACCCCTTTCACCAAGAGGGTAGATTTCCCCATTTGAAATACACGTGCTTCGGCCATATTCGCAGGATATATTTTATTCTGAGTGTAATAATTTAAAAAAAAACAGGGTATTGTTTGTGAATTATTTGGAGTCGATTTTAGGGGCGTCTGATAAAAAATTCGTCCGAGCCCTAAATAAGGACCACCCTAATATAGATATGTGTATATATATTATATACATCATATATATGATTATATATATATAGTATATATGATAATAACCACTCTTCCGAAGATATTAGACAGGTGAGAGAATTCCCAGGGGAACAAAGGCCCCATTACCACCCCCTAACCATAACCATCTTCGGCGCCCTCTCTATGCCCGCTAAAACTCTCAACACGCAACCCCTTGTGCGGTAAAACATTCATAAGAGTGCTGTAAGTGGTTTTTAATAAACGTATTTAATCATGGCTCTCACATTTCCAAACCCCCCTCCCCATTCCTCCGAACCCCAGATCGGTATACACGTAATTCGATTAAAACCACCCTCCTAAAGGCCCCCTCCCCGTTGCAGTGTGTGTATTCTGTCACCCGATGATGGGGGATGATAAACATATTTTGAGACTTGCCCATGCGGTGTATTATCACATCGTTAATTTTACATGTACATCTCACTCGATCGCAATTTTACCGCCATTTTTTTTCACCCCCATGAATTTAGGAGGCTCTCCTAGAGGTAAAATTAAAAAATTGAATATCAAGATATTTGGGGGTTGAATTTTTGCTTTTACTATAAAAATGATATTAGAATATTGCCGAATGATTATAAAAATGTATAGTATTAAATTGCACTGAAATTTATTCAAACAAAACGTTTTTCAATTAAATTTATAGCTTTTTCGATGGCTAAAAAAATTATGGGGATGGGATTTTTAAAATCATGGGAATTATGGACTTTTTACAAATTATTGGCTGTTTGAAGAAATACATCGTTAATTTTGTATGTACATCTCACTCAATCGCAATTTTACCGCCATTTTTTTCACCCCCACATAATTAGATATAAATTAATTAAATATAAGAAATTAAATATCAGGAAATTCGGAGTTGAATTTTTGCTTTTACTCAAAAAATAATACCAAAATATAGCCGGATCCTTATAAAAATTTATTTAAAAAAATAAACATTTTTAAAAAACGGTTTTCAATAAAGTTTCTTCGATGGGAAAACAAAATTATAGGGATGGGAATTTAAAAATTATGGGAATTTAAAAATGTGGGATCTCCATTCTTTAATTTTTATTTTATTTTTAAATTGCAATTCTGGATATTTTTCTATGGGATTAAAAAATGATAAAGTCAATCCCGTGAATTTGTCATAACATTTTCTTTGTCAATGAGATAAAAAATTTAATAAATTTTTGCCTTAAATGGTGGGATCTTGAATCGTTGATAAAAGGTTGGGGACAGGGCTGCCAATAATGCATTACTCTTTTTAATGCATTTGCATTTGCATTTACCATTAACCATTAACTTTTAATGGTTAATGAAAATAATTTCCATTAACCATTAAATTTTAATGGTTAGTGAAAATAATTTCCATTAACCATTAAATTTTTGCCTTAAATGGTGGGATCTTGAATCGTTGATAAAAAGTTGGGGACAGGGTTGCAAATAATGCATTACTTTTTTTTAATGCATTTGCATTTTCATTAAACATTAACCATTAAAATTTAGTGGTTAATGGAAATTATTTTCATTAACCATTAACCATTAAGTTTTAATGTCTAATGAAAATAATGTCCATTAACCATTAAATTTTTGCCTTAAATGGTGGGATCCTGAATCGTTGATAAAAGGTTGGGAACAGGGTTGCAAATAATGCATTACTTTTTTTAATGCATTTGCATTTTCATTAACCATTAAAATTTAATGGTTAATGAAAATAATTTCCATTAACCATTAACCATTAACCATTAAAATTTAGTGGTTAATGGAAATTATTTTCATTAACCATTAACCATTAAATTTTAATGGTTAATGAAAATAATGTCCATTAACCATTAAATTTTAATGGTTAATGGTTAACTTTAATGGTTAACTTTAATGGTTAACTTTAATGGTTAACTTTAATGGTTAACTTTAATGGTTAACTTGAATGGTTAACTTTAATGGTTTATGGTAAGCGACAACCTTTGAATTATCGTTTGTTGGAGACGATAACGGTGAAAAGGACATCCTTATATACACGCCTTGTGATTTTCAAGCATGGTTACAGTTAATGCAATTATGACGTTCAGCCCCGTGTCGTCCGTTTTCAACGAGCATCGGGTTCTAAAAAAAAACCAACATAGTCTCCCACGTTGAGGATCTTGTTTGCCCACAGTTTTGCTCCGATCTCTGTCCACTTGTGACGATTTTCTCAGCTCAAAAAAATAGTTTTAAAATTCATAATTCCCGCTCGAAAATGCTTGGAATATTGACCATCTTCGCCCTGTCGATGGTTACAAATTCTCGCGCCCAAAATGAGTGTTACTACGACGGTAATGATTTTTGCATAAATCAGGACGACATACTGTCGGTTGATCTGATGCCCGGTTCAATTTTACTGATGGATCAAATGTCACGAAAAGATGATAATGCCGAAAATATTGATAATATCACGATTGACGGAAGCATGGACAGTGCCCTCGATGAAATGGATTTTCACAGGTAAATACAATTTTTTTTTTTAATTTAATTACCAGTGCGATGCAATTTAAAAAATGTCAAATTTATGTTAATTAATCTTGGTTAATTTTTTTGACCTTATAAAAAATACGATAATAGAAGTTATTACTACTTAGGATCGAAAAAAATTGAATCAGAATTTTTTCTTTCGCTTAAAAAAACATTTAATATGATTCACAAGACTCCATGAAAAAGAACACATTTTAAGTAAAAATAGAAATTGCTTCTTTGAAGAAAAAAACACTAAAAAATGAAGGAAATATCACTTATAGAACTTTTTTGCTTCTCACTAATTCAATCGCTTATCTAAATAAAAATCAGATAATATCGGGTTAATAAGTTACAAAGGACTAGAAGAGAGCTCTGGCTAAAATTTTCATTTTTACAAAAACAACAAAAATTGTAGGAAAAAGTCATTTTTTTATGTGAACCGATTTTTCGTTTGTTTTATTTTTTTATAGTTTTAAGATAATTGCATTTAAAGATTCGAATCTACATTGTTGTACAAGTAGGCATAAACTCTTGGGAAAGCCACTGTAAAAATAAAAATTGTCAATGTTTAAAAATTTTCTTCACAAACATAATTAGTTATTAAAGAATCAGATTACAGTTATTTTATTAAGTATAAATTTCGCTTATTTAATAGAAATTTTTATTACAAAATCTCAAAAATTAACAAAGATTTAGATATTATCTCATCAACAAAAAAAAAATTTCTCACTATTGTCCTTTTAAAATATTGGTGAAGGGTTATTTGAAAATAGAAAAAAAAATCAATATCTAAACGAATCTAGCTATCATAATACTATTTTTTTTTTAATATTTACAAAATGGGAAAGAATTAAAAATTTTCATTTTTAAGGCTCCCTTTTTTATTCAAGCACGTTTTAGAAATAGTAATTATGATTACAGTAATAGTGATTGCAAATATTTAAAAAAAAAAAAAAATTTGCCTCATAAGTTTTCAAGTATTCATTGGGGCAAAGTCAAAATAAGTAATTTTGAGTTGATTTTTTTATTTTTTCCGCGCTATCTACTCTCTTTAAAATGTCTGTAACTTAGCAAATTTTTAAAATGTTAGCTTCAAATTTTATCAACATGTTTATGAAAATGTATTCTTTAAAGAAATGAAAAAAAAAAAAAAATTTACAGAGAATTTCCCTCTTAATAATTTCTCTTGATATTATTTTCTTTGTTGTTATTGTTGTTGTTATTGTTGTTGTTATTGTTGTTGTTATTGTTGTTGTTATTGTTGTTGTTATTGTTATTATTATTATTATTATTATTATTATTATTATTATTATTATTATTATTATGTTAATAAAATGGTGACTAAAAAAAGTGGAATTCCATCAACAGAAAACGAATGAACGAGTATCTCTGTCACGGTTTCATGGCCGAGGAGATATTTCGCGAGATGAAAACGACTCGCGTGAAAAGACGTCCCAACGATAATGACGCTCACGTCAATTCATTGCCCGATTTTTTTCCCGACCCGAACACTCAGGATCACGTCAGTGAAAACGAGATTGAATATTCGAATGAAAATGACAACCTCACCGTCCAACACAAATTACTCGCCGACGAGGGTAGCGCAAAGTACAAAAATTGGCTTCAACGGTCAGTTTTCCATTTGTCGATTGAAAAAATAAATGCATGAAAAATTGGGAATGAAAAAAAAAAAATTTGTAAAAAAAATTGGGAATGAAAAAAAAAAGGAAATCATTGAACTCTCGATTTCTTTCAGAACTACGACCCTCGACGATATCTATCGTCACTACGGACCTCACAAGAAATTGAAAAAAAAATTTGGCTTTCGACATCCACCTCGTTTGTCGTCGGTCGTGCAAGGACACACCATCGAGGGTTTTGACGGTGAGGTCACTGGTTATGCCATGCCAGCCTCCATTTCGTCTGATAAAAGTGGACCTTATTACGACATACAAGAAGGTAAAAAATATTTTTTAAATTTATTTTTTGGAATTCATTTTTTGAATTTATTTTTTTGAATTTTTTGGAAGTGGTGAAAACTACTTTAAGGGATGAAAACATTGCCAATGTTTGAGAATTTTTTTCAACGGGCATAACTAATGATTAAAGAATTATTTTTTATTTATTATGTTCATGGTCAACTCATTTCAACTCAAATTCAACTTATAGCAATTTTTATTAAAAAATCTTACACATTTACAGACGTATTATCTTAGCGACGAACAAAAATTTCCTTTCCATTGTTCCATTGATATCTTGGTGAAGAATTATTTTTAAATAAAAAAATATATTACTTAATATCTATATTAGGGCGATTTTTTTTTCGACTTTTTTTAATTTTCATCCCTCCCCACCCAAAATGCTGTTGCATATGTCTAAAAGAAACTACCCTGAAAGTTGCAGCCCTTAATATTAATATTAAGTACTCGCCCTTCGCGTGAAAAGATTTCCCATCTAAAATACACGTAAATAAAAAACTTTTTTCTTCAAATTGCTATAACTCCGCGGCATTTTATGCTATCATATTTTCCTTGGTCGCAATTTACGCAGAATTGAAAGTTTTTCAAAAGTGTCCTGAGCAGCATAAGTGTAATTTACACTGGTGAGATGGTGCGAGTCACTAAAGTTGATTTTGACCCACACTTCTCGTTTTTTTGCTGTTATTTTTGAAATGATCAGCGTTATCGAAAAATTGCAAAGGAAAGTTTTGTTGGAAATTTAATTTCCTACAAAAAAGATCCTTTAGACCTACTTGAGAAAATTGATATTTCTTGAGATATTGAACCTTAATTTATTTGCGGTATAAAATTTTTACGGTTTATCGAACCAAAAGTTCTTAATTGTTGATATTCCATATCATTTCGCCACTGGTGATATGATATGTGATATGGTGATATGATATAGAATATCAAAAAATTGAAACTTTTGGTTGAATAAACCATAAAAATTGTATACCAAAACCAAGTTAAGGTCCAATATCTCAAGAAATATCAATTTTCGCAAGTAGGTCTAAAGGACCTTTTCTGTAGGAAATTAAATTTCCAACAAAACTTTCCTTTGCAATTTTTCGATAACGCTGATCATTTCAAAAATAACAGCAAAAAAACGAAAAGTGTGGGTCAAAATCAACTTTAGTGACTCGTACCATCTCACTGGTGTAAATTACACTTATGCTGCTCAGGACACTTTTGAAGAACGTTCAATTCTGCGTAAATTGCGACCAAGGACAATATGATAGCATAAAATGCCGCGGAGTTATAGCAATTTGAAGAAAAAAGTTTTTTATTTACGTGTATTTTAGATGGGAAATCTTTTCACGCGAAGGGCGAGTACTTAATATTAATATTAAGGGCTGCAACTTTCAGGGTAGTTTCTTTCAGACATATGCAACAACATTTTAGGTGGGGAGTGAAAAAAATAAAAGTAAAAAAAAAATCGCCCTAATCTATATGAACCCTTCGTTATATGTAGCCTTTTTTATAATTTACAAAATAACGATGAATAGAAATTTTCTTCATTTTTAAGGCCCTTTTTTATTCGAGCACGTTTTAAAAATAGTAATTATCACAATTTGAATTTGAAATTATTAGAAAAATAATCAGAAATTTAATTTACAATTTTATCGACATGTTTTTAAAAATATATGCTTTAAAGAAATGCAAAAAAAATCAATTTTTCCATATGTTCTTTGAATTTGAAAATATACTTGATTTCAACCATTTTCTTTTATTGTATTAATTGTATTGTGATTTTTTTTAAACACTGTCAATGTTTGAGCATTTTTTTAAAGACATAACTAATTATTGAAGAATTATTGTTAATTTATTAAGTATATATTCCACTCATTTCAACGCAAATTCAACTCATAGCAATTTTTATTGAAAAATCTTACACATATTTACAGACATATTGACATTATTTTAGAGTGACAAACAAAAATTTCCTCTCCATTGTTCCATTGATATCTTGGTGAAGAATTATTTCTAAATAAAAAAATATATATTTTAATATCTTTATGGAGCTATTGTTATAGCCTTTTTTTTAGAATTTACGAAATAGCGATGAATTGAAATTTTTTTCATTTGCAGGGTCCTTTTTTATTCGAGCAGGTTTTAAAAATAGTAATTATCGAAATTTGAACTTGAAATTATCAGAAAAATTATCAGAATTTTAACTTAAAATTTCATCCACAAGTTTTTTAAAATATATTTATAGTCTGTAAAGAAATGCAAAAAAAAAACTTATTTTTACATTTCTTCCTTTAATTTGAAAATATACTTGATTTCAACAATTTTCTTTTATTTTATTAATTTTATTGTGATTTTCTTTGAGACACTGTTAATGTTTGAGAATTTTTTTTAAGACAACTAATTATTAAAAAATTATTGTTAATTCATTAAGTATATATTGCACTCATTTCAACGCAAATTCAATTCATAGCAATTTTTATTGAAAAATCTTAGACATTTACAGATATATTGACATTATTTTAGAGCGACAAACAAAAAATTCCTCTCCATTGTTCCATTGATATCTTGGTGAAGAATTATTTCTAAATAAAAAAAAAATATATTTTAATATCTATATGAATATATCGTTATATATAGCCTTTTTTTATAATTTACAAAATAGCGATTAATTGAAAGTTTCTTCATTTTTAAGGCCTTTTTTTTATTCGAGCAGGTTTCAAAAATAGTAATTATCGAAATATCAATTTGAAATTACCAGAAAATTATCAGAATTTTAATTGAAAATTTCATCCACAAGTTTTTAAAAATGTATGCTTTAAAGAGATACAAAAAAAATTCAATTGTTACATTTCTTCCTTTAATTTGAAAATATTCTTGATTTAAACCGTTTTGTTTAATTTTATTAATTTTGATGTGATTTTCTTTGAGACACTGTGAATGTTTGAGAACTTTTTTTAATAGACAAAAGTAATTATTGAAGAATTATTTTTAAATAAAAAAAAATATATTTTAATATCTATATGAATTTTTTTTTATAATTTACAAAATAGCGATAATTGAAATTTTCTTCATTTTCAAGGCCCTTTATTTGAGCAGGTTTTAAAAATAGTAATTATCGAAATATGCTTAAAATTATCAGAAACATTATCAGAATTTTAACTTAAAATTTCACTCACAAGTTTTTAAAAATATATGCTTTGAAGAACTGCAAAACAAATTCAATTGTTATACATTTCTTCCTTGAATTTGAAAATATACTTGATTTCAACAATTTTATTTATCAGATGTTTCCCGTATTATAAATTCCCTTGTTGCAATTTTTTTTGTGTAACAAAATGTATATCTCAACATTTCAATGATTTATCCATTAAAAAAAAAAATTTCTCAATCTGTCAAAAAATGTTTTATTTCCAATCAACTTTGGCTGACCCTTAATTTTTCATGAATAGACTTTTTTAATTTTTCTTTAATACATTTATTATGAGTATACTTTTGCAACCCTTATCTTTATGGAAACGGGATAAATTAATGAAAAAAAAAATGAATAATTATTTTTCTACTCGTTTGAAGATCACATGATTCCTTCGTCATCCGGTCACAGTTATCATCACTATTCACCGGCCGATCATTATCCGCCACATCATCATCACGCCGATGTCGTACCGATAATACACGAGGAACATTATTACGAACAACCGAGTCATCACGACGAGGAGGAATATTGGCACAGGCCGTCTTATCATGGAAAGGGAAAGGGTGGAGAATTGACGATCAAAGATTTCTTCGAAATCGCACTAACGGCGCTCGCTTTTCTCGCCTTCGGCCTCTTCATCATACAATTACTGATGAACATCACGGTAATTACGAAAATTGTCATCTTTTTATTTCCTTTCCCGATAAAGATTTTTCACCACTTCTAAAATTTCCCAAAAATCGATGGTCAAAATTTAAAAATCTGCCAAAAATCGAAAAACAATCTGAATCGGACGAACCGAGCGGCAATTTGAAGTTTCAACGATCAGGAAGAGAATAAGCGTAGAATCAAACGAAAATTTAATTTAGAAAATAAATTACAGTCATTTTAGTGAACAGATTCAATTTAGGCCAAAATGCGAAAAAAAAATTTTAACTTATTTTCTTGGCACAAAATAGTAGAATAGTGAATTATCTTTCACAGAAATAGTGACATAATAGAGACTTTTTCGGCAAAATAAGTTATAGACGTTTGAAATTTTGCGGTTTGAGGTTTTTCAAAATGGGCCTAAAATTGAGCAAAAATGTTTTTGATGAAAATTCATAGAAAATTTTGATTTTTTGAGAAAATTATTGGTAGATTAGTGATCAGGGGGACAACATACATCGATATAAGGTTTGAAACAAAAAAATTGTTTCAATTTTTTTTTGCATCTTGGCAAAAATTGAACCTGTTCACTAAAATAGGTATAATTTTTTTTCTACTAAGAACCCATGCTCTAGACTACGCTCATTCTCTTCGTAGTCGTTGAAGGTTCAAAACGAAACTTTGTTCATCCGATTCTGATGATTTTTCGATTTTTTGCAGATTTTTAAAATTTCAACCATAGATTTTTGCACATTTTCTAAATTACCCCTTTCAGTTTTTTAAAAAAAGGTCACTTGGAGAATTTCAAAACGAAGAAAATGACGCCTGAAATAAGTCTGTCCGATCAAAAACACGGGAGTTATGGCTGTTCACAAATTTCTTTTGCGCGCACCCCCTTAAGGATTTCGAAAAAAATAAAACTGAAAACGAACACTTAGAGAATTTGAAAACGAAGAAATTGGCACCTGAAAGAAGTCTGTAGGATCAAAAACACGGGAGTTATGGCTGTTCAAAAATGTATTTTCCGCGCACCCCCTTAAAGATTTTGAAAAAAATAAAACTCAAAAAGAACACTTGGACAATTTGAACGCGAAAAAAATGACGCCTAAAAGGAGTCTGTAGGATCAAAAACACGGAAGTTATGGCTGTTCAAAAATTTATTTTCCGCGCACCCCCTTAAAGATTTCGAAAAAAATAAAACTCAAAAAGAACACTTGGAGAATTTGAACGCGAAGAAAATACCGCCTGAAAGAAGTCTGTAGGATCGAAAACACGGGAGTTATGGCTGTTCAAAAATTTATTTTGTGCGCACCCCCTTAAGGATTTCGAAAAAAAAATAAAACTAAAAAACAACACTTAGACAATTTGAAAACGAAGAAAATGACGCCTTAAAGAAGTCTGTACGATCAAAAACACGGGAGTTATGGCTGTATAATTATCTCATTCTTTTTTACCGCAATTGTCGCATCCCTTTGAGGGAATTCCCTGACGTAGTCAGTATATAGAATTTCTTGGAACCTTGTGGAATGTACGGAAGAATTTTTTCTGAGAATAATCGTGACCCCGTCTCGAGCGCGTCTCGAGTCACAACAGCTGCTGCTGACCCACTGACCTATATCCGAAAGTTCGGCCGCAGTCCGACAGAGTGCGCTACGATGCAGTTTTTTTGCACTGCTCATCGACTCGTTCGTGCCCGTCACTGCGCGTGCGCTGCTCTCACTGAACAGCTGACGCCGGCCGTGTAATAGTGTCAGTTCACGGGCCCATGTTCGACATGTTTGGACATGTTTAACCGTGTTTTTCGACTCATTGTTTTCCGATATTACCTGTTTTTCAGTGCTCTAATTAACTATGTGACGTTGAACAAACCAGTTATCGAATATAGTGACAATAAGAGTCGCGTCTTTGCGAAAATTTTGCCTTCTCAGTGGGCAAAACAGAGTGACGCGTCTCGCGCCTTTGCTTGGTGGATTTTTTCGATTTTTGGCAGATTTTTAAAATTCAACAAATTTCTGCAAATTTGTTAAGGTCTCAAAATTTTGGCTCTGGACAGCGTTGTTATAAATTTTTTTAATTTTGTAGAACGCAAACACGACAACGGCGGCGCCCGTCGTCGCTGATCCCGACGGTAGATTTCGAAGAGACGCTGGATACGATAATCCAATAAATTACGCAAACAACGAGGCGTTGAACGAATTATCGCACAGAGTATTGAGATCGATCGAGGCGGCATTGATCGCCGAACGTGACTCTGGTCAATGTCTTCGTTGGTCACTCTGCAACGATAATCGTCACTCCCGGGCGATCACCGGACCACCAAAAATTTGGCTTCCGGTTTGGAGGTTCTTAAACAGTTTATTTTAACATTTCTTTATTTCTCGTCCAGGAAAAAACCTGCTCGAAATGGATTTTCCTTAAAATCTTTGCTTCTGTTAAAAAAAAGAAGAAAAAAACATCTGTATTTGCATTAAAATTTCTCAGGAAGTCGAAAAATCATATTTAAAGGAAGTCATATTTGAATCAAGAGCTATGAAACTTTTCCTTGCCCAATTTTAATTTGCAAGTAACAGAAATTGCCCCGAAATTATTTGATAAGTTTTTTTTTGACCTCTTAATTTTTTAATATCTACACTATATTGAAAGCAACGGAAACAAAACGAAGTTTATTGATAAATATTTTTTTTATTTGTTTAAAAGATTGTTCTTAAAAAAATGTTAATATTTTAATAACGAGCTTCCTAATCATCGTGAAATTATTACACGACCTCTTAAATACTTAATACAAAAACATACCAAATTTTCATAATTTTCTTATCACTTTTCATTTTAACCCTTAATGAGGTTAAAGTAATGACAGAATTCTGAAAATTTAATGTTTTTACATGAAGTATTCAGGAGGTCGTGTAGAAATTTCACGACGATTAAGAAGCTATTTATTGAACAATTAACATTAAAATATTTCATAGGGACTCAACATCCTTAAAGGAAATCATATATTTGAATCAAGAGCTATTAAGCTTTTTCTTGCCCAATTTTAATTTGCAAGTGACAAAAATTGCCCCTAAATTATTTGGTAACAATAGTCACTCATATTATATTTTTTTCTATACTTTTATCCCAAATTAACTTTTCACGAATTTTTAATATCTAATGTTTTTTTTCACAGCTTAGACATGAGTTATTAATTTCTTGTCCAGGAAAAACATGGATCAAAATGGATTTTCCTTAAAATCTTTGCTTCTGTTAAAAAAGAAGAAAAAAAAACATCTGTATTTCCATGAAAATTTCTCAGAAAGTCGAAAAATCATATTTAAAGGAAGTCATATTTGAATCAAGAACTATTGAGCTTTTTCTTGCCCAATTTTAATTTGAAAGTGACAAAAATTGTCCCTAAATTATTTTTAAAAATTGTCCCAAAAATTGTCTCCATTATTACATTTTTTTACTTTTAACCCAGATTAACTTTTTACGTATTTTTAATATGTAATGTTTTTTCACAGTTTAGGCATGAGTTGGGTTTCCGGAAGACTTTTGAACAGACGTTATCATATTTAAAGGAAGACGTATTTGAATTAAAAAATATTGAGCTTTTTCTTGCCCAATTTTAATTTGCAAGTGACAAAAATTGTCCCTAAATTATTTTTAAAAATTGTCCCAAAAATGGTCTCTATTATTTTTTTTAACTTTTATCTTAGATTCACTTTTTACGAATTTTTAATATTTATTGTTTTTTTTTACAGCTTAGGCATGAGTTGGGTTTCCGGAAGACTTTTGAACAGACGTGCCTGGCCAACGATGTTGGAATCGATAAAAGCATCAGTATTTGGACTCGGTGGAGCTGACTGTTCGACAATTTATCCGAATTGCAATCTCGCACGTGAGAGAATAAAGAGGCGTCGAAGAAGAAGAAAATGAGAAACGTCGAAAAATCCACCGCAGAACTACCATTAATTTTTTTCTTCTTATCTTCAGTACCTCTAACTGTGCAAGATGGAAAATTGAAAAATAAGATTTTCCATTTTTTGGCTGGAAATAAATTTTCTCATTGTCGAGAATCCACTTCCGGATCTTTGGTCTTCTCGACGGAGTTCTCGCTGCAAATGTTGATTCTCGGCGGTTCGAGACTCCGCGAAATTGGCAAAAGACTCGAGTACATCGAGCCCGATGGATTCACGTGATAAACTATTTTATCATCGTCCTCTTGACGAAGCGTCCGACGATTTTCTCGCTCGCGAGACTTCAAATTCATCAACTTACGGAATTCTGCAACCTGAAAAGAAAAAATTCGTTTATCAATTTGAATTCTTGAAGAAATTATGCAAAATGGGAAGTCATTTTTGGATGGGAGTCGAAAAACCTTAAGATCAAAATTCATAATGACCGAAATTCAGAAATTTATGTATTCCAAAAATTAATAATTCGCACGTGCATTATATAAAAGCTTAATAAAAGAGAAATTGAAAAATGGCAGAAAATAAATGTATGAAAGTCTCAACTACTGGATGAATAAAATGTAGGTTAAATGAATTGTCGAAGAGCCAATAAGGCGCATTGTTCAAATTCCATAAACTGGATGAATCGGAGAAGTCATTCTGACATACGTCAAAATTCCGAAAATTTAAATACCGAACCGAAAGTACAAAATTACCGGGATAGCGAATGGTCAAAATACCGAATGTTCAAAATATCGAATGGTCAAAATACCGACTGATCAAAATACCGACTGATCAAATTGTAGGCACCAGAAATGGACGATCATTTCTGGTGGCATTTATCGGGGTTATATTTCGGGATTTTCAGTTTCTGTATTTTGAACCATCTGATCTTTTAGTATCGATAGATTGATGTTCGAAATTTTTCTCCATCGTGATAATGCCTGTTTGGAAATGAGATATTTTGGAATTTGAATCTGCCGTTGTCGTACAATTTGTATTTAGCTATGTTTGCTGATTTCAAATCTGAAAAAAACTTTTCGGTATGAACATGCTTTGCATATCCTCTCATAAAAAAAGAGTTGTCACGAAATCTCGAAGTGCGAGTTATTTCTGAAGCTGCTATAGACGAATTTTGTTTGGTTGTCGAAGTGCGTATTTCAGATCGTAGAAAAGAGGAGGAAACAATTGCAACCCTTTCGATCGCGATCGTGTGAGATTAATTGATTTGGAGACGCGATCGTGTCAGATTAAAAAAGTTATAAAAGAATTAAAGACAAGCGCGCGCTTGCGCGCGTGGTGACACTAGTTTGCATAAATTGTGAAAAACTAATATAACATTATAGTCTTTTGGGAGTTTAAATTATGATTGATAGACTATTCGTTGGTAATGATATTCGGGTATCCGATTTTCTGAATTTGGTTCATTATGAATTTTGATCTTTAGGTTTTTCGACTCCCACCCTCATTTTTTTTTTTTTTTATGTAACATTTTTAACCTGTTGAATTGATATTCCCATCGGCTCTCGACTCACAAGCCACGTTAAACCTTGACGATAATTCGTAGTTGATATCGCACCGTGATAAAGAAAATAATCATCGAGGAATGATCGCAATAAATTGCTAATTGGCCATGGAACGATTCTCTTGGAGATTTGCGCTGGCCTGATAAATCCCAATTGGTCAACGATTCGGTTGATCTTCGGATTTACCACCGACTGCAACTTTGAATAAATACTATGGAGGTAAATGCTTGAATAGTTGAAATTTTAGGCTGAAAGAAATTGTGAAGAGTAAATCCAACTAAAAATGTGGTTATCGCAACTATTGAAATTCAATGCAAACTGAAATTATGCTGACCACAACTATTGAAATTAAAACTTCAACTATAAACGTGGTAACCACTACTGTAAAAGTCATAACTTCAACTAGAAACGTAATGACTCCGAAATTTTAAATGTTGCTGAAATTACTTTACATATAATGAATAATTTCTTTTTGTGCACTACTATAAAAGTCATAAATTCAACTAAAAACGTGATCACTCCTAAATTTTAAATGTTGCTGAAATTACTTTACATATAATGATCAATTTCTTTAAGTGCACTACTATAAAAGTCATAACTTGAACTAAAAACGTGATCACTCCTAAATTTTAAATGTTGCTGAAATTACTTTACATACAATGATCAATTTCTTTTAGTGCCCTACTATAAGAGTCATAAAATCGACTAAAAACGTGATCACTCCTAAATTTTAAATGTTGCTGAAATTACTTTACACATAATGAATCATTTCTTTTAGTGCAGTTGAAATAAATCGAGATATTACATTTATTTTGGTTTACTTTGAAAAAATATACGATAATCGTTATTCCATCGGGTTTTCTCATTGCAACTTCCTGACTAGGATAATCACTATTGTAATGAACGGCGTGAAGTTCCATCGGCAAACTGTGTAAATATAAAAGAATTCCGATTTACTTTCTTCATTCGAGAGGTTTTAAGTGGTTAAAATTTTTGAACTTTTTTTCTAGCGTCAACAATATGCACAACACCTTAATTTTTGTATTAATTATCAATTAATTAAATAGTTATTATGTTATATCCGAATATGACCATTTTTTCACTTTATCAAAATGGGTAATTCCATGTCAAATCGACCAAGAGTTGGAATGGAGCCCTTTCAATTTCAATGAAATTTGGTCAGAAGTTTTCGTTTTTAATAAAACGAAATTCCACCGAAGGAAAAAAATTCAAATTTTGTTTTTCGAAAATTATGCAAAATTCAAAGTTTCACAATTTTTCAAATCTTTCAAGTTTATTTTTTAAATATCTCGAAAACTATTATAATTACGAAAAATTGTTCTGTACTTGAGGCTACGAAAAAAAAAAAATATTCCGAAATTTTTTTATGACAAATGATGAATTTGGAGAATTTTAAAAAATCGTGAAAATCCAAGTTCGATTAAATTTTTGGTTCAATTTTATTTATATTTTTGAGTTTTTGTAAAAAAAAAAATTTTTTTACCGGTACTGTTGCTTTTACTTATTTTTACTGCTCAAAATTCCAAAACTACATGATTGCTCAACTTAACTTAACTGAGAGTTAAAAAAAAAATATTTTTTTACCAAAATTCAAAAATGTATATTTTTGAAACAAAAAAACACCATCCTGAAAGTTTCAGTATGTTTTAAGTTAAAGTACAAGGTATTATATAAAAAAAATTTAACTAATTAATTAATTAATTTTTTTTTAATTGAAAAAACGAAAAACACCTTTTTGAAAATTTCAGGATCTTTTAAGATCAGTACAAGGTATTATATAAAAAAAATTTAACGAAAAATTTAATATGGAACTTGGATTTTCACGATTTTTGAAAATTCAAAAATTTTCAAATTCATCATATTTCAAACATTTTTTTCTCGGATTTTTTTTTTCGTAGCCACAAGTATACTCTTCAAGACAAACCTAGAACGATTTTTTCGTAACTATAATAGTTTTTGAGATATTTAAAAAATTAATTTTTAATTTTTTTCCTTCAGTAGAACTTCGTTTTATTAAAAACGAAAACTTCTGACCAAATTTCATCGAAATTGAAAGGAATGACCCAAATACATTTATGAATACAATTTTTTATGTGATATTATTGAACGATTAAACTTGGAATGAATTTGAAAAATTGAGTGAAATGCAATATTTTTCAAAAATCGTACCTCTCTCCGTCGACGGAATGTTCACTTCCTTCAATTTCATTTCGACCCCAATGAAAATGAATTTGGGAGAATAATTGTTTGGCTAAAAATGGTCCTCCAGCTATGAATGGTCCGTCGTTGTGCCAATTTGCACTCAACACCACTAAAAGTTAACGAACGATTTCGAAATTTGAGCAAATTTTCATGCGAATGCATGAATATCATAAATTCAAAATGTGTGATCTGTCACCCGTTTTTCCGGTATTCGTGAGTTTCAATTTTTTCGGTAAAACATCATAATGGCACCAAATCAATGGATTCAAAATTTTCGTTGTCATTCTGGCGATGTTCAAATCGATCGGTGACTCCAATTTCCTCGCGTCAATGTCGTTTAATTTTCTCATCCACTCAATATCCGAATCCTCATTTTTCTCTTGCGCCATTTTATCATCTATCACAATCATTCAATTAATAATTGCAATTAAAAAATAAATTTCTCCCATATTTACAGACCAAAAAAACGAACCAAAAACTCTTATATTTCAATTTATTCATTTGTCATTGTTTTTTCTCCTTTCGCATTTTCTCATTACAAAGTCACTCGACGTACAAAAAGCATTTTACTTCGATTAGATCACAAAAAACATTTATACATTTTTACGACACACGACATTCACACTTTACGGCTACTTTTGCGATAAAAAAAAAATATAGAAAAATTACGATTTAACATTAAGGCCAGCCAATAATTCGTTGTTAATACTACGTTTTTGAGTATGACAATAATTGAGTAATTCGATATTGAGGTCGGAACAGGCTCCGTACTGCTTTGAAATTTGCAGTGAAACAATATTTTACCTAAATTTCTTCGAAATCGATTATTGAAAATTCCGCTACGAATCTGTAAATGTTTCGGATGCGAATATTTAAAAAATACATTTTTTTGCTTGAATATAAATCAAACTTTCTGAATGTTCAGCCATCAAACGAACGTTTCGATGTATCTCTCGTTTTGGAACTTTTCGATGAGAGTATATTTTTGGCAATGATGAATGATGAAACATTTTTTTTCAGGAGCCTCTTCCTTAAGGCACTGTGGAAAAAATCAGTCTACGTTGAATGGGCTTATTCACTCGTTTCGCCATTTTTTGCTACACTGGTATCATTTTTTTCATCAACTTCACTTTTTTCTTCCGCTTCTTTTTTCTCCGTTTCCCTTTTGTCGGCTTCTTTTGCTACATCGGCATCACTTTTTTCATCACCTTTACTTTTTTCTTCCGCTTCTTTTTTTTCTGTTTCCTTTTGGTCATCATTTTTTGCGACATTGGTATCATGTTCTTCATCAACTTCACTTTTTTCTTCCGCTTCGTTGTTCTCCGTTTCCTTTTTGTCGGCTTCTTTTGCTACATTGACATCATTTTTTTCGTCAGCTTCGCTTTTTCCTTCCGCTTCTTTTTTTTCCGTTTCCTTTTTGTCGTCGTTTTTTCCGACATTGCTATAATTTTTTGCATCAACTTCACTCTTTTCTTCCGCTTCTTTCTTTTCCTTTTCCTTTTTGTCGTCAATGCTAGCTTCATCCTCATTGTCTACATCCATTTCTTCTTCAGCGTTGTCTTCTTTATCACACATTCCGCTCTCTACGTTACCATCTTCTTCATTTTTGACTTCCTCAAATTTTTTCTCATCTCCCGCATCACCTTTCTTCTTATCCCTAAATTCGCTCTCCAAATCCACATCTTTTTCATCTCCATGATCTTCCTTGTCCTTAACTTGAGTCTCTGTTTCCTCTGCTTCTTGATCTTCGTCCTTCTGGACCGCATCTTCAACCTCCATATCGCTTCGATCTTCATTCGTGCTCACGTCCAAATTTGATTGCTCCATTTTCGAATCGCTCTGTTCTTCATTCTCATTCTTGTTCTCCCCATCGTTCTCCTTGTCCACGTCGCTTTTGTTGTTCTTCTTTCTCTTCTTTATTTTTTTGTCCACCTCTTTTTCCCTGCGTTCTTTGGCCTTTTGCGCGCTGACTTTTTTCTTCACGCCCGAAGTCTTTGGAATGAAAAAAAAATATATATTAGGGTGAATCGAAAATTTTGAAAACTGTTGGGTACCCTCAAAAAAAAAAGAAAAATTTAAAAAAATAAAAAAAAATAAAAAAAATATTTATAAACAAAATATGAAAATTTCCGAAATAGATTTATTTTTTAGCAATTTTCGCATTGTAAGCAATACTGATGCCGAGTGTTACAAGAAAAAAAGATGGAAGAAATACAAAAACGTTTTAGAAGACAAAAATCAAAATTTAATGATATAAATAATTGAATAGTGAAAATATTGATTTTCAGAGATTTTTTTTCGAAGATACGAACCGTTTGTTAATATTCAGTAAATATAGGTTTGAAAGAGTACATATCTGGGCACCTTATATAAAAAATTCTGAACTTTTTGAATGATCTGTTTCCGTTTATCAGAGATAAAGGGAATTTAACGCTAAAAATGGCGTTTTTTAACGTCTCGCGCGCCCTCTATATATTGTCAAAAAATCGAATCGTTGCACCTCAGACCTTTATTTTAAGGATAGCCAACAGTTTTCAAAATTTTCGATTCACCCTAATATATATCCAATGTTAGCTTGAAGAAGCGGTAAATATTCCGAAGTGTAACTCCCGCTAAAAAGATGCTGTACATTTTTTTATCAAATCTTTATGATTATAAAACCTTACATTAATTCATATTTTAATGGTGCATAATGTTTTTACCCAACTTTTTCAATTTTTATTTTACTACAATAAAATGAAGGAATTTAGCTACTAGAATAGATATCCCTGTTGCAGTTTCCATTTTTTTTTTTGGGGTTTAGTAAAAAAAAAAGTTTAATTATAAAAACTTCGTTTTTTATAAAAAAACATTGGAAACTCTGCAACGGGGGTATCTATTCTAGTAGCGAAATTTATTTAAAAACAAAAATTAAAAAGTTGGGTAAAAACATGATGCTCCGCTATAATAATATTAAATATGATGTTTTTCAACTGTTAGAAAACACAAAAAAAATCAGCTTGATTCTGACAAGAATTACACTTCTGAATATTTACCAAAGAAGCTAATTTCAGGCTGAATAAAGATTCAGCCTGAATTTTATCAAAATTCCTTACATTTGGCATTGAGAAGTCTCCTCTGATTCCCGGAAGACCGTCGTCTTGAGACTTTTCATCCTTGGAACTCTCGCCGTCTTGTTTCATGAAAAATGTAATTGGTTTTTGCCAGTTTGGAGTCTCACGCGGATGGTAGGGATTTCCACCGGTGTGTTTGCTCTTTGGAGCGTTGCCCGAAAGAATAGCAGTTATGGCAACTTTTTGCGGTGCTTTTGCGCCGATGGCTGAGAGAAAATAATGAAAGTAGCATGATCAAATCAATTGGAAGAAGAAGGATGAGTTGCGATATTTTTCGCGAATGACACATTTCTATTATTATTAACTATTCTCTATTAGTATTGAATCGTGTTTTTTACTGTCATACCTTTGGTCGAGACACTTCCGGCTTTTGTGCGCACCATTATTTATCGTGAAGACAATCCTTCGTCCTTTAACCTCGAATATATTTTCGCTCAACGCCAATTTTAAAGATGATGATAAAAGTGACAATGTCGTTTATGAAGATACAAATGTTTAATGTTTTTTTCGCATAAAATGCCGAAGCCACGTGAGTTATTTACATCCGAGAATTGGCGCGAATGTGTGTCGTAGATTTATAACCTAAATGGGTAAAAAGAATTTTCGTATTGCGCCCTCTAGCAAAGCGACGCCGACGACGCTCCGTCGGTACAAAAGAGCCCCAACATTACCACCTCGACCATTCAAACTTGCTCTGGCGCGAATGGATGGAAATTAATAAAATTTTGACAGCATAATCAGAATTATTCTATTAAAAAAACGGGCCTTAAGTTTTGATGGCCAATCACGCGAGAAATGTTGATAAATTTAGTGCTTTATCATGGCTTTATCGCAAAACGAAATGGCGAAATCAAGTTCACAGAAATGCGAGAGAGGGCAGCACCATCGAATTCTCATCCAATGTCGGTACAAAAAAACGTAGAATACGTAAACAAGAAAGGTCGCGGAAAATGTCAAAGTTTCGAACTTGCTGAGATCGAGCCTGGAAAAACAACATGTTTATCGTTACGAAGAAAATAGACAGTGAGAATATAACGAAATTGTGTCGAACGTGCTTGCGTGAAGACGGCGAAAAAATGGTTTGCCTATTCGCGGGTCCAGCAGGATCGTCTCTCGCTGCCAAACTCCGAACACTCTCGTGTCTCGAGGTACAGGTTATTCCTATCTATTCGTATATTGAAGTAGGATATATTTCATAAAACAATCTTATCGTTGAATAAAAAGAATTGTGCAAATAGGTGTGGCAGGGCGATGGTTTGCCAGAAAAATTATGCGACCGCTGCGTGACCAGAGCCGAGTCCGCTCTTCTTTACAGAGAGCAATGCAGAGCCGCAGATATGGCTCTGCGGCAAGCTGCGTCCAAGGTATATTTTTTATAATCTTTTTCCCACTAATTCAACTGTTTTCTTTAATTTATTTAACAAAAATTTGATTGGTAGCTTCCTTTTATAGTTTTGTTATAAAAAATACTCTTGTGAGACTCAAAATGGACCAGAATTTCCTAAAACGTTAAAACTGCTCGGTTTGCTTCAAGGTTTAGCACAGCACAGAAAAAAAATCAAAGACTTGAAGCTGAGATATAAAATTTCAAAGTTTGAAATTTTTTTTGCTGTGTTATTTAAATGGGAAATAGAAATTTGCGATGAGACATATCTAAATATTTATATTAAGAGCTTTGCTTTTAGCACATACCTTTTTTTACCTCCTTGAAAGTATTTAATATGTTTTTTCGAAAAACAAAAAATAGTCGCTTTTTTTTAATCAGTCTAATGAGCAATCAATGTGCAAATTGGCCAAATTCTTTCAAATTTGCTTCTTGCCAAATTCAATACTGAACAACCTTGATCACTGTATTGAATGTGTACACAATTTCGGTACAATGTCTCACAAATAGCCGAAGTTAGAGTACTTACACTATTTTTCAAAGAAATCAAAATTTGATCAAATTTCAATCATTTAATCGATTTTCGTCAAATTTAATAACGAACAACCTCAAAAGCTATATTAGCTCTGTACAAAGTTCCAGTACAATATCTTAAAAATCACACAAGTTAGAGCATTTATTATTCAAAAAATAAAAAATTTTGATCCCTTGATAGATTTTCGTCAAATTGAATAGCGAACAACCTTGATAGCTATTCGAAATCGATATTCGAATCGATTTCGTCAGAATCAATTTTTCAAAATCGTAAAACAAATTAATTGTTAATTAAAGCTTACGTAAGTGTTTATTAAATTTTTGCTATGAAAAATGATTTAATTGGATTAATTTATTTTTAATACAAAATAACAAATATAAAGCAGTTTTCATTCTGGCTAAACATGGTTTGATTCTTTTACACATTTACACTTTTTAATGTATTCTTAAAAATATTATGAATATATTTAACAAATCAGACTTTTTTTTATTACATAAGTTTCTATTGTTTTACGATTTTTTGTATATTTTTAGTTTCGATTATTTTTTTTTGTTGGATTATTTTTTCAATATTTTAACTTTTAATTTTTTTTTACTCCTCACGTTTTAACATTTTCACATACTTTTGTTTTTCTTCTAACCTTGACGTTAATGTTTTATAGACTTTTTTTAAATCTTTACTTAATTGCCAATCTTTAATAGATAATTAATTTAATAAAAAATCGAAATTTCGATTTTTAAGGTCAATAATCGATTCACCCAAAGATCGAAATGGAAAGGATCAATTTAAAAGATCGATTTTTTAACAAAAGAATCGATCTTTTAAAGAATCGAATCGGAATCGAACATCCCTAGTACAAAGTTTCAGTCCAATATCTTAAAAATTGCACAAGTTAGAGCATTTATGCTATTTTTCAAAAAATTCAAAATTTCATAAAATTTTAATCTCTCAATATATTTTTGCCAAATTCAATAGTGAATGACCTTGATAGCTATACTCATTCTGTAGAAAATTTAAGTGTAATATCTTAAAAATTACAGAAATTAGACATTTACACTATTTTTCAAAAAATTCAAAATTTAATAAAATTTCAATCTCTCGAAACATTTTCGCCAAATTAAATAGCGAACAACCTTGATAGCTATACTAGTACTGTACAAAGTTTCCGTACAATATCTTTAAAAGTGCAAAAGTTGGAGCGTTTACGTTATTTTTCAAAAAATTCAAAATTTCATAAAATTTTAATCCTTCCATCGATTTTTTCCAAATTCAATCCCAAACAACCTCAACAGCCATACTAATTCTGTACAAAATTTCAGTGCAATATTTTAAAATCTGCACGAGTCAGAGCCTTCACACCATTCTTGCAAGAACGAAAAAAGTCGATAAAATCTGAACACCCGTTAGAATTCAAACAAAAAAATTTCACAATGAAGGGCCATTCGTGCTCCACGACTGTGCCAAATTTCAGCTCGATATCTCGAAGCGTTCTCGAGTTATTAATTATTTACATCTGAAACTCAGGATACACACACGCACGCGCACACACACACACACACATCCAGAGATTTTGAACGCATTGGTATAAAAATATCGAGAAAAAAAAAGTTTCACCTAAGCAAAGGTTACTTTATGAGAAAGCAAAACAATAGATCAATCACCGAAATCAAATAATTTATTTGAAAAATTGTTCTCTGACTTCAAGGTATCCCAAGCAGCTCTGGACGCAACATTATCAAACTCTGACCTCTACGTTCATCAAAAATCGCACATCAGGCATCCGGCAAATTCTCAAAAATCACTGAGATGCGCAGATTGCGAAGCGCCGTTCTCGAGTTATCAGGAACTGTGCGTTCACTCGAGAATCCACTTGCCTTTTCGAGAGAATCGTCCGGTGCAACACATGAACATCGTAGAATCCCAAAATTCTCTGGGTTACATGAACCCGCTGCACGGTCAAATGGACAAGACACCTGGAATAATGGGCAATTCATTTGCAGGGTCAAGTGTCCCGGAGACGTTATCATCGGCCAAAAACGACCGAGCATCGTGCGCCCTTCATTGTTCGCTCTGTAATCACACTTTCACCAACAGAACGCAACTGATAAATCATCACGCGCCTACTCACGAAGATCCTGAGACTTCCTGCGACGATGACAATTCCATCGAGAAAGTTCACGATTCCATCCAAAATTTGTCGTATCGTCGTAATGACGAAACGACCATCGAGGCGATCAATTACTCGTCACAGATAATCGACGAATCACGGAATAACGCGAACAACGATGATGCGGCATCGTTGAATCACGAAAATTCAAATTCTCACGATTCCAGCGATTCCTCGATCGACTCCAGCAACGATGTACCGAGATTTCCAATGACCTTCGACGAGGTCACGATGCCCGTTGTACCAACGCAATATCCAACGAGAAACAACGCTTTCGCAAACGTTCCGACGAATTTGCGAAAAAAAATTCACAGATGCAACGTTTGCGACAAAACATTCGCTCAAAGGTCGAAGCTTCGATCTCACGAGCTTCTTCACAGGGGCGAAAAACCGTACGCTTGTGAAAATTGCGACAAAGCTTACACTTCCAGAAGCAAATTGAACGCTCACGCGCGTCTTCACACGATGACGAACGTTCATCGTTGCGAAATATGCGAAAAAACGTTCACTCATCTCTCTTATCTCAAGGATCACAAGAAGATTCACGATAAGATGGCGAAAAATTCGCGCGCCCGTGATCATTCGTGTCACGTTTGCAACAAGCAATTTCGTCTTTCGAAGAGTCTCAAGATTCACCTGAGACTTCACACTGGCAAAGGTCTCGTACGTTGCGAGATTTGTCACAAGGTTTTTTCGCAAAAGTACAATCTCAAAGTTCATCTTCGCACTCACGGAGTCGTTGGGAAATTTTTGAAGTGCAATTATTGCGGCAAAAGCTTCGCCGCCAGAGGCAATTATCTGGAACATCTGAGAATACACACCAAGGTCAAACCATTCGAGTGTCGCTTGTGCGACAAGAGCTTTTCGCAATCGAGTCATCTCAAGACTCACGAGATTACGCACAATTCGACGAGACCTCATCAGTGCCGTTTGTGCGGCAAACGCTACAAACTCGCCGCTCATTTGCGAAGACACGCCGTCACTCATTCGACCGTTAAAACGTACAAATGCGAGCAATGCGATCAAATGTTTTCACAGGCTTTCAGCCTCAAGAGGCATCTTAAGAGGCACAATGAGGCTCAAATATGAAGATCGGGATTCGTCGAGATAGGATTAACGTTTTGAGGTATTGCAATAATTTTCAAAATTGAAAGGCGCCAAAGTCGAAAATGTCTCATGGCCAGAGTTGGGCAGCATCAATTACATTTGTAATTAAATTACATATTTAATTACATACTATTTTGACCCATGTAATTGAATTAGATTCAATTACTAATTACTTCGGTCATCGATCACCGAATGCATTTTAATTACATGTAATTCAAAAGAATATCATACAATTACTTGTAATTGATGCACAAAGTAGGTAATTCAATTACCTATAATCGATGCTCGAAGAACTTGAACTCCTTGTACTGATATTAAAAGATTCTTAAATTTCTAGAAATGTGATTTTTTTTCCTTTCAAAAATATGATTTTTTGAATTTTGGTAAAACTTTTTTTTTACCTCTAAGTTAAGTGAAGTTGATCAATCATGTAATTTTGACTGCTCAAAATTACAAAATTAAATGATTGCTCAACTTACAAAAAATTCATATTTTTGAAACAAAAAAATCACTTTTCTGAAAATTTCTGGATCTTTTCAAATCAGTACAAGATATTATATTAAAAAAATTGAACAAAAAAATCGATGTTAATTGTGGATTTTCACGATTTTAAAAAATTCAAAATTCTTCAAATTCATCATTTTTCAAAATTTGTTGTCGGAATTTTTTTTTTTTTTCGTAGCCTCAAGTATACTCTTCAAGACGAGACAAACGAGTTTTCATAAAATTTAAAAATGATTAAATTTTGAATTATTCATGACTTTTGAAAAAAAAAAATCATTTTTTTTCTTTGGTAGAACTTGGTTTTATGATAAAACAAAACTTCCGACTAAACTTCATCGAAATTGAAAGTGGTCGATTCCAACTCTTGGTCGATTTGACATGGAATGACCCAAGTACCAGAATTTACGAGACGTACCCGAAAACTTGAAAAGTACTTGATACTGGTTCTTGATTTTTTCAAGTACTTGTACTTCAAGTACTCGTCTTGACGACTACTTGCAAGTAACAAGTACTTTGTACTTCAAGTACCACGGTACTTTGTACTTGATACTTGAAGTACTTTCAAGTACTTTGCCCAACTCTGTTGTATTTAAAAACAAAACAAAAATTAGTTGGGTGAAAACATTATGCGCCATTAAAATATAACTTAATATAAGGTTTTACAATCATAAAGAAATGATTGAAAAATGTACAGCCTCTTTTTAGCAGGAGTTACACTTCCGAATATTTACCAAAATAAATTTTTGTTTTGTACTTTCGAAGAATGAAACAATGTTGCGATGACAGTTTTATAGTCACCTCTGATAAAAAAGCTGAGAAGAGAAATCTTAAAAATTTGCTTTTTTTGGCCTTGTAAAGTAGACCTTAATCGAGATTTTTGGCCACTCGGAAATTGGTATGAAATCTTTTTTCCTTTTTTCATCGTTACTACGTTAAAACTCATAAAAATCATATTTAACAAAGGGAGGTTCTAAAAGCCCGTTGTAAAAACAAATAATTGAAAAATCACATAACAATTGAAGTTCCATATTTTTATTTGATTTTTTTAATACAATACAAAAAAATTATATTTATTTGATTACACTAAAATACAAAGTTTTCATTATCGTAGTAAAAAGCAACAATAAAAAATTCAAATCGTATGAAATCTGCAGCTTAAAATCTTATATTTTTAAATATTTTCTCAATTCAATTAAAAAAAAATTATATCCATTCATTCTAAAGTACAAAGATTAAATTATCGAAAATCGTTTGGATATTATTTCTAGAAAAAGTAAAGCCTACACTTTTCACTCGATGATCTCTAATAATTCGTCAGAGTTTTCGTTATAATTTCGAGACCCGTCCTGAGTTGTTCCTCATTGATTGTTATCGGTGGCGATATTCGAAGAATTTGCCCATGCGCTGGTCTTGTTAAAACACCCGCATCTCTCAATTTCAAACAAACGTCCCAACCTTGGGCGAAATCTGTAAATGATAATTCATCGTCAATTTTGAGAAATTAACACAGAACGAATTTTTCGAAATTTTTATAAAAAATCAATTATCATACCTTTGTTTATTACAAGACCGGCCAGTAAACCCCGACCTCGGAATTCCAGGGCTATTTTCTTCGGCACTTTTTCCAATTCTTCTTTTACAATTTTACCCAATTTCATGGCATTTTCCGCCAGTTTCTCCTCCTCGATTATCTTGACAGCCTCGAGTGCCAATCTACATGCCATTGGGCTACCCCCAAACGTGCTACCGTGAGTTCCAGTTTCCAGACACTTTATTACCTGAAATTATAAAGAGAAAAAATTCCGAAACTGAATTTTCATTTCTTCGAGTCAATTCTATCATTCGCAGAGCTGCTGAATTACTTTTTAGGCATCAGAATTTTTTTTTCATTCAAAATGCATTTTTTGATAAATCAATTATTCCTCCTCCATATTAATTTTATTAGCAATTCAATTTTACTCTTTGAAGTTTTTCATTCTAAATATGCATCAGAGAATTTTTTTTTTCTTTCAAAATACGTTTTTTGATAAATCAATTATTCCTCCTCTATATAGTAATTTTATTAGCAATTCAATTTTACTCTGTGAAGTTTTTCATTCTAAATATGCATCGGAGAATTTTTTTTTCATTTAAAATGTATTTTATGATAAATCAATTATTCCTTCTCCATATAGTAATTTTATTAGCATTTCAATTTTACTGTTTGAAGTTTTTCATTCTAAATATGCATCAGAGAAATTTTTTTTTCTTTCAAAATACGTTTTTTGATAAATCAATTATTCCTCCTCCATATAGTAATTTTATTAGCAATTTAATTTTACTCTGTGAAGTTTTTCATTCTAAATATGCATCAGAGAATTTTTTTTTCATTAAAAATGTATTTTATGATAAATCAATTATTCCTCCTCCATATAGTAATTTTATTAGCATTTCAATTTTACTGTTTGAAGTTTTTCATTCTAAATATGCATCAGAGAATTTTTTTTTTATTCAAAATGCATTTTTTGATAAATCAATTATTCCTCCTCCATATAGTAATTTTATTAGCATTTCAATTTTACTGTTTGAAGTTTTTCATTCTAAATATGCATCAGAGAAATTTTGTTTTCTTTCAAAATACGTTTTTTGATAAATCAATTATTCCTCTTCCATATAGTAATTTTATTAGCAATTCAATTTTACTCTGTGAAGTTTTTCATTCTAAATATGCATCGGAGAATTTTTTTTTCATTTAAAATGTATTTTATGATAAATCAATTATTCCTTCTCCATATAGTAATTTTATTAGCATTTCAATTTTACTGTTTGAAGTTTTTCATTCTAAATATGCATCAGAGAAATTTTTTTTTCTTTCAAAATACGTTTTTTGATAAATCAATTATTCCTCCTCCATATAGTAATTTTATTAGCAATTTAATTTTACTCTGTGAAGTTTTTCATTCTAAATATGCATCAGAGAATTTTTTTTTCATTAAAAATGTATTTTATGATAAATCAATTATTCCTCCTCCATATAGTAATTTTATTAGCATTTCAATTTTACTGTTTGAAGTTTTTCATTCTAAATATGCATCAGAGAATTTTTTTTTTATTCAAAATGCATTTTTTGATAAATCAATTATTCCTCCTCCATATAGTAATTTTATTAGCATTTCAATTTTACTGTTTGAAGTTTTTCATTCTAAATATGCATCAGAGAAATTTTTTTTTCTTTCAAAATACGTTTTTTGATAAATCAATTATTCCTCTTCCATATAGTAATTTTATTAGCAATTCAATTTTACTCTGTGAAGTTTTTCATTCTAAATATGCATCGGAGAATTTTTTTTTCATTTAAAATGTATTTTATGATAAATCAATTATTCCTTCTCCATATAGTAATTTTATTAGCATTTCAATTTTACTGTTTGAAGTTTTTCATTCTAAATATGCATCAGAGAATTTTTTTTTATTCAAAATGCATTTTTTGATAAATCAATTATTCCTCCTCCATATAGTAATTTTATTAGCAATTCAATTTTACTCTTTGAAGTTTTTCATTCTAAATATGCATCAGAGAAAATTTTTTTAATTCAAAATGCATTTTTTGATAAATCAATTATTCCTCCTCCATATAGTAATTTTATTAGCAATTCAATTTTACTCTGTGAAGTTTTTCATTCTAAATATGCATCAGAGAATTTTTTTTTCATTTAAAATGTATTTTATGATAAATCAATTATTCCTCCTCCATATAGTAATTTTATTAGCATTTCAATTTTACTGTTTGAAGTTTTTCATTCTAAATATGCATCAGAGAATTTTTTTTTAATTCAAAATGCATTTTTTGATAAATCAATTATTCCTCCTCCATATAGTAATTTTATTAGCATTTCAATTTTACTGTTTGAAGTTTTTCATTCTAAATATGCATCAGAGAATTTTTTTTTTATTCGAAATGCATTTTTTGATAAATCAATTATTCCTCCATATAGTAATTTTATTAGCAATTCAATTTTACTCTTTAAAGCTTTTCATTCTAAATATGCATCAGAGAAATTTTGTTTCATTCAAAATGTATTTTTTGATAAATCAATTATTCCTCCTCCATATAGTAATTTTATTAGCAATTCAATTTTACTCTTTGAAGTTTTTCATTCTAAATGTGCATCAGAGAAATTTTTTTTTCATTAAAAATGCATTTTTTGATAAATCTATTATTCCTCCTCCATATAGTAGTTTTATCAGCAATTCAATTTTACTCTTTAAAGTTTTTCATTCTAAATATGCATCAGAGAAATTTTATTTACATTCAAAATGTATTTTTTGTTAAATCAATTATTCCTCCTCCATATTCTTCTAAATATTTATACATTTTTCATTCTAAATATTCAATTTTATACCTCATCATCTCCCAGTACACCAGAAACTGGATACATTCCACCGGATAGTGCTTTGCCAAGAATGACAATGTCGGGTCTAACTTTTTCATAATCAACAGCGAGTCTGTATCCGGTTCTTCCCAGACCGGTTTGCACCTCATCCGATATCCAAAGAACATTGTACTTTGTGCACAAATCCCTCACGCCCTTCAGATATCCATCCTGCAATAGAAAGCCAACAAATTATTATCATTCGAATAATTAATCATAATCAGCGATGAAAGTTTTTGAAATATTTCTTCGCACTCCGATGAATGATTTTTTACTTTTGGTATTACTACTCCAGCCTCTCCCTGAATCGGTTCCACCATGAATGCGCATATATTCGGATTATCCTTGAATTTGTGCTCCAACACTTCAAGATCGTTGTACGGTATTTTTTCGAAATTTGGCACGAATGGTCCAAAATCGGTGTAGGTAGATGGTTCACTCGACGCTGATACAGCTGCTATCGAACGACCCCAAAAATTACCCCTGGCAAAAATAATACCCGCATGATTGCTCTGCACCTTCTTCACTCTGTAGCCCCATCTTCTTGCTATTTTCAATGCTGTGTCACCGCCTTCGACTCCTGAAAATTTAAATTTTTTTCCAAATTTATCAAAAACTGCAATATAAAAAAAAAATCAATCAAGCATCATATCAGATCTCATCAAGAGCCTCCGATGGGCTTCTATATTCAATTTTCAATTTTGTCAAACAAAGCTTGCGGACACATCAACTTTTATCACTTTGCGGTGTTCGAGATAAAATTTTCCAAATCCAGAGAAGAAAAAAAAATGCTGCATACTGATATTTGCAAATTGCTTCCTCATTATTCTGCGCTGTACACAAAGCTTCCTTTACGAGGAAGCCAAAATTACAAGACTTCGTAAAGAAACATTTGTGAACAGCAGAAATAAAAATGTGTAAACACCCTAGGCATGGTGAATCTGCCCCCGAAAGGTTTTTAAATGATACTTAGAGCATAAGTAGGTACTAATAAAATAATAAGATCCTGAAATTTTCAGATCCCTATCTCAATTGATTATTGAGAAAAAGTGAAATATGTAAAAAACAGAAAAAAAAAATTTTTCTGAGGATCGACCAAACCGATTGATCTAAATTTTTTATATGTTTTGGGGGCTAATAATAACTCCGAGACAAAAAATTAAGAGCTATATAGCTCTATAAAATCTTTGAAAAAAAAATTATTTTTCTTTCATTTTCAATATTTAACCGTGATACAATTTTGGCACAATTATGAAATAATTTTTTTTTCAAACCTTTTATATTTAACTATAACACTATGAATTTTAAAAAATTTAAAAAACGGTAAGCCACAGTAGAAAAAAATAAAAACCACTTTTTGGCTCAAATAATGAATTTATTTATATGTTTTGAGGTTTAATTTTTCGTATTTTAACGCATATTTACATAATTTGTATTTATTAGAAAAAAAATTTCATATTCAAAATAACAACATTTTTTTTGCCGCAGTCAAAAATTAAACCAGGTAAATATCAATAATCAATATTATACCAATTTTAACAAATATTTTTAGGAACAACATTTTATTATAAAACTCGATTATTTATATATTTTTTATAGACTCGAGACATAGAGATAACCGAAAATAATTGAATTGATGAAAGACAAGAACATTTTTTTTTCTGAACAAATGTAAACATTCAAAAAAATTTAAGTTTAATTTTATTCATTTATTGTTTTTTCTTAAAAATTAATACACCCAACAGTTCACACTAATAAAAGAATTTGTTACAGACTGCGCAGATATACTGTAAAATACAATTACAACATAAAAAAAGTTTTTTATGGATAAATAATAAAAAGGAAGTCATACCCAAATCATAAATTTTTCAAAAATATTGCAGAATCACATTTCATCAGTCTTGGTCACTGTCTTCTTCAATCGCAGATGAAACATTGTTTCTATCAGATAATTTGCTCAACGTTTCAGCAGGCTTCGAAATTTCCGACAAATATCTCCCGTGTGACAAATAATAAATAATCGCGGCAACATGGAAGCAACATCCAATAGTTCCAAGACCATATGCACATTCACAGCTGAAATGTGATTCTGCAATATTTTTGAAAAATATATCTTTGATTTTGAGATAGTTGTTTGCCTTTTTATTATTTATTTGTTAGAAACTATTTTTTTTGTTATAATTGTATTTTACAGTATATCCATCAATCTTTAACAAATTCTTTTATTAGTGTGAACTGTTGGGTTTGATAATTTCTCAGAAAAAACAATAAATGAATAAAATTAAACTTAAATTATCTTGAAAGTTTACATTCGTTCAGAAAAAAAAATGTTCTTGTCTTTCATCAATTCGATAATTTTCGGTCATCTCTATGTCTCAAGTCTATAAAAAATATATAAATAATCGAGTTTTATAATAAAATATTGTTCCTAAAAATATTTGTTAAAATTACTATAAAATTGATTATTGATACTTACCTGGTTTAAATTTTGACTGGCAAAAAAATTTTTGTTGTTATTTTGAATATGAAAATTTTGTTCTAATAAATACAAATTATGTAAATATGCGTTAAAATACGAAAAATTAAACCTCAAAACATATAAATAAATTCATCATTTGAGCCAAAAAGTGGTTTTTAATTTTTTCTACTGTGGCGTACCGTTTTTTAAACTTTAAAAAATTTATAGTGTTATAGTGAAATATAGAAGGTTTAAAAAAAAATTGTTTCGTAATTGTGCCAAAATTGTATCACGGTTATAAATTGAAAAGAAAAGAAAAATAATTTTTGTTTCAAAGATTTTATAGAGCTATATAGCTCTCAATTTTTTTTTCTTGGAGCTATTATCAGCCCCCAAAACATATAAAAATTTTAGATCAATCGGTTTGGTCAATCCTGAGAAAAAATTTTTTTCCGTTTTTTACGTATTTCACTTTTTCTCAATAAACAATTGAGATAGGGATCTGAAACTTTCAGGATCTTATTATTTTATTAGTACCTACTTATGCTCTAAGTATTATTTAAAAACCTTTTGGGGGCAGATTCACCATGCTTATACCCCTAGGGCCTTTAATTAATTATTTTTTTTTCTTTTTTCTCACCAGTGTTCATGGGAATGAATCTATCGTATCCGAAGAGTTTCGTGAGATATTCCGCCAATTCTCCATGCAGATCGCTGTAAAAGGCCCTCGATGTGTGAGTAAGCTTTCCGGCCTGATCTCTCATAGCAGCGACGAGACGCGGATGGCAATGTCCTTGATTAACGGTCGAGAAACCGGCGAGAAAATCGAGATAACGTTTTCCATCGACGTCCCACAAAAAAACACCCTCGCCGCGTTCGAGTACAACCGGCAGTGGTTTGAAATGTAAACCGCCGAATTTTTCGTCCCTCTTGATGATTTCCTGGGAGCTCAAAAATCGTCTAAGCTTGCCATCCCTCGAGGCAGCTAAAATCGTTCTCTTCATCATTTTGATTGACTTAAAGAAACAAAATCAGCTTTTTTCTAATTCAATATCTGATTTTGTGAAAATGACCGAAGAGAACGTTTTTGTCCGACTTTCATCGAGTATCTGATGTTTCCCTTCAATCTTACATTCATTTATAACAAAAAGTCCAAAGAGTGGGGCGCGGTACGAACGGAGCTGTTTTTTTTTTGTTCTCTTTTTTGTCAGACACAGACCTAAGATGTGTTTTGCTGATAAAAAATTTTGCGATAAGGGCATCTTCGGGGACGATTCCTTGTCTGAAATCGCGACCGGCGCCGAAAGATAAATAGCAAACAACAAACAAGCAAACAACAAAACGTGCAAGCTTTTTTTTCTCGCTTTTTCTTATACCATCAAAGAATCTTATCTTTGCCCAATGATTGGAGAGAAAAACTATGACACACCATCGGTTTCTCTTTTCATTATCTAATCGCTAATCCGAGCCACGATCTTTGATGTTTTTTTTTATTCAAAGGTCAATAAACTTTCCAAAATTCGACGTGCAGTCTTTTTTTTTTTTTTGCACCAAACGGAACATTGATAACGATCTCTGGAATATCATGGACTGAAATCGAATTTGAGGAATGTAAAATTTGAAAAATCCGTATTTACCAAATGCACTCATACATCTCGTGCAGGGTTGCGAAATTTGTAATGTAAAAGTAATGTTTGTAATGTAAAGTAATATTCATTACTTTTAGAATGTGTAATGGAAAAAATTTCCATTACCCATTACAATGTAGTGTGTAATGGAAAAAAATTTCATTACCCATTACAATGTAGTGTGTAATGGAAAAAATTTGAATTACCCATTAAAATGTAGTGTGTAATGGAAAAAATTTTCACTACCCATTACAATGTAGTGTGTAATGAAAAAAAAAATCCATTACCCATTACAATGTAGTGTGTAATGGAAAAAAATTCCATTGCCCATTGCAATGTAATGTGTAATGGACAAAACTTTGATTGCAATTTTGGGAATGGGAAAATATAGATGAATAAATTATTGCAATTTTGCATTCCATTTTCATTTCTTAGGTACCTTAAATTCCAAAAACCATCTCTATGCATACAACAAGTTGAACGTTGAACTGCACTTCTAAATGTACTTTTTTTCAGCGTTTGCTTTGGCCAATATCCTTTGCTCAAAGTGATTTTCTGTGAGCCTATTGAATTTAGGAGCGTTCATCATCGATGAAAATTAAAAAAGTGTCAATTATAAAGAATAGGAAAGAATAAGAATAAAAGTGTGGAGCACTGAGAATGAAATTTTTCTTGCCGTTCTAAATGATCACGTGACCACTCAATTACTCGTTTTCGCTCATTTTAACCCAGGCCAAAAAACTACTACGATATAATAAAAAATGTCCAAAATTTCCATTACACATTAAATTGTAACTTGTAATGAACAAGCAAAATTTTGTCGATTACACACCTCATTGTAATGGGTAATTAAATTTGTTTCCATTATATACTAGATTGTAATGGGTAATGGATTTTTTTTTTATTACACACTACATTGTAATGAGTAATGGAATTTTTTCCATTACACACTACATTTTAATGGATAATGGAAATTTTTCCATTACACACTACATTGTAATGGGTAATGGAATTTTTTTCCATTGAACACTACATTGTTATGGGTCATGCAATTTTTTTCCATTACACACTACATTGTAATGGGTAATGAAATTTTTTTCCATTACACACTACATTGTAATGGGTAATTGAATTTTTTTTCCATTACACATTACATTGTAATGGGTAATGTAAATATTTTCCATTACACATTACATTGTAACGGGTAATGCAAATTTTTTCCATTACACACTACATTGTAATGGGTAATGAATTTTTTTTTCCATTACACACTAAATTGTAATGAGTAATGGAATTTTTTTCCATTACACGCTACATTGTAATGGGTAATGGAAATTTTTGCCATTACACACTACATTGTAATGGGTAATGGAAATTTTTTCCATTATACACTACATTCTAATGGGTAATGGATTTTTTATTCATTACACACTACATTATAATGGGTAATGGAAATTTTTTCCATTATACACTACATTGTAATGGGTAATGGATTTTTTTTTCATTACACACTACATTGTAATAAGTAATGGAAATTTTTTTCATTATACACTACACTATAATGGGTAATGAACTTTTTTTCCATTACACACTAAATTGTAATGGGCAATGGAATTTTTTTCCATTACACACTGCATTGTAATGGGTCATGGAAATTTTTTCCATTACACACTACATTCTAATGGGTAATGAAATTTCTTTCCATTGCACACTACATTGTAATGGGTAATGGATTTTTTTTTTCATTAGACACTACATTGTAATGGGTAATGAAAATTTTTTCCATTATTCACTACATTGTAATGGGCAATGGATTTTTTTTTCGTTACACACTATATTGTAACGGGTACTGATTTTTTTTTTCTATTACACACTACATTGTAATGGGTAATGAATTTTTTTTCCATTACACACTACATTGTAATGTGTAATGGAAATTCTTTCCACTACACACTACATTGTAATGGGTAATAAAAATGGCAATGCATTACAAAAAGTAATGCATTACTTGCAACCCTGATCTCGTAGGACCAAAAAATCTTGAGTTACAATCGGAAACGTTGAATATCTGCATCTCGATACAAAATCTTTTATCTCCGAGGAGTCTCGACGTCGTCGTTACGATGAAATTGCGAAACTTTCATTCGCGAAGAGCAACATAGTATTTCATTCGACATTGCACATTTTTTTTCCCATCAATCGCACATTCATTGATACAAAACAAGTTGTGCAAATTCAACGTCGTAGAACGTTATCAATCGTTGCCCGGCTATTTATAAAGCGACAATCGCGATATTTCGAAATAGCAGCGAAACGCGAATACTTTTAATTGTTAAAAAACGAAAGCCTCAAATATTTGTTTTCTATGAATGAGAATAACTTCTGAGACAATATCGTCTCACGCGTCAGTTTATTGAGAAAAATAAATACAAAGAATATTATTTCATCATTATTGAAAACAATTACTGCCATAATCCCTACATTTTTGAATTTCGAGCAACAAAAAACAAAAAAAATATTGATAATCCGTGATTCAGAATAGCTTCTGAGACAATATCGTCGAATTTGTGAATTTTTAGACAAGTCTTTATTTTTCAATGATTAAAAATAATTTTCTGCATCAGTAATGCAGAATTTTTAATATGAAGGAGAAAAATTTATTTTCCATGATTGACAATAACTTTTGAGATAATATCGGCGCATTCGTGAATTTGTGAATCATTTATCACTAATGGCGGAGCAAGTCGAATAATGTGATCGTGCGTTGGTTTTGCCAATAATCCATTATCTCTGAGTTCCAGACAAATTTTCATAGCGTCGATTTTTTCATTTATTATTACAGCGTTCAACAGTCCTTTTCCACGGACGAGGCTCACCACTTCTCTCGGCAATTTTCTCAATTCGTCGCGCAACAGCTGTCCCATCTTTGCCGCATTCTCAGCGAGTTTTTCTTCCTCGAGGACTCGCAATGCTTCAAGGGCGATTCGACAACCAAGCGGATTTCCACCGTACGTTGAACCGTGCTCGCCCGGTTTTATGCACAGCATTATCGGATCGTTCGACAATATTCCGGATACCGGATAAAATCCACCGGACAATGCCTTACCGAGGATCAAAATATCTGGCTTGACATTCTCGTGATCGACCGCCAAACGCTTTCCCGTCCTCGCAAGACCCGTTTGTACCTCATCGGCTATCCACAAAACATTCTTCTCCGTGCAGATGTCCCTCACGCCTTTTAGGTAACCATCCTGAAATTTATGGTTTAATATTATGCACTACCGGCGAAAAGTTTCCGGACCAAACGTTAAAAAAGATCTGGAACGTTTTTTTAATGCCATTTTGCCGGAAGTCAACGTAGACTAATTTAACGAGCGGCATTTTGAATGGGAAGAATTCGGCTTCGTTTTTCTGATTTTTTAATTATTTTATTAGTACAAGCTTTTATTTAGTTTCACCTGCCTAATTTTTTGCAAAAAAATTGTTTCGCAAAATTCTTATCAAAAATTCGCTTGAAAATGGTTTTGCAACGAAAAATGTTTCGCATAATTTTTTGCAAAAAAATAGTTTTCCAAAATATTGTTCACAAAATGGTTTTCAGCAATTGATTTGCAACATTTCTCTACGAAAATTTTGTGCAACGGTCCTTTTACAAAAAATTTTGTGGAACATTTTTTTTGCATAAAATTATGCGAAACTAGATATCAATTACTAAACTAGTTATTTAACATCATAAATACTAAAAAGTAAAATGTAAATAAACGAAAAAAACATTTTTTTAAAAATAAGCTTTTATTAGTTGTAAATAAAAAATAACTAAAAAGTTAAAAATAATTTTATTCCGATTGGAAATAAGTTTTCCAATAAAAACGTGTTACATTTTAACAGAAGAGGAAAAAAAAGAGGGTGTAACACGCTTTTATTTGAAAACTTATTTCCAATCGGAATAATATTATTTTTAACCTTTTAGTTATTTTTTATTAACAACTAATAAAAGCTTGTTTTTAAACGAAATTTTTTTTCATTTTTTACAAATTGTTTTTAGATTTGGACTCTGTTTTGAAAACAGCTGTTTTGCGCCTTTTTCCCCCTTTCTTTAAGTGCACCCATCTTCTAGAGGCATTTTTTTTAAATACATCTTTACGATTGGATTCAAAAAGGGGAAAGTTTGGGCTTCGATTGCCTTTTTTTTAAACTATGAGCGTTTTTGTTTTCCAAAGTTATTCAGTTTTTTGTGAAAAAGAGGAATTTTGAAAAATCCCGTATAACACGAAAACAAAGAGGATTCATGAAAAACTTTAAGACAGCAAAAAGTTGCCTCTGTTTTTGTTAAATTCTGAGGCATTTTTTCAGATTTTTTTTCTAAAGTTTTTTTTTCCTCATGTTGAGGCTGGAAAAAAAATGAGTGCAAAAAATTTGACAAAAAATTCCACTTCGTTGAAAAATGGTAAAATAAAGTATTTTCCCCTCATGAAATTTTATCAATAATCCCATAGTTTTCTAGTTATGATAATTAAATGATCTGAGCTTCGACCCAGAAAATGAGAAAAAAAAATTTTGAAAAAAGAAATGAAAAAATTCCTCTGCACTCACCAAAAACAGACCCAGCTTTTTGCTATCTGGTAGTTTTAATGAATCCTCTTTGTCTTCGTGTTATACGAAATTTTTCAAATTTCCTCTTTTTTCACAAAAAACAGAATAACTTTGAAAAAAAAATCGCTCAAAGTTTTTAAAAGAAGGAAATTGAAGCTCAAATTTTCCTTTTTATGAATCCACTCGTAAAAATGTATTTAAAAAATTTCCGTTAGAAGATGGGTGCACCTGAAGAGAGGGGGGAAAAAGGCAAAAAACAGCTGTTTCCAAAATCTAAAAATCTAAAAACAATTTGTAAAAAAATGTCAGGAAAGGAAGACGAATTCTTCCCACTTGAAATACCTTTTTTTAAATTAATCTACGTTGACTTCCGGCGAAATCGCATAAAAAAACGTTCCAGACCTTTTTTGAAGTTTTGTCCGGAAACTTTCTGTCCGTAGCGTACATCAATTTATTTTTCGTTAGATATTCAATCGATATTGCGTTATCGCAGCTTAAGATATGGTTTTTTCTCGGTGGCAAAGAGAGGCTTGTAATATTTTCAAGATAAAACGTCTTATCACTCTTATCGCTCCCATATCGTGCTTCTATCGGATCTTTCAACTTTCTTTTTTTTTTAATCTTCCCAAGTCATTGATTAAAATCTGGGAAGATTTTCATGGACGGGAGTTTGGAATTCAATTTTAAACTTTGCAGTTATCAAGCTATTTTTTAAACTGTAAAATCTCTCAAGTTTTTTTTTTCTCGTCTATTCTTTCAAGTCATTGATCAAAATCTGAGATATTTGATTGAAGCGAACTTTAAATTTCACTGTATATTTTGTAAATCATCAGATTTTTGGCAGATTCAATTTTTGATTGGAAAGATGGATTGACATATTTTTTACCTTGGGCACGACGACACCAGCTTCGCCCTGGATCGGTTCGACCATAAAAGCACAAACGTTCGGATCAGCCAACGATTTCTTCAGAGCTTCGAGGTCGTCGTATGGAATTATTTCAAAGCCCGGCATAAAAGGCCCAAAACCACCGTAACTGCTGGGATCGGTGCTCGATGAAACGGCGCTCAATGTTCTTCCCCAAAAATTACCCTCGGCGAACACAATTTTTGCTTTATTCTCCGGTATGCCTTTGCTCAGGTAGCCCCATTTTCGTGCCAATTTACAAGCAGTTTCTCCACCCTCGACGCCGGTATTCATGGGCAACCATTTGTCGTATCTGGGAAAAAAATAATCTATTATATAATATAGCCATAGGTATACAAAACTGAACAGAATTAGAGAATTTCTTTAAGATTCTACTTTAAAAGGCCAAAAAAGCAAATCTTTAAGATTTTTTTTTCTCAGCTCCTTTATTAGATATGGCGATAAAACTGTTTATATAACATTGTTTCATCTTCCGAGAATACAAAAATTTTATTTTCATTTTGATTCATTGAATGATTTATACACAATATAATTATACACAAAGAATAATTTATACACATTTTTTACACAACAATTAACCACCGTTAATGAAAAATCGATAAAAAAAATGGCGGATGTTTGAAATAAATATCGAAAAATTTAATGATTCATTTTCATTTCAAACATGTGCCATTTTTTTTAAATCGATTGTTCATTAACGGTGGTTAATTGTTGTGTTCGAAGAATAATTTTTTTCTTGGATTTTCGAAGGATGAAACAATGTTGTAAAAACAGTTTTATAAAAGTGGGATTTTGTTGGCCTTTTAAAGTAGAGTAGTACCTTAAATCAACAATGACAGAGAATTCTTAAAATTTCTCAAAAAATGTTGGAAAGTTATTTTTCTCATAAAAAGTTTGCTTGAAGCGAACAAATCAAGGGGGAAAAAGAAAATGATCGGAGGATCTAGATTTACAAAAAAATAAATTAGAAAAAAGATTTATAAGGATTTTTTTAAAATCATTTTCTACGTAATTCAAATATTTGAATAAGGCACATTGTGTGACGAAATTTCGAATCCTCTGTTCAACATTAATAAAGTAATAGTTAATTTTTCAAATACTTTCAGTTTATGAAAACAAAAAATAAGTTCTCTATCAATTTTTCTGGTCGTAGAAATAATTTTGAAACACTTTTGTTTGCATTATTGGAGCGGTTGATATATTTTTTTTAACAACTCCAACTGGTTGATTTATGTTTTTTAATATTAGTAAACTTTTTTGGAAAATTGATAATTCAACTCACCCAAAGAGTTTCGTGATAAATTCCTCAAATTCACCGAGAGCGTCCGAGTAAAAAGCCCTCGAAGTTAGGGTCAAATTTTTCGCCTGTTTGACCATAGCATTGTAAATTCGTGGATGACAATGGCCTTGATTTACCGCCGAATATGCACTGAGAAAATCGTAGTATCTTTTACCCTCGACGTCCCACATGAAAACACCCTCGGCGCGATTAATCGCCGCCGGAAGTGGATGATAATTGTGCGCGCCATATTTATCCTCACGAGCAAAAATCTCCTGCGAGCTCAAGTCTCTCCGGCCAATTATTCCCATCGTTCGATTAATCGATCTTCGACCATTGGACAAAGATTTTACAGCTAATCTCGCCAGAGACTCCATCCTGGATAGAGCTCAAAACTGTAATTCGATAGTCACAATTTCAAAAAAAAAAGAACTTAAAATTAACCAATTTTTTAAATCAGTATTTTTTATAAAAGAACTTTAAATTAGCCAATTTTTGAAATCAGTATTTTTTATAATACTATTTTTTATATTTACAAATTTGTTTTTGCTGTGATTATTTTTATTAATTTTATTATTCTAGCACACCATTTTTATTCTCATTAACTTTTTTATATACTTTTATATCTGCAATATTTCACGTTTTACATTCGAACTGAACGATTACACGTTTACTATGGCGAAAGTCTCGCACTTTCGCCTTCCTAAAGTGAAAGTGCAATTTTGGTCTAAAAACGAGTTTTGAATCGGAGTACCCCCACCTTAAACTAATCTTATCAACGAGCAATTCTTCTTTTTATCAGAACAAAAAGTTTCAATTCACAATTCGTGTACTGAAAACACAAATATCAATGAAAAAGTCATAACCGGAAGTGCAGACTTACGGAAATTCGAAATAGTAATTTTTTTGTGTCAGAAGACAAATCGTAAACGTAATTGAATATTGCCAAAGGAATACTGTTGGACGAACGCTGTCAGCTTTCAACTTTATGGACTTTTTCTCTTACTCTGTCTCTCTCTCTCTCTCTCTCTCTCTCTCTCTCTATTCCCTTTCCTTAACGGACAAAATACACTCTTCATATCGCACTATCGACTGACTAATGCACGAGACGATTACGCATTTTGTATCTCACCGAGAAGATAAGATTTATTATAGTACATAATAGTGGATAAGAGAGAAAAATCTCGTCATTATTGACAATGAGATGATACGATTTTTACAATAAATATCCCCCGCTGATCCACATTATCTTGGACACTAAAAAAAATACTATCTTATTCGTGGCTCAAAAATTGTGAACCACCACATTCTGCACGTTGGTCACGTTGAGAGTATTTTTGGACTCGACCTATAAATTCCTTGGATCATATCGCAAAAGATAAATCTGATGCTCAGAGGCACAAAAACTAGAAACTTTGATCAGCGTGTGATAAGCAGTATTAATATTGTACATCATTTTCAATGATAAGGGAATCCGAGTTCAAAGAATTCTTACTTTGCACCCTGCATTTTCATTAACTTGCGGTAAAAATTAAATTTCGCAAACTCCAAAAAATTTTCGCATCGGAATTCTAACATTCGAACTAAATAAAAATTCTCTCATATCAAATTGCGATGCTAAAGATTCGTGAATGACGAATTTTTATTTTTTAAGTTGTTGAAAAAAAGTATTTAAAATCAGATTTGTAAAAGTAATGCATTACCCATTACTTTAAACAATGTGTATTGGATAAGTTTTCCGTTACAAATTACAAAAGTAACGTGTAATGAATGTACAAATGAAAATAGTAATGTGTAATGGATTCGTGTTCCATTACAAATAAAAAAAAGTAATGTGTAATATATGCATGTGCCATTACAAATAAAATAAATAACGTGTAATGAATGAGTGCTCCGTTACAAATTACAATTGAAAAAATAGTAATTTGTAGTGGAGAATATTTCATTACAAATTAGTGGGTTTGTACGACAATTTGGAGCACGTACTATTTTGCTCAAAGGTAAGTCTATTAATTTATCAATGAAAATAATTTGTGTGTATCAAGTTTCAAAATTACAAGTGAAAAGAAATTTTAATCGAACGAGATTAAAAGTTACCGATGCATATAATTAATTTGTTACTGGACGGTTTAATTACAATTAAAAATTGTAATGGATGATGGATTTCGGTTTCATTACATTTTTAAATTGTTATGGCTGATAGATTTCGGTTTCATTACATTTTTAAATTGTTATGGCTGATGAATTTCAGTTTAATTACAGTTTAAAATTGTAATGATTAATGGATTTCAATTTAATTACAATTAAAAATTGTAATGCTCGATGAATCTCGGTTTAATTACATTTTTCAATTGTAATGGTTGATCGATGTCGGGTTAATTACAGTTCAAAAATGTAATGGTTAATGGATTTGGGTTTAGTTACAAATTACCATTGTAATGGTTAATGGATTTCGATTTACTTACAAATGACAATTGAAATTGTTAATGAATTCCGGTTTAATTACAAATTTCAATTGTAATGGTTAATGGATTTCGGCTTAATTACAAATTACAATTGTAATGTGTAATGGGTTCCGGTTCAATTACAAATTACAATTGTAATGGTTAATGGAATTCGACTTAATTACAAATTACAATTGTAATTAGTATTTTTTTTCATTACAAATTACACCTGTAATTTGTAATGGAAATGTATTTAATTACACCATCTAATTTACTGCTGCCCAACACTGACTGACAGCTATAAGTTTTTCTTGAATTGTAATTTTTGCAAGAATGGAGTAAAAATTACTCCAAAAAATCACCGTTCATACCACTACGATAGTAAAGTTAACAAAAACTTGATACACACAAATTATTGTCATTGAAAAATTAATACCTTTGAGCAAAATAGCACCTGCTCCAAATTGTCGTAGAAACACACTAATTTGTAATGGAATCTTCTCCACTACCGATTACTTTTTTTTTCAATTGTAATTTGTAATGGAGCACTCATACATTACACATTAATCTTTTTATTTGTAATGGCACATGCATCCATTACACATTACTTTTTTATTTGTAATGGCACATGCATCCATTACACATTACTTTTTTTTATCTGTAATGGATCACGCATTCATTACACATTACTCCTGTATTTCGTAATGGTACACTTGACTATTTCACATTATGCAGTGTAATGGGCAATGATTACAATAATGCATTCACAGAATAATGCATTATTTACAACTCTGTTCAAAATTTTGAACTAGAAATCGTTTGAAATGCTTCTATTGCAGGAAAAAATAATTTTGTGATTTTTCAAATGTACGAGTACGTTTTTTTTTCAATTGAAAAATTAAGATTTGTTTGAAGCATATAATTGGGCTTTATTTTTTATTTTTATTTTTTTTTAGGTATCGTGTGTTACTTGAGGGCCACGATGGCGTAACAGCGCGGTGATATCAGCGGATCAAATAATTTTATCAGCGCGATTTTCGAGCAACGATTGCTTTTCCAAATGTACGTAAATCGATCCAAAACTATGGCAGCTTCGACAACGGAACCCAGATGAATTCTTATAGATTGAAAGACGTTGAATTTCCATTGGGATTCCGAATACGTCCGATGCAGTTGAATCAAGGATTCGTTCGTTGGTATCTGAAATGAGCGATAAAACCGTCAGAGAAATTCAACATTCTTTTTTACGTTTATATAGTAAAAAGAAAAAATTGCCAAGAGATTTCTCACCCTCTGAGGATCGACGTTAATTTTCTTCAAGGCCCAACGAGCGTAAGTAGGAAAATCTTGAGTCGGTGCTCCTCTTCCGATTCTTGCATCAGGAATATCTTTGTAAATCATTTTACAAAATGTCTATGGGTCAAAATTCCGAAAGGCAGCATGCGTTTAGCCCTCATAGTTGACGATTGTTTTGTAACTTTAGGGACACATAGTCCAGTATGAAAGTACACTCTGGATTTTTTTTTGGATTTTTAAATCGACCAGTTTCACTGTACCGATGACGTCATTTTTTTGGAATTTCTTGAATGTCATGTTTTTATCAATTTCTCTAGACCCCTGTAATTGAAAAAAAAAAATTCGACATATATTTTCATCGAAAAAGATCTCAGCTTTTCAAAAAAAATGTGTCCAAATACGTACCATTTCATATAAGCATAGAAAAATAGGTTTTTTCCTCAAAAAGGCGTTTTATCGATGAGCCCACACTCCAATCTGTTTTTTCATATTTTTTCGGATTTCTAGGGTTTTTTTACAGGAAAAAAATATTTTTCCAGAGTGGGAATCTGGCATCAGACCGTTATATATTAAATATAATATGAGGTGCTGTAAATATCGAGAAAATAGTGCGGATACAATAACGCTTACTGCGCTAGTATTGTATTGTATTGTTACTATCATTTTTTATCGAGGTCGTTATGGGTTTTTAACTTGACTTTTAATTTATTAGTACCGTAACAGGAGGATTTGACTATGAGAAAAAATAATAATACCCTGAAAGTAATATAATATACACGATTCCGGGGAATGGGTGTGGAAACAAACTTTAAAAAACATCCATCCATCTTTTATGAAAATATTTATTGACGCATGTTTAATTTTGCGCAAAAAAAAAAATATTTAACCATTTTTACTTGTTTTACATTGATTGCTTTTCAGTATACTCAAAAAAAAAATATTTAACAATTTCTTGGCGAAAAATTAACCATACGTCAATAAATATTTTCATAAAAGATGAATGGATGTTTTTTAAAGTTTGTTCACACAGCCATTCCCCGGAATCGTGTATATTATATTGCTTTCAGGGTATTATTATTTTTTCTCATAGTCAAATCCTCCTGTTACAGTACTAATAAATTAAAAGTTAACTTAAAAACCCATAACGACCTCGATAAAAAATAATAGTAACAATACAATACAATACTAGCGCAGTAAACATTATTGTATCCGCACTATTTTTTCGATATTTACAGAACCTCAGATTATATTTAATATATAACGGTCCGATGCTGCAGAGATCTCACTTTAGAAAAAGTTTTTTCGTGTAAAAAAACCTCGGAAATCCGAAAAAAATATGAACAAACAGATTGGAGTGTAGGCTCATCGATAAAACGCCTTTTTGAGGAAAAAAACCTATTTATATCACTCAGTACAATAATGGACGCTTTTACGTCCGCAAGCGGACGTGAAAACGTCCATATTGCACCTCGTGACATAAAATATCGTACATCACTCGTCAGAAAATGTTTTTACGTCCTCGTGATGTAATGTACTATTTTCTATGCTTATACGAATTGGTACGTATTTAGAAATTTTTTTTTTGAAAAGCTGAGATCTTTTTCGATGAAATAATATGCCGAAATTTTTTTTTTCCAATTACAGGGGTCTAGAGAAATTGATTAAAACATGACATTCAAGAAATTCCAAAAAAATGACGTCATCGGTACAGTGAAACTGGTCGATTTAAAAATCCAAAAAAAAATTCCAGAGTGTACTCTCATACTGTACAATGTGTCCCTAAAGTTACAAAACAATCGTCGACTATGAGGCCCAAACGCATGCTGCCTTTCGGAATTTTGACGAATATGTATTGATTTGATTTGCGATTTTTTAAATTATTATATTAGTGGAGACCCACCGAGCGACTGAAGAATTATTTGCAACAATGCTCGATAAAACAAGGATGGAGAGTGCGAATATTCTTCATCGTCCTTGGATTCGGTTCTCTCGGTCGATTGTTGAGCGATCATACGAGCATTTTTCGAAAAATTGAACTCTCCGGTGAGAGATTCCTCCGTCATATGATAGCAACACGCCACCATGCAGAGACACTTCAGACAATCGTTTTCCAAAAAGTTTCTTATCATCGAATGAGCGAGTTGTCCGCACGTGTGCAAACCAGTCAGTACGCAATTTTCATTTTTTCTCCAGTCCGGATAATGCATTTTAATAATTTCCTCGTAATTCGTATTTTCATCAATGCGTTGCACGGAATAGCAAACCTAAAACGAAATAAAATCATTTGTAATTTTTTTCGTATTTTTCAAAGTTGGTGCAACAAAATCCCAAAAAAAAGATCCTTTAAAATTATCTTTCGACCATTTGAATAAACATTTGGATCCTCATACAAACGTCGTCATCGTTTGCTATTTAGTTTAAAAAATACATTTTTTTTTAATATCTGGATTCAAATTTAGAAACTTGTTGGATGATCGTCAAAGTAAATTTACTGCTTTTTGGAATTAGCGAAGATTTTTAAAAATGCTTCTTTTGGTAATGTAAATAAGTATTAGAATCTCCGTACGAAGAATCGTGATTGTTAACTTCTTTTTTTATTTGGAAAAGTACAACTTTGATAAATTTTTGGATTAAAATTTGAATATTTATTCAGATGATCAGGAATGTTTGACAATAGTTTTTTTTTTATATCAAAGAAGAAAGAGCACATACTGAAATATGTTTTTCATTCTTCCTTTTCAAAATCAATTGTTGACGATTAATGGCTCCTCTGACGTTAGTCTCAGAGGAATCGATAGCCAAAACCGGAAGTCCGTAATTTTGCGATATACTCGTCGACAAATATCCTTTTCCAGCCCCGGCGTCAATCACCAAAGAATTTTTTTCCTTCCCAGCCAAACGTCCGACGAGTCGTGTCAAAACTTCAATTTCATGTTGCTTCTTTTCCTTCATGAAACTCATCGATTTTTTATCGTTTCTCTGTGGAAATTCCGATTCTGCCACAAGATTCCCCAAATCCTCCAGTTTCGTGATCGATCGACTGTTTTTTAGGGACAACGAATTGGCGCGTTCAACTAAAGCGTTTAATTCGGTGCTTGCTGTATTGAATTTTTTGAATTCCTGCAATTTTGCTCTTTTCCCGGAGTCGGAAAACTCCGCGCTCTCAAGTTGACTTCTCAGAGAAGAGGGCACGCACGTTTCCCACAAGTTTTTCGTGATAAAATCGACGAGATGACAATCCACGAGACTCCGATGTTCCTCTATGAAAGCCAATGCTTCTTGAAAGTGCTCAGCCGAATCGATCATTTCCATTTTTCTTTCTCTTCGGTGAGAAATCCCAAATATTCTCCCTCGAAATCTCAATAATCGAGCTTCTCCACTTCCGGATAAGAGGAATCAATTTTTGCGAGAGAACAAAGCTTGTTGTAACGAAATTTTATGTCCTCGACGGTTTTCAAAATATCGACGGTTTCGTCGTTGTTTCGTGGAAAGGTTTCCAAATCTTCGAGCAATTTTTTTGCCTGACGAATGATTTTTTCGTTGTGCAGATTTTCATTCAGGCAATACTGCACTATTCCATAGTAATAGCCCAATCTAGCTGCCAAAGGAGAAGCTCTGTGATAACCCAGATGATATCCTTTTATTATCTGATTCTTTCCAGCTTTGTAACCCTCGTTGTAGCCAACTTCCTCAGCTATTTCCTCGGCGAATAGCAATTTCTCAAAGGCTTCGTTTATGTCGTCTTTCTCTTCCTTTTGCGACGACATCGGAGCCTCAGTGTTCAACGGATCCTCCGAATGCTTGATATGGTAATAAAGAATCGTCAATTTTACGTAGAAAGCTTTTTTGGTCGTAAAATTATGTGCAGCGTTATTCATGTGCAATACCATCATTAATTGAATTACATACTTGAATACTGGAATTTGCATACTTGAATACTTGATATTACATACTTGAATTTGCATACTTGAATACTTGAATTTGCAAATGTTCAGTTGAACATAAAATTGGCATAAATTTTTTTTAACACAAAGTTGAAGGTCAATACTCAATAAATAATTTTTCCAAATAATGGGAACGATAATTTATGAACATTTCAAAACAGGGTGTTCATTTTTTTTTTTTCGCTCAGCTCAATGTTCAAAACTGTAAGTTCGTGAATTATTGGTGATTTTACAGTTTTTATGATAATCGCAGACCAAAAAATTAAATAGAAAATTGCTTTTTGTTAATGCATATTGTTTGGAATAATTGTTCAGAGTCCTTTTAAGTGTCATTGAAAAAAAATTATAAATCAGATGATGACAGTATCGAATTTGTTTATTTTCTGCAATGTTCATCTATAATTTAAATTGTTTTAATGATTTTATTATACCTTACGATTAGTGTTCATGATGAAATTTTCAATATCCAATAGTTTTTCAAGTAGGACAATCAGTGATAAATGATGAATCGTTCGAATAAAAAATGTTTATTAACAAAAAACATGTGAGTTGATGATGCCGGGACCGGAAACATTACACATAACCCTACTTTTTTCTTACCGATTTGACTCCGTTCACGGAGGTCATTACATATCATTAAAAAAACCCACAATTCATCAATTTATCATGAAAAAGGCCTCTCTTAAACAATTTTTATGAATGTTAATCTTGCTTGTTGTTTTATTTCAATAAATTCATCGCTATTAATTCGTCGTTTTACTATAAATTATAAATTCGAACATTTGTTTATGTTCACTTATAGTCTACATTGTTATAATTATTTTATTATACCTTACGATTAGTGTTCATGATGAAATTATCAATATCAAATAGTTTTTCAAGTTGGATAATCAGTGATAAATGATAAATCGTTCCTATATAAAATGTTTATTACTAACAAAAAAAACACGTGAGTTGTTTCCGGGACACGAGACATTAGACATAACCCTATACTTTTTTCTCATCGACTTGTCTCCGTTCACGGAGGTCATTATCATAAAAAAAGCCTCATTAAACAATCTTTATAAATGTTAATTTTGCTTGTTGTTTTATTTCAATCAATTAATCGCTATTAATTCGTTATTAACTATAAAACGAAAAGTAACTAGGATCTAGGGACTTTTCATTTTCACCGCCGAAAACGTTGGCAGCACTGTTTGAGCGCGAGCGCCTCCCGCGGCGAATTGTCAAGACTGAATGGTGGCGCTGTCCGTTGTCGGCAAACTTCGCACTACTTGTCATGTTTGCGATCGGAGCAGCGGCGTTGTTTGCGTGGTGTATCGACGATTTTTAAGTGAACAATTTAGTGAAAAATGTTGTCCCTCGGACCGAAAAAGGACGGTGGTCCGAACGCAAAGTTTTTCGAATCCACGGATGTATTGACCCAACTCGACGGGGTCAAACAATGGCTCCTCAAAAACTGCAAAAAGGTGAGTGGCCTCAAAGCCCGCTATCCCCGCCGGCGTCCACCCTTTTACGTCCTTCCCTCCCCCTTCCCAAGCTTGAAGCGTATGAAATCCGAATCCACTCGTTCGACAAAACTTTCTGTCATTTTTTTCACTCACATTTCCTGCTCGAATTTATACAGATACGTTGAAAATCCTTCAATACTCTTAATCAAAATTCCACGCACAAACCACTCGATTACTCCCTCATGAATTAGCATATATATAGCTACGTAGCATATCGAATTTTCTTGAGCTTACGCCGCAGAGATGCTTCGCTGTGAACCAGAAAATTTGAAAATTTTCAAAATGTTGCCAAAACAAATTGATAAAATAATAGTATTCTTTCCCTAGTGATTTTGAGAGACCTTTACAGGTAATTTTTTTTGCGCAAATTCATCAGTCCGATTTTTAAAAAATTATTGCGAATACTCTCAATGCAATAAACATTTTATGATAAAATTTGAAAAAACTTTGTTCGAATTATTGAAACTTACCATATTTTTAACGAATGGTCATAAATTCTGATAATTGAATATTTATGTTTATTCTCCTATTTTTTTACTATTTTGGTTTTTTATATTATACATATTTTTATGTTTGTTGAAAAAAATTTATATTATTTTTGCAGTATCTACAGACTGATCCGCCAACGAACAAAAGCTTATCCGCTCTGATTATACAGCTTATTCAATTCCAAGAGGATAATCTTGGTAAAAATATATCCAAGCCACCGATGACCAGACTTCCCGTGAGTACAAAATTTTTTATTTTGCCATTTGACCGTCAAAATAATTATCATTCCGTGTACTTGAAATTCCAAACGTTGAACTGAATAAAAAAATGTCCAAATATAATTTTTAAAGGAAAATTAAATAGATTGCCAATACTTGGTACACAATTTTTTGAATAATGTCGTGACAAATAAGAATTCATGATCCAAATATTATTTAGGTTTTTCAATTTTTTGTTTTAAGAATAAATTCGGAACTTCGAGTTCATATCATTCTCCATTCTTCAAAAACCTCAGATTATCACAAAAATATATCATTCCCGATATCTTAATTTTCAGATGAAATGCTTCCTGGACTTTAAACCTGGCGGAGGTTTGTGTCACATACTGGCAACGGCTTACAAAGTTAAACAAGAACAAGGATGGAGACGATTCGATTTTCCTGTGAACAAGGTAGCGAAATTTCCATGAAAATGAAAAATGCTAAGATTGCCTGTGTCAGAGTTGTGAAAATGGTAATGTAAAAGTAATGCATTACTCATTACTTTAAACAATGTGTATTAGACAAGTTTTCCATTATAAATTACAAAAGTACTGAGTAATGTATGCATGTTCCATTACAAATGATAATAGTAATGGGTAATGGATGCGTGTTCCATTACAATTTAAAAAAAAAATGTGTAATGGATGCATGCCCCATTACAAATAAAAAAAGTAATGTGTACTGGATGCATGTGCCATTACAAATAAAAAAAGTAATGTGTAATGGATGCGTGTTCCATTACAAATAAAAAAGTAATGTGTAATGTATGCATGTTCGATTACAAATGAAAAAGTAATGTGTAATGGATGCATGTGCTCATTATTTTATTTCGCTCACTAAAAGTTCATCCACAATTATCACAAATGATCCATAAATTAAAAAAAAAAAAGAACATGCACGTTATTTAGGGATTCAATAAGGTGAAAAATGTTGTATCAGTAACTTGTAATTTTTATTAGATTGCTTATAATTATGGATAACAGCGTGTAAAAGCAAGTTCAATATAAAGTTGGATAATTTTTGGGGTTGAGTACATTTTCGTACTTCATATTTAACGATGAACTGTCTGTTTTTTTGTTTCTATTTTTTAACTTTATGGATCATTTGTGATAATTGTGGATGAACTTTTAGTAAGCGAAATAAAATAATGAGACAGCAAAGTGCAAGTTTCTAATACGAGCACGGCAATTTTTCTGTTTGTAATGGAATATTCTCCACTGCAAATTACTTTTTTTTAAATCTGTAATTTGTAATGGAACGTGCATACATTACACATTACTTTTTCATTTGTAATGGAACACGCATCCATTACAAATTACTTTTTTTATTTGTAATGGGCAGTATCGGTTTTTCGTCTACGATATTGATTTTATTAATTATTTTTTCGAAAAATTATTAATTAGTCAAAAAATATTACTAATTTTTTATAAAAATTCGTAATTAGCGGAAAAAAATTAGTAATTTTTCTAAAAAATTAGTAGTTAGTAAGAAAATACTTCCAATTTATCAAAAAAAAATTAGTAATTAGTGACAAAATATTTCTAATTTTTCAAAAAAAATTAATAACCAGCGTAAAAATATTACTAATTAATTTAAAAAAAACAGTAATTTGTAGAAAAGTATTGTGTATTTTTACGTACTTGTGTGTACGGATTGAGTCATGGTTATAAGCTCGAACAACTCTATTCAAAAAGTTGTTTTATTTTTTATAAAATAACTAGATCTTTTGAATATTTCACACATTAGTATTTATTGTATCGAATGTCATACGATATCACACAAGTTATTATTAATACGAATATTTAATCAGTACCTATTAAAAAATACATTAGCAATTTTTATTTTATTTATTACTTTTTCCAAAATTAATACAAGATTTCTTCACAAATTATTGATTTTTTTGGTTATTTAGCTATATCTTTCTCGCTAATTACTAATTCTTGGAAAAAATTAGTAATATTTTATCGTTAATTATTCATTGTTTTGAAAAATTAAACATGTTACGTCACTAATGACTCATTTTTTAGAAAAATTAGTAATATGATCCTGCTAATTACTAATGTTAAATAAAAATTACTAATATTTCTTTGCTAATTATTAATGTTTCGAAAAAATTGGATAATAAAAATAGATAGATTTTTTTTGCTGATCACTGGTAATGGGACATGCATCCATTACACATTACTTTCTTTTATTTGTAATGAGACATGCATCCATTACACATTACTTTTTGTATTTGTAATGGCACACGCATTCATTACACATTACTTTTGTATTTTGTAATGGTACACTTATCCATTTCACATTATGCAGAGTAATGGGTAATAAATACAGTAATGCATTATTTACAACTCTGGCCTGTGTCAAGAAAAATTTGAATTTTTTTGAAATTTATCTTGCAGTCGGGATCGCGAATGGATCGAGTCATTGAGATGCTCGTTGCTGCGGAACGGGCACTAATACAGAATCGTTGTCTAACGCAACCGTGTATTTTCGTGAAACCCGAGGTCGACAAAGCCACCGCTGTTAAGGTGAAGGACACGATAAGACGTCATCAAGGGACTATCGCGGAAAATGAGGCCGACGCAACTCACATTATATATCCACCGGTCGATCCCATAGAGGAGGAATACGCTAGACCTTGTATGCGCCGCGAGCGCTCAGTGTTGCTTCACTGGTACTATTTTCCAGATAGTTACGATTCCTGGGCAACTCTCGAACTTCCTATAGAATTTCCGGAAGGAGGCTTGATAAACACGAATCCTAGGTGAACATTAATCTCGTTGATTTTCCACTACTTTCAATTTTTATTTTCAATGTCCACCAAATCAATAGAGATTCATCTAAATTTAGGGCCTGTGCAAATTGTGCAAAGCACTGTGCAAATTGAACCTTTGTACGTTGTTTCCTTTTCATTTTAACGCATTTATGATTGATTTATTGATTTTTTGAATTTTTATTATGCCTTGAAGAGACCTTTAGGCCAATATAGAATGAAAATATACAATTATCATTCATTATATAATTACAGATTTTAATACATGAAAAATAAAGAAAAATAACAAAAATAAGAACAAAAAAGTGGAAAATAGCTCGGCGAGGGATCATGCAATTTATGAAAAAGCAAAGTGCAGATTTCCTTTTTGTAAATGTCGTATATCTCAGTTAAATTTGAATATTTCATTTATTAATTTATAAATATGATTTACAGAACTCCTTTCAAAGTATGCGCTACTTGGGCGCTCGATCTTGATCAGTACAACGAGTGGATGAACGAGGATGATTACGAGGTCGACGATGCGGGACAGAAAAAAGCCCACAAGTACAGATTATCGGTGGAGGATTTGATGGCACAACCGACGTCTCATCCACCGGCATCGGTGAAAAAACAGAAGAGAAAACGATCGCCCAGTCCACCCCCGAAAATCGGCAAGCGCAAGAGGTAGTAGTTTCGCGTCGATTTTTTTTTTTTAGGAATAATCGAGTACGAGGGATGAGCAGAAAAAAATAAATGAGGCATTCCACGTCAAGTCAGCCAACCCATTTTTTAAAATCGCCAAAAATCGCATACAAATTTTTAGAAAGTAGTTCTAACTATCAAGAAAATTTGTGATTTTTTTCAGATTTTTAAATTACATTTTTTAGCCGGAAAAAAATACAAAAAATTTGTTTGTCCCATTTTGTAACTCGAAAATTATTCATCGTACGAAAAAAAAAGTACAACATAAAATTTAGGATTTTCAACGTACTTTTCACTGAAATTTTTTACAAACTCCTCCGAAAGCTCTATATGCCATTTTCGGAGCAAATGTTTTGATATTTTTTTTCTCAGAATTGACATCTTCGATTCGTCAGTAGTTCAAACAGTTTTTTACTTGATATATTTACAGACTGTAAAAAAATTGGCGTAGTGGAGAATTCATTGTTTCAAATGCATTTTTATTGATACAATCCATCATTATAGAGTGATTTAACGAAATGGAGTAGATATTGATATTTTATCATTATTAATCGTAGACAGGGAAAAATAATAAAATAATCTCGTTTTGATACTGCGAAGACGATTTCAGGAACAAAGCAATATCATTGCTTCATTCCCAAAAATCATGCCCAAATCGAACTAAAAAAGTACTCATTGGCCATAGAAACGTCGGTGTATCCAAAGAGGGTAAATTAATTCTTTTTTGCAATCGAGAGACGCGAGCAGCCTTTTACTCAAATTTGAATAGACTTTGTCGGTGTACATGGGTCTATTGATAAAGTTTATTAAAATGTACAAAAAGATATAAAAAAAAATAAAAATGCAAAAAGTTACAAAAATTGAAAAAGTACAAAAAATAAACAAAATTGCGGGCTTTAGAAAATATCTATAGATAGTCTCAACCCTGTTAATGCACAGAGAAATTTGTGTATTCATTTGGAATGAAAAACGCATGGGAAGGAATGGATTCTCCACTGAGCCAATTTTTTATAGTCTGTAAATATATAAAGTAAAAAACTGTTTGAACTGCGGACAAATCGAAGATGTCAATTCTGAGAAAAAAATATCAAAACAATATTTGCTCCGAAAATGGCATATAGGGCTTTTGGAGGAGTTCGTAAAAAATTTCAGTGAAAAGTACGTTGAAAATCCAAAATTTCATGTTGTACTTTTTTTTTCGTACGATGAATAATTTTCTAGTTACGAAATGGAACATGAAATTTTTTTGTATTTTTTTCCGGCTGAAATATGTAATATAAAAGTCTGAAAAAAATCACGAATTTTCTTGACAGTTAGAACTACTTTACAAAAATTTGTATGCGATTTTTGGTGATTTCAAAAAATGGTTGGCTGACTTGACGTAGAATGCCTCAAATACAAACATTTTCAAAAATATTTTAATAAATACATTTTTAATGTTTTAATAGATATATTGCTTCCTCATAAAGGAAGCTTTGTTTTCGTGAAAAAATGTTTTTCCCGATTTTTATGCCAATATGTTCAAAATGTCCTAAAACATCGAGAAATCATATTTAGAAAAAATGTCCGAATGTGTGTGTGTGTCCTGAGTTTCAGATGTAAATAATTAATAACTCGAAAACGCTTCGAGATATCAAGCTAAAATTTGGCACACTTGCCGAGCACGAATTGCTCTTCATTATGAAAAAAATTTGTTTTAATTATAAGGGGTGTTCAGATTTTATCGACGTTTTTCGTTTTTGCAAGAATGGCGTAAACGCTCTAACCTCTGCAATTTTCAAGATATTGCACTCGAACTTCGTACAGAATTAGTATAGCTATTAATGTTGTTTGGTATTGAATTAGACGAAAATTTTATTTATTTTATGAAATTTTGAATTTTTTGAAAAATCGCCTAAACGCTCTGACTTGAGGAATTTTCAAGATATCGCACTGAAACTTTACACAGAGCTAATATATCCATCGAGGATGCTCGTTATTTAATTTGGCGAAAATCGATCGAATGTGCACATTGATAACTAATATTTTTCAACAGTTAACAAAGCTTTCCTAATGAGGAAGTCAAATTTGATCGCCATACTGTGTGTTAAAGGAAGCTATGTGTATTATTATTTTTATATTTAATATTTTTATTAATATTTTAATACATACATTTTTAATGTTTTAATAGATATATTTTTAATATTTTAATAAACATAATTATGAATTTCGCAGTGGACGTGGACCTTCGGGTATTCAGGGAACGGCGACGCCATCATCGTCGTCATCGACTTCGTCGACAGCGGCAACGGTAGTTGTCCCGACACCAAAAAAGACTCGCAGCGGAGCTGACGACGAGGAAGACCTTACTCAGGGTATGGAAGATCCACCGGCTGAGCCTCGAATCGTCGAGGTCGTTGCCAATCCAACGAATCCACCGCTCGCGGGTCAACCTGGCGCCAATAGTGGTTCAACAAATCCTCCCGTTACGGGAAACAAAAAGCAGGACAGTGAGCTCCAACCATTGAAATCTGGAAATATGGCTGATCTCGATGAACCCGTAGAAGGTAAGAAAAAATTATAATTTACGAATTACTTTGTGAGAGTTTTTGTGCTGTTCGCGAGTCGTTGCGAATTTTCCTTCTCATTTTTGGCTTTCTCATTGAAGCTTTTCGAATATTAAAAAATAATAAGGGTGCAAATTCTAAATTTGCACAATTTTTTTTATCCGTTACTACTCCATCATTTTTTTTTATCCATTCTTGCTCCAATCTTTATTCGAGGACATTTTTTTATGTCATCATTTTTTCTATATTCGCAGGTGAAAAGACCAGTTCGCAAGGTACTCAGGATCGCGAGGAGCGCGATACGAGCAAGGAGCGCGCTGATGGAGTCAGCAAAAGTGACGAGCCCGAGGATAACGTAACCGAGCAAACTCATCACATCGTCGTGCCGAGTTATTCCGCTTGGTTCGACTACAATTCCATTCACACGATCGAGAAGCGCGCTCTTTCAGAATTTTTCAATGGAAAAAACAAATCGAAGACACCGGAGATTTATCTCGCGTACAGAAATTTTATGATAGACACTTATCGGCTCAATCCCACCGAATACATAACGTCGACGGCGTGCAGGTATTTATTTTTTAAATTTATTATTTTTAATGACAAAGATTTGAATCTTGAAGATGATCAGGGTTCCAAGCAATGCATTACTTTTTGTAATGCATTGCCATTTTCGTTACCCATTACAATGTAGTGTGTAATGGAAAAAAATTTAATTACCCATTACAATGTAGTGTGTAATGGAAAAAAATTCCATTACCCATTACAATGTAGTGTGTAATGAAAAAAATTCAATTACCCATTACAATCTAGTATGTAATGAAAAAAAAAATTCATTACCCATTACAATGTAATGTGTAATCGACAAAATTTTGCTTGTTCATTACAACTTAATGTGTAATGGAAATTTTGGACATTTTTTATTATATCGTAGTAGTTTTTTGGCCTGGGTTAAAATGAGCCAAAACTAGTAATTAAGTGGTCGCGTGATCATTTAGAACGATAAGAAAAATTTCATGCTTAGTGCCCCACACTTTTATTCTTATACTTCCCTATTCTTTATAATTGACACTTTTATAATGTCCATCGATGATGAACGCTCCTAAATTCAATAGGCTCACAAAAAATCACTTTGAGCAAAGGATATTGGCCAAATCAATCGCTGAAAAAAGTATATTTAGAAGTGCAGTTAAACGTTCAACTTTTTGTATGCATATAGATGCTTTTTGGAATTTAAGGTACCTAAGGAATGCAAATGTAATGAAAAATTGCAATAATTTATTCATCTGTACTTTTCCATTCCCAAAATTGCAATCAAAGTTTTGTCCATTACACATTACATTGCAATGGGTAATGGAAATTTTTTCCTTTACACACTACAATGTAATGGGTAATGAAAATGTTTTCCATTACACACTACATCATAATGGGTAATGGATTTTTTTTTCATTGCACACTACATTGTAATGGGTAATGAAATTGTTTTCCATTACACACTACATTTTAATGGGTAATTCATTACACACTACATTGCAACTTTTTCCATTACACACTACACTGTAATGGGTAATGAAATTTATTTCCATTACACACTACATTTTAATGGGTAATGCAAATTTTTTCCATTACGCACTATATTGTAATGGGTAATGAAATTTTCTTCCATTACACACTACATTGTAATGGGTAATGCATTTTTTTTCATTACACACTACATTGTAATGGCTAATGAAATTTTTTTCTATTACACACTACATTTTAATGGGCAATGCAAATTTTTTCCATTACACATTATATTGTAATGGGTCATGAAATTTTCTTCCATTACACACTACATTATAATGAATAATGAAAAAATGTTCCATTACACACTACATTGTAATGGGTAATGGAAATGTTTTCCATTACACACTACATCGTAATGGGTAATGCAAATTTTTTCCATTACACATTCTAAAAGTAATGAATAATGCATTACTTTTACATTACAAATTTCGCAACCCTGAAGATGATGGATCAATCGATAATTGTTCGCAGACGAAATTTGGCGGGTGATGTTTGCGCGATAATGCGCGTACACGCTTTTCTCGAGCAATGGGGACTCGTGAATTATCAGGTTGACGCCGAATCTCGACCAACGCCAATGGGTCCACCGCCAACGTCGCATTTCCACGTTCTATCGGACACTCCATCCGGACTGGCGCCGGTCAATCCAAATCCGCCAAAAACACCGCAGCCATCAGCGGCAAAGACTCTTCTCGATCTCGAGAAGAAACCCGTGCCGGGAAGTCTCGGCGGTCCGGAAGAAAAACCACCGGCTGCCGCTGTCTCGGGAGTCGCGAATTTCGGTCTGAAGATAGATCAGTACGCGCGAAAACCCGCTGTATTGAAGAACAAACAAGCGGCTGGTGCGACGCGCGATTGGACCGAACAAGAGACCCTTTTGTTACTCGAAGGTCTCGAGCTTCACAAAGACGATTGGAACAAAGTTTGCGAGCACGTTGGCTCGAGAACCCAGGACGAGTGTATACTGCATTTCCTGCGTTTACCGATCGAGGATCCATATCTCGAGGAAGGCGGTCCCGAGGGTCTCGGTCCATTGGCTTATCAACCGGTGCCGTTTTCCAAAGCTGGCAATCCCGTTATGAGCACCGTCGCTTTTCTCGCGTCCGTCGTCGATCCAAGAGTCGCCGCGAGCGCTGCCAAAGCAGCGATGGAAGAGTTTGCCGCTATCAAGGATCAAGTACCGGCTATACTTCTCGATTCACATTTGAAAAACGTTCAAGCGAGCGCCGACGTAGATGGTAAACATGACGAATTATAATTGTTGTTTTTCCTTCTCCACGTCAGGGTTGCAAATAATGCATTACTTTTTTTTTAATGCGTTTACATTTTCAGTAACCATTAACTCTTATTGATTAATTGAAATAATTTCCATTAATCATTACATGTTAATGATTGATGGGAGTTATTTCAATTAACCATTAAATGTTAATGATTAATGGGAGTTATTTCAATTAACCATTAAATGTTAATGGTCAATGGAAATTATTTCCATTAACCATCAACACTTCGTGGTTAATGGAGATAATTTTCATTAACCATAAACTTTTATTGATAATTGAAAATAACTTCCATTAACCATGAACATTTATTGATTAATGGAAATTATTTTCATTAATCATTTAATGTTATTGGTTAGTGGAAATTATTTCAATTAACCATTACATGTTAATGATTAATGGGAGTTATTTCAATTAACCATTAAATGTTAATGGTTAATGGAAATTATTTTCATTAACCATCAACACATAGTAATTAATGGCGATAATTTTCATTAACCATTAACATTTATTGATTAATGGAAATTATTTCCATTAACCATTTAATGTTATTTGTTAGTGGAAATTATTTTCATTAACCATTAACATTTAATGATTAATGGAAATTCTTTCCATTAGCCATTAAATTTTAATGGTTAATGGAAATTTTTTCCATTAGCCATTAAATTTGAATGATTAATGGGAGTTATTTCAATTAACCATTAAATGTTAATGGTCAATGCAAATTATTTCCATTAACCATCAACACTTAGTGGTTAATGGAGATAATTTTCATTAACCATCAACTCTTATTGATAATTGAAAATAACTTCCATTAACCATGAACATTTATTGATTAATGGAAATTATTTCCATTAACCATTAACATTTAATGATTAGTGGAAATTCTTTCCATTAGCCATTAAATTTGAATGATTAATGGGAGATATTTCAATTAACCATTACATGTTAATGATTAATGGGAGTTATTTCAATTAACCATTAAATGTTAATGTTTAATGGAAATTATTCCCATTAGCCATTAAATTTTAATGGTTGATGAAATTAATTTCCATTAATCATTAAATGGTTAATGAAATTAATTTCCATTAAATGTTAATGGTTAACGAAATTAATTTCCATAAACCATTAAATGTTAATGGTTAATAAAAATAATTCCCATTGATCATTAACATTTAATGGTTAATGGAAATTATTTCCATCAGCCATTAAAAAATTAATGATTGATGCATTACTTTTTCATTGCAAATTTCGCAACCCTGCTCCACATACTTCTCCAGTGTGTCCAATGATCCTGTAAATTCTTGATTTTCGCGAAATATCCTAGAAATGCACGATCTAGAACGCCATGGAGAATTTTCAAAATTTTGTCCAATCGCCTGAAACAATGTGCAAGTTTAATTTGTTCGAATATTTTATTTTTCAGGAAAATTCGATCCGGCGGCAGGACTCGCGCAATCTGGTATCGCTGGCACGGGTCCTCCTGAGCCACCGGAGGATGGTTCAGCAGCTACGACACCTGCTGTAAGCGCGACACCCAGCGCCGCCACTTCACCGCATTCCGCCTCGACGACTGAACCACAGAAGAAGGAGGATCAGCCTGAGAAGCCAAAAGACAGTCCCGAGGGCACACAATCGTCGTTGCAAGTACCGAAGAAAGAGGATGGTGGTGATGCCGCTACGATCGACAGAGATCAAGGCGAGAAAATGGATGTCGACGTTGCTAAGGATTCCGAGAGCGATGTTAAGTCGAAACTCGAGACGCCGGAGGAAGCCGAGGCAAGAGAAAAGAAGGACAAGGTGAGTTGATTCATTTTATTCGTGCAATATCTTGGAGGACAATTTTGCTAACAAAAAATCAAAGGAATTCGCTTCCTACTGTCCAAGGCATATTTTCCAAGTTTCAGATGAATTGCTGCTTTGTTCACGAAAACAAAGCTTCCTCTATTCGCCAGCAAAACAGCTATAAATTTTGTCTAACCAAATTCTTCTCCTCAAGGTCGTGCGTGACGCGCAATTACAATCGGCTGCAGCCGCGGCCCTCGCAGCAGCTGCCGTCAAGGCGAAACATCTCGCCGCGGTTGAGGAGCGAAAGATCAAGTCTCTCGTGGCTCTGCTGGTTGAGACGCAGATGAAGAAGCTGGAGATCAAATTGCGTCACTTTGAGGAGCTCGAGACGACGATGGAGCGCGAGAGGGAGGGTCTCGAGTATCAGAGACAGCAGTTGATCACCGAGCGTCAACAATTTCATTTGGAACAATTGAAGGCCGCTGAATTTCGCGCACGACAGCAGGCGCATCAGAGGCTAGCGCAGGAACAACAGCATCAGGCTCAACAGAGTCAGCATACAACGTGGCAGGCTTCGTCGCAGCAACAGACCCAACAACAACAACAACAGCAACAGCCGCCGTCGAATCAACAACAACAGCAACAGCCGCCGCAGCAGCATCAACAACAACAACAACCACCGAGTCCTCAGGCTCAACCACAACAAGCGGTTGCTCAACCGACGACGACAACGCCAACGACGACGACGACAACGACGCAGCAGCCGCAGGGTTGCCAGTGAGTCACTGTTGTCACTATTTTTCATTATTTAAAAATCCTGTCACTCATCTCACTACAGTCGAAGTCCCTATTTCTTAACCCCCCATTTCTTGACCGCTCCTACATCTTGACCGAGTTACCATGGCAACCATTCCCACATCTTGACTTCCCCTATTTATGGTTTCACCACTCTAACGGACGTACGTACGTAGGCGCGTGCGCAAGTGTAAAGATCAGAACAGCGCATGCGCGCTCACACGAGCATGCGCGCCTACGGCGCACAATATGGCGCCGGATCGAAAGTGGGGACTGTAGGGGAAGTCAAGATGTGGGAATGACCTACTTTCGGAAAGTCAACAATTTGTAAATTCGGGTTCAGGGGAAAAAATACATCGATATGAGGTTAAAAATTGAAATTTTTTTTTCGCATTTTGACCAAACTGGATCTGTTCACTGAAATAGCTGTAGCTTTTTTTCTAGATGAAATTCCGGTTTCAACTTGAACTCATTCTTTTCGGGATCGTTGAAGCTTCGAAATGCCGCTTGGTTCATCCAATTTGGATAATTTTTTAATTTTTGGCAGATTTTTAAAGTTTGATAATCGATTTTTGCAAACTTTTTAAGGCCCTTTCCATTTTTTTCGGCGCTTTTCAAAGTGCCCTCATTTCTACAAAAATTAAGTTATCGGAATGAACCAAACGCCATTCTCTAAGTTCAGTGACAGCCTTTAAGTTTGAATAGGTTTGAGCCGAAGTAAAGTTATGAGTGCTTGAAATTTCGCGATTTCGAGGTTTCTGAGAATGGCGCTACAATTGAAGAAAAATGTTTTTGATGAAAATTCATGAAAATTTTAACTTTTTGATGAAACTATTGGTAGATTCGTGTTCAGGCGGACAAAATACATCGGTAAAGGGCCGGAAAAAAAAATTAAAAATATTTTTTTTTTCGCATTTTGGTCAAAATTGAATCGGTTCACTAAAATGACTGTAATTGTTTTTCTAGATAGAATTTTGGGTTCTACATGCGCTCATTCTCTTCGGGATCGTGCAAGCTTCAAAATGCCGCTTTGTTCATACAATTCGGATAATTTTTCGATTTTTGGCAGATTTTTAAAGTTCGACCATTGATTTTTGCAAATTTTTTAAGGCACATCCCTTTCCATTTTTTTCGGTGATTTTCGAAGTGCTCTCATTTCAACAAAAATTAAGTTATCGGAATGAACCAAACGCTATTCTCTAAGTTCAGTGACAGCCTTTTAGTACGGAAAAAAAAATTGGAATCGGTCAAACTGAGGTAAAGTTACGAGCACTTGAAATGTTGCTATTTTGAGGTTTTTGAAAATACGGCCAAAATTGAGCAAAAAAAAATATTTTTATTTTTATCGTTTTCAAACGTTATTTTGATGGGAAATTCATCGCTGATTGCGAATCACGCAGAGTTTTTGTCGAAAAAAATTTATTCATAAGAAAAAGCAAGGAAAAACGAAAAAAAATATATTTCAATAAACCGTGTTCTTTTTGATACGCCTTTTTTTAAGAGGTGGTTCTACCCATCGACACAAACAACTTTTCCTATGGGGACTCCTCTGAAATCGTGAAAAAGTTGTTTGTATTGATGGGATGCGAGATCTAGTTTGACCTTAGATTGTTATAAATCTATGGTAAGTGTATAATAAATTTTCTTTCATATGCTATCACAAAAACGACAAATTTGAAGGAGAAAAAAAAGTCACTTTCAAGTTTGTCTTGTCCCGTCCTTCATTACTTCCCATATCCTACAAATTTCTCATGAAAATACTGCAAATGAGCTTTGAAATGGTGAAAAAAAATACGACTAGCTTTCACAAAAGTTCCTAAATTAGTAGGAAAAAAGTCACTATTTTGTTACTATTTAAACGAAAAAGTCAGTATTAGGGGCGACCGGGGACAGTTGTAACAATCTGTATTTTGCCTTTTCCTGGGCCCAAAGTATAATGCTTACGTAAATCACACGTATACCCCTGCATAGAGCATTTAATGGTCTACAAAATGGTACTATGTTGAAGTCTGTAACTAGAATTGAAAAAAAAAGTATAGGCCTTTATAAAAAGTGTAAGGAATTGTTACAACCGTCCCCTACCCCGGGGCAATTGTAACAGTCGATGGGGACAGTTGTAACGGTCGATGGGGCTAGTTGTAACATAAGATTTTAACTCAAAATTATATCTTTCATTGTGACCAATATTATATAATATTATTACAACATCAAACATTATCACAGGGATGTATATTACGATCACAATGATAAAATCTTAACACATGGAAATAATCGTATCGAATTGATAAAAATCATGAAATAATTGAATAGAGTCTCAGACACACCAAACTTGTCAAAGAAACATGACATATAACCCAAAGATACGTGCAGTGGTTGCCTGTATAGATTTTCCATTTTTGATCTTTTCATACGCTTCTTCGTACGTTGACATGTCGGCACAGGCTCGTTGCGTGATTCACACGCGTTGCAGAGGCATTTTTGCACACAGAAACTTAAAAAAAAAAGGTCCGTTTGACGTTAGATTCAATGTTTAGATGTGAAATCATCATGACAAATAACAGCCGACAAACTGTTACAACCGTCCCCGGCAAAATTGTTACAATTGTCCCCAGATGGTTTTTTCTACTTCAAAGTTAGAATTTGATTAATTTTCTCAAGCTGGAGGCTTTAAAAACCGCGAAAGTTGACACAAAAATGTCCAAGGAAGCTTATGAAAAAAAAGTAATGACTATATGTAGCACAGTACTCGAGATATTCGTGTTTATCGAAAGCCGCAAAAGTTTACTTTGGGCCTGACAATACCAATACACCTCTCCGGTCAAGTCTGTTTAGTGCAGATGTCTCCTAGCCTAGTAACCAAATGTGAGGAACTGCAAGACGCATTATGTGCCTGCGGGACATGGTGGTACCTACTATAGTTTGGGAGATATTCGCTATGTTACAACTGTACCCTGTTACTTTTGACCCCGGTCTCCCCTAGGGAAAATGTCACTATTTTATCACTATTTAAACGAAAAAGTCACTATTATGTCACTATTTTTGTGAAAATAAATCACTAATCTACTATTTTTTACCCTCTGAAGCGCTGGAAACCCTGAGCAGCCACAACAAACACCTTCAACTTTGCCGCAAACGGTCGCTCCACCAACGGCTCCCGTCGTAACGGCGACAACGACGACGACAACGGCAACGGCGACGACGACTCCACCGCCCCAATCTACTCCACAACAACAACAGCAAATACAACCGGCACCGGTGCCGGTCGTTCAGCAACCTCAGCAACAAACTGCGGCGACCATTCCCGTCCCACCGCCAACGACTCCACCAATGACGCAACCACAGGCACAACCTTCTCAGCAAACTACAGCTCACACGTCACCCCAACAATCGTAACTCCCTTACCGGTAAAAATCGACAAGCGTTCGGGCCAATCTGTCTTTTTCACGAAAAGTGAAGAAAGATAGAGGTAAAGAATAATTCACAAGAATGACAAGATCGTTAAACGATTATACGAAAAATTAAGGAGAAACCAAGCGGAGGGCAACGGAGAGAAAAATTGTTTTATCGGCAGACTTTGAGACGGAGCGAGGGAGGTATCTTTTTTCTTTTCTTTTGGTGCAAATATTGCCGCTGATAGCGCCAAATGTACGAGAATGAGAATTTTCCAAGTTTTTAATCGGACCTATCTCTCCGTTGCTCGGTTCGATCGAGGGACTAGAACGTGAACGCACGGGATTATTTACTACTACATTATATTTCATACTGAATTGTGCAACGGATATGCGGACGTTATTGAATAAGAGATTGAGACGGAGGGTAAATAAGAAGTGCATCCATGGACTTCGGCATTTTCTTTTTCATTCTCAATTGATGTGTAATCGAAAGTTCTTTTTTTTGTGTAAAATACACCTAGCATTACGTACATGGAGAATCGAGTAACGCGAGGTATCGCGAACTTCCTAATTGCCGAGTAATATTATTGTATTTTTTGAGTAGGAAATGTTTCTTGCGGAGAGCAGGGTTGCGAAATTTTTAATGAAAAAGTAATGCATTAATCATTTATTTTCATTAACCATTAACATTTAATGGTAAATGGAAATTATTTTCATTAGCCATTAAAATTTAATGGCTAATGGAAATTATTTTCATTAACCATTAAAATTTAATGGCTAATGGAAAATATTTCCAATAACCATTAATCAATAAATGTTAATGGTTAATGGAAGTGATTTTCATTAACCATTCAAATTTAATGGCTAATGAAATGATTTCCATTAACCATTAAATGTTAATGGTTAATGAAAATATTTTCCACTAACCAATAACATTAAATGATTAATGGAAATAATTTCCATTCATCAATCAATGTTAATAGTTAATGAAAGTTATTTTCAAGTATCGATAAGAGTTAATGGTTAAAGAAAATTATCTCTATTAACCATTACGTGTTGATGGTGAATGAAAATAATTTCCATTAATCATTTAATGTTAGTGGCCAATGGAAATTATTTCCATTGACCGTTGACATTTAATGTAATTAAAATGGTCGTAATCGATTATTCAGCTGTTCTTAGCGATTTTTGTCCCAACGCGCTTGAAGTAGGATAACGAAGAAACGTTTTCCGGCTCCTAAATCGTTCTCTCTCTGTCTCTAAATTTTATCTTTAGGTTATTTTATCACAAATCAATTAGTCAACCAGTCCGCTGCTGATCGACCCTACGAATCTTCAAAGTTCCTCATTAATATTACGTTTACTTACTACTGATATTATTGGTAAATGTGTAACATCTAGTTACTAGTTACACGTACCATTGGGTCATTTTGGCCCATAACGAAACCGCTGCGGCTACAAGTAATCGAGAAAACCTCGTTTAGTAACATGGGGTCATTTTGACCCAGATTAAAACCGCGTCCGCTAAGAGTAACCAAGAAAACTTCGGTTAGTACATTTGGGTAATTTTTTGACCCAGAATAAAACCAATCGATTACTACCATTTTATTTAAATTCAATGTCAATGGTTAATGGCAATTTCCGTTAACCATTAGAATTATGGTTAATTTTAATAATTTTCATTCAACATTAACTCTTATATATTAATGGAAATAATTTCCATCAGTTAACATTTATCCGTTAATGGAAATAATTTCCATTAGTCATTAACATTTAATTGTTAATGGAAATTATTTCCATTAATCAATTAATGTTATTGGTTAGTGGAAATTATTTTCATTAAACATCAAAGCGTAATGATTAATGGAGATAATTTTCATTAACCATTAACTCTTATTGATAATTCAAAGTAACTTCCATTAACCATTAACATTTATTGATGAATGGAAATTATTTCCATTCATCATTTAATGTTATTGGTTAGTGGAAATTATTTTCATTAACCATTAACATTTAATGGTTAATGGAAATACTTTCCATTGGCCTTTATAATTTAATGGTTAATGAAAATAATTTCCATTAGCCATTAACATTTAATGGTTAATGGAAATAAATTCCATTAGACATTCACATTTATTGGTTAATTGAAATAACTCCCATTAACCATTAACAAGTAATGGTTAATCGAAATTACTTTTCATTATCCATTAACATTAAATGATTAATGGAAATTATTTTTATTAAACTAATATTGATAATTGAAAAAAACTTCCATTAACCATTAACATTTATTGATTAATGGAAATTATTTCCATTAACTATTAACATTTAATGGTTAATGGAAATACTTTCCATTAGCCATTATAATTTAATGGTTAGTGGAAATAATTTCCATTAGCCATTAATATTTAATGGTTAATGGAAATTACTTTTCATAAACCATTAACATTAAATGGTTAATGGAAATTATTTTCAATTAATCAATTAGAGTTTATGGTTACTGAAAATGTAAATGCATTAAAAAAAAGTAATGCATTATTTGCAACCCTGGTGGAGAGTGAAGAGAGGAAGAGGAAGGAGGATAGCGGAACCGAAGAGATCGTTACTACAGAGCCTGATTTTGAATGAGCTCGAGGACGAGATCGGTCATCAGACGAGCGCAAGTCGCACCTCCGGGTGGCGGAGCACGTGGATTTCGAGGTTTTTCGCCGGGACCGTCGCACATGACATGCTCGTAAAGATCCGGAGCTTCGTCACTCGCGCATGTACTTATTGGCAGTATATCAAGGGCCAGGCCAGCGCCCCAACGTCCGCATCTTTGCATCTCGTCGTTCAACCTGAAACGCAAATTCTTCGTGAGTTTTCCCAGTTTCGGTCAACGAGAAATTTTTTTACTAATTTGATTTTTTGCTTTCACAACGAGATTCGAACTGACAATTGCCACATGTGATCCGACGAGGGCTCTTGATTCGGTCTCAGAGTTCTCAGAGCTTTCATCAAGTGACCGTGATAATGGGCCAACAATTCGGTCATGTGAGCCCGTCGAATGTCACCGCTGGTGCAACAGTAAAGAAGATTCGACAGATCGAGCGCCAACGAACCGACTCGAGTCAATTGGAAATCCACGAGACACACGGACTGAAAATAGAATTTTTCGATATTTTCCTGAGAATAGAGACAATGAGAGATTTATTCTAATTGGGATCAGGGTTGCAAGTAATGTATTACATTGATTGATCTAGTAATGTATTACTTTTTGTAATGCCTTGCCATTTTCATTACTCATTACAATGTAGTGTGTAGTGGAAAAAATTTGCATTACCCATTACAATGTAGTGGGTAATGAAAAAAATTTCCATTACTCATTAAAATGTAGTGTGTAATGGCAAAAATTTTCATTACCCATTACAATGTAGTGTGTAACGAAAAAAAAATCCATTACCCATTACAATGTAGTGTGTAACGAAAAAAAATCCATTACTCATTACAATGTAGTGTGTAATGGAAAACATTTTCATTACACATTACAATGTAGTGTGTAATGGAAAAATTTTGCATTACTCATTATAATGTAGTGTTTAATGGAAGAAAATTTCATGACTCATTACAATGTAGTGTGTAAAAAAAAAAAATTCCATTACTCATTGCAATGTAATGTGTAATGGACAAAACTTTGCTTGCAATTTTGGGAATCGCAAAATATACATGGATGAATATTATTGCAATTTTGCATTACATTTTATTGACTTAGGACTTAGATTTGTAGGTACCTCAAATTCTAAAAAGCATCTATAATGTAGATGCTTCTTTGCCTAATAAAATGTAATGCAAAATTGCCATAATTAATTCATCTATATTTTTCCATTTCCAAAATTGCAATCGAAGTTTTGTCCATTACACATTACATTGCAATGGGCAATGGAAATTTTTTCTATTACACACTACATTGTAATGGGTGGTGAAGATTTTTTCCATTACACACTACATTTTAATGGGTAATGGAAATTTTTTCCATTACACTCTACATTGTAAAGGGTAATGAAGATTTTTTCCATTACACTCTACATTTTAATGGGTAATGAAGATTTTTTCCATTACACATTACATTTTAATGGGTAATGGAAATTTTTTCAATTGTACACACTAAATTGTAATGGGTAATGACAGTTTTTTCGATTACACTATACATTATAATGGGTAATGAAAATTTTGTCTATTACACACCACATTTCAATGAGTAATGGAAATTTTGTCCATCACACACTAAATTTTAATGGGTAATGGAAATTTATTCCATTATACACTACATTGTAATGGGTAATGAAAAATTTTTCCATTACACACTAAACTGTCATGGGTAATGAACATTTTTTCGATTACACTATACATTATAATGGGTAATGGAAATTTTTTCGATTACACTATACATTGTAATGGGTAATGCAAATTTTTTTCATTACACACTACATTTTAATGAGTAATGGAAATTTTGTCTATTACACACTACATTGTAATGGGTAATGAACATTTTTTCCATTACGTACTACATTGTAACGGGTAATGAACATTTTTTCCATTACACACTACATTTTAATGCGTAATGGAAATTTTGTCCATTACACATTCTAAAAGTAATGAATAATGCATTATTTTTACATTACAAATTTTGCAACCCTGATTGGGATATTTTCTCTTTTGACAATACTTCACCTCGGAGCTTGAGGCAGGATTCTTGGCAAATAGTATATTGTTGGTCCAACAATCGCCGTGACAGAATACCGTTAATTCGCCCTTTGCCGATGCCAATTCGCACATCGTGCGAAAAAATACATCCTCGTGAAGGAAATCTCGCAATTTTTGCATTATCTCATCGCGCTTGTTCTCAACACTGCTTGGCAATGTCTCGGACACCATTGTCAGCGCGTTTCTCGCTGCTACGCGATAATACTGCCTGTACCAATCCTCGTTCTCGACTCGAAAAAGGGCCTCGCGCACACTCTCGTGACTCTTCTCGTTCGACAAATGTTCGAACAAATCCGGCCTTAAGATATACGATTTAGAAGAAAACATTTGGACAGATTAAAAGTAGTCGACAAAAAGGATATCGACATTTTTTCCTCAATTTACAAAAGTCCGTTTTACTATAAAACATAATTGATTCTCAAATGCAAGATTTCTTTTTAATAATTTTGTCTAATTTTTGTGCAGTCAATTTTTAAAATTGGATCCTGGGTCTGACCCTTCTCTTCAAATTTGTCCCCGATTTTTTGTTTGTTTTGTAGTCCCTCTAATAAGCACTCAGGATTTTTTAAAGATTTTTTTGGAGCGACTTGACTTGACTATAATTTTATAAACAAATTATTTTTAGCCCTAACTTAAAAATCGAAAAAAAAACTTAAAAATTTCTGTTTTCATATGAAAAATTTCAAGCGTTGAGCCAAAGTGGTGAGGGGTTGCCTTCTGTTTATAACAAGCTTTTTCGAAAAAAAATTTTTTTAAGGATGTTTAGTCCCTATGAAATCTTTCAATGTTAATTGTTCAATAAATAGCTTCTTAATCGTCGTGAAATTTTTACACGACCTCCTGAATACTTCATGTAAAAACATATTAAATTTTCAGAATTCAATCATCATTACTTTAACCTCCTTAAGGGTTAAAATGAAAAATGATGAGAAAATTCTGAAAATTTCGTATGTTTTTGTATGAAGTATTTAAGAGGTCGTGTAAAAATTTCACGACGATTAGAAAGCTCCTTATTAAAATATTAACATTTTGTTAAGAACAATTTTTTAAACAAATAAAAAAAACATTTATCATTGAACTTCGTTTTATTTGCGTTGCTTTCAATATTGTGTAGATATTAAAAAATTTAGAGGTCAAAAAAAAACTTATCGCAAAGTTATATCAGTTTCCATAAGACTACATTTAATTTAATTCAATTTGTTGATGTTAATTGTTCGATAACGAGCTTCCTAATCGTCGTGAAATTTTTACATGACCTCTTAAATAATTCATCCAAAAACATACCAAATTTTCAGAATTTTCTCATCATTTGCGATTTGGGACTCAACATCCTTAAATAGAAAGAAACCTGAATTGAGTAAGCCCTTATTCAAACATTTTTTTAAACACCTTCAATTCATACAAAAATGTTTGGATAACGTTCTACTCAATTCAGGTTCCTCCTTCTATTAAGAAAAAAAAATTGGCTCAACGCCGGACGATGAATTTTTTCATATAAGAAACGGGATTTTTGTGATTTTTTCAGATTTTTAAATTTGGGCTAAAAATAATTTGTTTATAAAATTATAGTTAAGTTAAATCGCTCCAGAAAAATCGAAAAAATTCCTGAGTGCCTTCTGTTTATAACAAGCATTTTAGAAAAAAAAATTGTTTAATAGAATGAGGAACCTGAATTGAGTGGGCATTCAAGCATTTTTATCTGAATTGAAGATGTTTTAAAAAATGTTTGGATAAGGGCCCACTCAATTCAGGTTTCTATTCAAATTCTTCAAATCCTTCTATTCAAATTTTTTTTTTTTACTTTAATTTGAAAAAATCTGAAAAAAATCACAAAAATCCCATTTTTTATACGAAAAATTTCAAGCATTGAGCCAAAGTTGGCAGAGGTTTCCTTCTGTTTATAACAAGCTTTTGGGAAATTTCTTTTTTTTTTTAAATACAAAGAGAAACCTGAATTGAATGGGCACTTATTCAAACATTTTTTTAAACACTTTTAATTCACACAAAAATGTTTGGATAACGACTCCCTCAATTCAGGTTCCCCCTATTAAATAAATAAAAAAAATCGAAAAAGCTTATTATAAATAAAAGAAAACCGCTGCCCATTTTGGCGCAACGCCGGAACCTTTTCATACAAAAAACAGGATTTTTCGAAAACGGAATAATTTGTTTATAAAATTATAGTCAAGTCAAATGGCTCCAAAAAAATCGGAAAAAATTCTGAGTGCTCTTCAGATGTACCAAAAGCCATAAAAAAAATTGGGGACAAAATTGGAGAGGTGAAGAGTCAGACCCAGGTCGAATCGGTGTGGGATGCCTCATATACAATCCTTTGGATCTTGTTATTATATTTTACAGACTACGCAAGAATCTTGAATATTTGACGACTAAAAATGATGAATTATGTTCAAAACCGAAAATTGCGATTACCTCGAATCGCGCAGAGTCAAACTGAGAGCGTGAAAGCCAGCGAGTGCTTCCAAAACGAGTTTCAAGCGATGAACCTCCAAACCCTTTAATCTGTCAGCCATTATGTATCCTCTCTCCTTGAGGTCCTCCATAGCGATAAGATCCGAACGCGCAACGTAGATCCTCGCAACCCCGACAAAAACCTTTTTAACATTTCGCTGAAGTTCATCCAGAGCTGGCCAAACGTGATTGTAAAATGCAACCTCGTTGCGAAACAATATCTCGCTTTTAAAGGCCTCGCGACGTACTCGCGACAATGGCAATACTTTGTATATTATAGCGCGTCCCCAATTCGTCGTTTCACCAGTGGACAATTTTTTGAAACCTTTGGCGTGCACGCGATAAAGCATCGACGTGTAATTGTCACCTCTACCGGAACCAGGTTCCTCCTCGAGACTCTCTATTTCAACGCCCTCTTCCTCCTTCGCTATAATATCACGAACTAGCTCCAGAGTCAATCGTGACGAATTTGTGGATTGATCCATATCTCTTTTTTCGCTCGTCTTCCCCCCAAAATTAATTAATCCCAAAATTTAAGGACCCAACGGACTCTGATCGCCGATTGGTGAAGCGAACCGTGCGAGACTGACGATTCTCGTCACGAAACGCGCAGAGACGCTTTTCCAATTAAAGAGGCTGATAGAATATCTCCCTCCTCTTCGTGTCTCCCTCAATTTGAACGGCTCATCAACAAGCAACTCTTCAATGGCGTTATTTCAACGGTGAGTTCGTAACGTCGGGAGTTCGTGTGATGCAGGAAATGAGTATTTGAGTAACGAGGGGAACCTCTCTCTCTCTGTTGGACGCACGAACAAAATTCTCCCGCTCCAACAGCATCGACTTAATTCATCAATGAATGACGGCCAATTCGAGGGGCAAGGACATTGATACGTGCCAATCATGAATAGATTTTAATTCACTAGACTTTCAATTTCAATCTCGGAAATTCCTAATTCCTCGACAATCTTCCTATGTACAGGTGTAAAAAAAAATGTTCGACCGAACGTGAATTAATTCGATACGATTTCGGGACTGATCTCCGGTTTTTCCTCGTTTATCGTCATCTTCTTCGGGAGCGATTCCGTACCGGTGATTCTAACCAGCTGCATCTGTTGATCATTCGTCAGGGGAATCGTAGCCTGAATTTTGCGCGACATGTCGTCAGATTCCAGAAAACCGGCCTCAACGCTGTACGCCAAAACGTCCTGGAAAATATTCATTGGTATAAGTCGATATTCAAGCGTCGAAGAAGGTATGGATGGAATTTCCTTGCTTTTTTTTGCCAAGGTCAAAAGAAAATCGGAAAAATGACTCACGAGAGCTCCTGGTGCGTGACCCCGTTCGAGACAGGCCTCGAACATCAGGCTCAACTGTTCGGATGAAGCGGTACCGATTATCGAATTTTGTTCCTTAACCATCAAACCGATTACCTCGAGAAACCTTCCGAATTTATCGCCCCTCACTGAGAGTATCGCTATGTCGGCCAATATTTTACCGGACCAGGATACTCGCCTGATTCTGAGTGGATTTTGATGCTGAGAAATATACAAACGCATTGAAGGGTTAGCAAAAAAAAATGTGTGTGTGTGTGTCATTCCAGCCCAAGTGTGTAAACCCGTGACTCTGACCCTCTTAGATTTATTTGATTTTTGTTCATATGATCGCATTGAGTCTAAAATACACCCTCATAATTTTTCAAATTTTTCCAAACATCCTGTATTTCAAATTTTTTTTTTTAAACGCCATTTTTTTTTAATCTAAACAAATTGTAAAAAAACCGTGACAATATATAAAAATTTTCCAGCTATCACCCGTAGTGGGCAGATTTTTTGTCTGTGTTTTACAAGCTATTAACGTTCTCAAAATTCCAAAAAATAGCTCATCTTGAGCAGATACTCAAATTGAGACCAAAATAATTCAGTTGTGCTCAAGGTGAGCTATTCGAGAATTTTTTGGAATTTTGGGAACGTCAATAGCTTGTAAAACACAGAAAAAAAATCTGCCTACTACGGGTGATAGCTTGAAAAATTCTATATATTGTCACGGTTTTTTAAGAATTTTTTTAGATTTTTAAAAAATGCCGTTTTAAAAACAATTTTTTTTTTAATCCATCACGTAAAACACAGAAAAAAAATCTGCCCACTACGGGTGATAGCTTAAAATTTTTTATATAATGTCACGGTTTTTTCAGAATTTTTTTAGATTTTAAAAAAATGGCGTTTTAAAAAAAAAAAAAAATTTGATATAAGGAGCGTGTGGAAAAATCTGAAAAAATTACGAAATGCTACCAAAGGAAAAAAATTAAATTTTTGTTTTCGAAAATTATGCAAAATTCCACAATTTTCCAAATCTTTCAAGTTTATTTTATAAATATCTCGAAAACTATTATAGTTACGAAAAATCGTTCTGAATTTTTCTTAAAGAGTATACTTGGGGCTACGAAAAAAAAAAAAAATTTGGAAAAAACTTTTGAAAAATGATGAATTTGGAGAATTTTGAATTTTCAAAAATCGTGAAAATCCAAGTTCCGTATTAAATTTTTGGTACATTTTTTGTTATACAATACCTTTTACTGATCTTGAAAGATCCTGAAATTTTCAGGATGGTGTTTTTTTGTTTCAAAAATATAAATTTTTGAATTTTGGTAAAAAATTTTTTTTTTTACCTCAGTTAAGTAAAGTCGAGCAATCATGTAGTTTTGTAATTTTGAGCAGTACAAAAAAGTAAAAGTAACAGTATTGTGATTTAAAAAAAATTTTTTTTTACCATAATTGAAAAGATTATATTTTTGAAACAAAAAAACACCATCCTGAAAATTTCAGGATCTTTTAAGATCAGTTTTATTATATACACAAGGTATTACATTTAAAAAAAAATTAAATAAAGATTTGACGTTGAGCGTGGATTTACACGATTTTTAAAAATTCAAAAATTCATATTTTTGAAAAAACAAAAAACACCTTTCTGAAAATTTCAGGATCTTTTAAGATCAGTACAAGGTATTTAAAAAATTGAACCAAAAATTGAATATGGAACTTGGATTTTCATGATTTTTCAGGTTTTTTTTTCAAAAATATGAATTTTTGAATCATGTAATTTCTACTCCTTAAAATACAAAATTACATGATTGCTCAACTTTACTTAACTTGAAGGTAAAAAAATTTTTTTTACCAAAATTAAAAAATTCAAAATTCTTCAAATTCGTCATTTCTCTTCAAGACGAATACAGAACGATTTTTCGTAACTATGATAGTTTTCGAGATATTTAAAAAATAAACTTGAAAGATTTGAAAAATCGTGAAATTTTGAATTTTGCATAACTTTCGAAAAAAAAAAAATTTAATCTTTTTCCTTTGGTAGAACTTCGTTTCATTAAGAACGAAAACCTCTGACCAAATTTCATCGAAATTGAAAGGGGTCGATTCCAACTGTTGGTCGATTTGACACAGAGATTTAGCACCCACCTCCGTTTACAAGTAGAATTGCTGAATCTATCGTACCTTGACGAAGTCCCAGTAGGTCCACGCAGCCTCAGCGTACCGATCATTTATAACTGATTTTTCTGATGATTCGGAAGTCGATGTCATCAAATCGAACGTCTTTGCTACCAAAATTTCACGATCAAGTTGCTCGAACATGACCATGTCCGACCACAAACGAGGAAGGATATCGCGAACGTAGCCCGGAACGAGCTGTTTCAGAATATCAAGAATTTCCTCCATTACCTTCGGTTCGGGGATATAAACGTGCGGTACCATGATATTGTAGAATTCCATAAATTCACGAAAGAGCAGAGTCTTCAATAGAAGAGTCGTGTAATGACGATAGTAGATACTTTCCTGTAATTAAAAAAAAAATAGGTCAAATAACGCTAAAAAATTCCTATAATTCAAAAAGAGGGCAAATAACGCTGAAAAATCGTTTTGAGTTTGGGTTTGGGTTTCACGAGTCTTCAATAGAAGAGTCGTGTAACGACGATATTAAATGCTTTCCTACAATTAAAAAAACTGGCAAATTGGAAATTTGCACATCGCTTCTTCAGTATTTTTTCCTATTTACAAATCCTCCTCTATGAGGAAATGTTAGCAAATTTTAGTTAATGTTAGCTGTCACAGTTTTAGCTTCCTCATAGAGGAAGCTTTGTAAATATGGAAAAATACTCTGGAAACGATGTGCAAATTTCCGATTTGCAAGTTTTTTTTATTACCTCTGGTTATCGGAGTAGTAAAACGGCAGCTTTGTATCGTACAATTTTTGACCAAGCTTCTTTTTTTGAAAATTTCAAAATGTCATCAAATTTGCACGGTTCAAGCGATTTTTGCAAAATTGAGTACCAAGTAACTTTTTCCATTAAACTATCATTATAGAAATTTTGAGCCTGACATAACGAAATATGTGCAAGCTAGAGCGATCATGCGCTTTCCCAAAAAATTAAAAATTTGATAAATCACGAACCCCTTGAGCAATTTTCGCGAAATTCAATACCAACAATATTTTTCACTCAAACTATCGGTATAATTTTTTTTTTACCCTGATATCGCAAAATTTGCGGACGCTAGAGCGATCAAGCTTTTTCTTTGAAAATTTCAACATCGCATAAAATTTGCACGGCTCAAGCGATTTTTGCAAAATTGAATACCAAGTAACTTCTTTCATTGAACTACCGTTATAAAAATTTTGAGCATGGTATCACGAAATATGTGCAAGCTAGAGCGATCACGCGCTTTTTGCAAAAAATTCAAAATTTTATAAACCACGAACCCCTTGAGCGATTTTCGCGAAATTCAATAGCAATAATCTTCAACACTAAAACTATCTGTATAATATTTTTTAACCCGATATCGCAAAATTTGCGAACGCCAGAGCAACCACGCCCTTTTTTTGAAAATTTAAAAGTCGCATAGAATTTGCACTCGTCAATGAATTTTCGCAAAATGCATAACAAACAAAGGGGCTGTGGAGCTCAGCTTATGGGCAAAATTTTGGCTCGCTACTCCAATGTGGTCTTGAGATATAGATGTTCGAATTTTTCGAGGCAGTGACACACATACATACACACACACACACAGACAGATACACATACCACTGATCGGCAAAAAAATCTATCTATTTTTATTATCCAATATTTTCGAAAAGTTAATAATTAGCAAAGAAATATTAGTAATTTTTGTTTAACATTAGTAATTAGCGGGAACATATTACTAATTTTTCTAAAAATTAGTACTTAGTGATAAAATATTTCGAATTTTTATTAAAAAATTAGTAATTAGCAAAAAAAAATTACTAATTTTTGTAAAAAATTAGTAATTATTAACAAAATATTACTAATTTTCCTAATAAATAAGTAATTAGTGACATAACATTTTTAATTTTTCCAAAAAATGAGTAATTAACGATAAAATATTACTAATTTTTTCCAAGAATTAGTAATCAGCGAGAAAGATATTGCTAAATAATAAAAAAAATCAATAATTTGTGAAGAAATGTATTAATTTTGGAAAAAGTAATAAATAAAATCAAAATTACTAATGTATTTTTTAATAGGTACTGATTAAATATTCGTATTAATAATAACTTATGTATGACATTCGATACAATAAAAGATCAAAAAAAAAAGAACAAAAGATCTAGTTATTATAAAAAATAAAACAACTTTTTGAATAGAGTTGTTTGAGCTTACAACCATGACTCAATCCGTACCCACAAGTACGTAAAAATACACAATACTTGTCTACAAATTACTGTTTTGTTTTTAATAATTAGTAATATTTTTTCGCTAAATACTAATTTTTTAGAAAAATTAGAAATATTCTGTCACTAATTACTACATTTTTTGAAAAAATTAGAAATACTTTGTCACTAATTACTAATTTTTTCGAAAAATTAGAAATATTTTGTCGCTAATTACTAATTTTTTTGGATAAATTTGAAGTGTTTTCTTACTAGCTACTAATTTTTTAGAAAAATTACTAATATTTTTCCGCTAATTACGAATTTTTGTAAAAAATTAGTAATATTTTTTGACTAATTATTAATTTTTCGAAAAAATAATTCATAAAATCAATATCGTTGACGAAAAAATCGATACTGCCGATCACTGATACATACATACATACATACATCCGGACATTTAAAAAAAATATGATTTCTCGATATTTTAGGACATTTTGAACATACTGAAATGAAAATCCCGAAAAAAAAAAATTTTACAAAAACAAAGCTTCCTCTATGGGGAAGCAAAAAATAGGGCAAATGACGCTGAAAAATTTCTATAATTCAAAAAGAGGGCAAATAACGCTGAAAAATCGTTTTGAGATCGTACCTTAAAACCTTCACCGATCAGATTATAATTGTTGCCGGTCATCAACAATTTGTGTATCTTGTCCCCAACTCTGCGATCTTCAAGGTGATTTTTCGCAACGCTCATCGCCGTTACGAAGAAGGACGTGTCATTCTGATCCTGCATAGTAAAAGTCTTGCCCTCAATTTCGTCCAATATTTCTCTCAGAATTATGCTCCGCGGACCACCTGCAGAATTCGAATTTTCAAAATTCTTCATCCCTAAAAAGCCAATGTACGCAATTGTAGATAAAGAAGATGTATCTTACGATCTTTGCAAAAAATATGGAGAGCAAAGTAGTAAGAAGCGAGGGAAGGTTTGATGCCGAGTTTCTTGAATTCGGTGAAGAGCGATCGTGTCAAATCCTTGGCAACGTTCTCCGCTGATATCATCGAGTTCACACGAAGCGCCGCGTTTAACGTACCCACATTCGGACGCAAACCGGCTTTGTCAATTTTCGCGAAGAGTTCGAACATGAGAGCCTTTCGCTCGGCGGTTCCGTCTCTAAGGACGAATACCAACTGGATGAGATAATTGTAGGCATTCAGACACAATGGAATATTTTTCGCCTCGCACTCCTCGTAAAGACCCCAAGCTCGTTCTGCCTGTTTGGAGACAATAAAAATCCGTTAGCAGGGTTTTGCGAAATTTGTAATTAAAAAATAATGCATAAATCATTATTTTTTGGCTAATTAATGGCTAATAAATTAATTAATGGCTAATGGAAATAATTTTCATTAACCAATGGCATTAAATGATTAAAGGAAATAATTTCCATGAATCAATAACTGTTAATGGTTAATGGAAGTTAATTTTATTAACCATTAAAATTTAATGGCTAATGGAAATGATTTCTATTAACCATTAACATTTAATGGCTAATTGAAATAACTCCGATTAACCATTAACATGTAATGGTTAATGGAAATTATTTTCATTATCCATTAACATTAAATGATTAATGGAAATGATTTTCATTATCCATTAACATTAAATGATTAATGGAAATTATTTTAATTAACCATTAAAACTTAAGAGCTAATGGAAATTATTTCCATTAGCCATTAAATTTTAATGCTAATGGAAATGATTACCAATAACCATTAAAATTTAATGGCTAATGGAAATAATTTCCATTAACCAATAGCATTAAATGATTAATGGAAATAACTTCCATTAATCAATAAATATTAATGGTCAATGGAAGTTATTTTCATTAACCATTAAAATGTAATGGCTAATGGAAATGATTTCCATTAACCATTTAATGTTAATGGAAATAATATCCATTAACCATTAACATTTAATGGCTAATTGAAATAACTCCGATTAACCATTAACATTTAATGGCTAATTGAAATAACTCCGATTAACCATTAACATGTAATCGTTATTGGAAATTATTTTCATTATCCATTAACATTTAATGGTTAATCGAAATTATTTTCATTAACCATTAAAACTTAATAGATAATGGAAATTATTTCCAATAACCATTAAAACTTAATGGCAAATGGAAATTATTTCCATTAACCAATACCATTAAATGATTGATGGAAATAATTTCCATTAATCGATAAATGTTAATGGTCAATGAAAATAAACATTTCATGGTTAATAAAAATCATTTCCATTAACCATTAAAATTTAATGGCTAATGGAAATAATTCCCATTAGCCATTCACATTTAATGGTTAATGGAAATAATATCCATCAACCATTAACATTTAATGGCTAATTGAAATAACTCCCATTAACCATTAACATGTAATGGTTAATGGAAATTATTTTCATTATCCATTAACATTAAATGATTAATGAAAATTATTTTCATTATCCATTAAGATTAAATGATTAATGGAAATTATTTTCATGATCCATTAACATTAAATGATCAACGGAAATTATTTCAATTAATCAATAAGAGTTAATGGTTACTGAAAATGTAAATGCATTTAAAAACGTAATGCATTATTTGCAACCCTGTCCGTTAGTATGGAATTTGTATTTTATTCTAGAATATTATCCATCATTCAGGGGAGAGTCCAAGAAAAGAACGGGAGACTGTGCAAACGGGATATCTGTTGTTGATTTTTCTCTAAGACCAAGTTCTAAATTTTAAAAAATCCGTTTTTTTCAACATACTTTTAGGTATTTTGCAGTTCCGCAAATTAGAGCATTGTAAGCAGCTGTGGCAACGGGTGTGTCTTGTTTCTTAAGGAATCCAAACAACTCCTCGATTTCCGGACCACCTCTGAAAGTAAAAAATTTCAGAATAGAGAATAGAGCCAGATTAATTCACTTTTCTCAGAGCAAAATTTCTACCTTATCGACTGAATAATTTTTTTGTCTTGAAGTTAATTTTCGATTCAAAAATCATACCTCCATGGCTGCATCTGACGATTTGCAGCGTTTCGATACCATCTCTCCTCTGTAAGTTCTTCGTTCAACGGCTCCTCATTATTGTGGAAGCAGAGTAATTCCAGCAATGCCTGTTTTGCATCTAGGGAAACTTCCTTCTCGAGTAAATTGTAAATCGTCAGTGCATCCGTCACTGAACCGTCCTTTATCGTATTTAACAACAATTCCTCGGACACGTCTTCCTTTTTATTGTACGTTACCTTCGGCATAAAAGCCTGAAAAACAAGTTTATCCTTTATTAGACACGGGAAAGCGAGACTTTTCTAATCTTTGTTTTTTATCTTCAAATCTCACACTCAAAATATATTATTGTTCTGGACAAAAGATATTCTAGCGTTTAAAGATTGTCGTTTTTGGGAAAAATTGATTTTTTGTTTCATTTTCTCTTTGCTTGTGAGTCATTCCATGTCAATTCAACGACGTTTTGTCGGTGAGCCCCTTCGATTTTCATTTTATTTTTTAATATGAAAAGAAGTATCCATGTTAATTTTTAGCTCTCTATACCAAAGTTATTGATTTTTGAAAAAATATTGTTAAAATCATCATTACTTCTACAATAACCAAGATACTCTTACTTGCCAAGAGGTCATTTTTTTGTTTTTCAATGTACTTTTTGAAAAAAAAAATCGAAAATTAAGAAAAAAAATGTATAATGTTCTTTTGGCTGTTTTAAGCTAAAAAAATTGATTTTCTTTCAATGGGACCCCTTCGATTTTTTCAAAAAAAATTATAAAGTTCTACGTAAAAAAACAAAATTTTTGAAATTTTACTGAAGGTTGGATACAAATAACTTCTTATTTAAAAAAAAAAATGTCGATTTTTTTTTCGTAATTTTGATCTTTTTTCCTTCTACGACTACAATAGTTTATTTCAATAATGATAAAATAAATAATTCAATTTCTCTCACATATTTTCTTTGTAAATTATAATAATTAGCATTTAGAATTACAATTTTTATGTAAAAAAATTGAATAAAGTGCAAAACGTACTTGAATTGTCATTCTTAATGTTAATTATTATAATTTATAGAGGAAATATGTGAGAGAAGTTAAATTATTTATTTTAACATCATTGAAATCAACTATTGTAGTCATAGAAGGAAAAAATATCAAATTTACGAAAAAAAAATCGAAATTTTTTTTTTTAATAAGAAGTTATTTGAATCTCATCTTCGGTAAAATCTCAAAAATTTTGTTTTTTTACATAGAAGTTTATAATTTTTTTTGAAAAAAAATCGAAGGGATCCTATTCAAAGAAAATTCAATTTTTCAACTTAAAACATTTAAAATAAAGTTAAAATTTTTTTTTTTTCTTAATTTTCGATATTTTGTTCAAAAAATACATCGAAAAACAAAAAAAAATGACCTCCTACCAAATTAGAATATCTTGGTTATTGTAGAAGTTATGATTATTTTAAGAATATTTTTTGAAAAATCAATAACTTGGGTATGGTTTAAAATAGAGCTAAAAATTTACATGGATATTTCTTTTCGCATGTATAATGTAATATATTAAATAAAATAATATATTAAACAATCAAAAAAATCGAAGGAGGTCACCGACAAAACGCCGTTGAATCAATTTTTTCATCAACGACAAAGATATTTTGAGAGTAAGACGCAAAATTACATTATGAAAAAAATATGGAAATATTTTTTTCTCAAATAAGGTTTCATATAGCGTTACCTTTTTGATCAATTTTCAAATTACCTTTATTTCGGGATCGGAGAGTTTTTGCTTAAATAAATCTGCGTGCTCTTTGTGTATCCACATAGCCGCCTTTCGTCCTGACTCTTTGGATAAAGCATAAGTGCGCTTTGCCCTGTTGGACAAGGGAATCAAATACGGATCATCGTGATACTTGTAATGGGCAGCGGTATAATCCCGGGAGATTGTCTTCTCCAATGCCTGTGAGATAAAAAATTCGTAATCGCCAAAATGGTAAAATTTCACGAAACCCTGATAGAAATAATTTTAAAAAATATATTTCCTCAAATCTTACCACCAGTATATCCGTCGCAGAACGCTCCTTTCTGAAAGGAACTTGTATTTCCGTTCCAGCATCAGCGGAGCTGGAAACATTCGTCGCGGTCGAAGTGCTGCGCAGCTTCAATGATTGCAATTTCCTTACAAAACACTGCGTCAGTTGTCTGTAACGATTCATTAGCTCGTGTGTTAAAACAAACAAACAAACAACTTCATCAGATATTACGCGATAACGATTCCTTCAATGTTTGAAGTGAAATTCCAGTAACTCGGATAAGAATGGATATTGAGTTAAGTTTGGAAATTAGCAGACGATGCATTTTAGCACGTTTGATCTACGATTTTTGAAGAATGTTATTGAAAGTTTTCACGCGTAAAACGTAAATTCTAAAATTAATTACCTATTTGTAACGGGCCCTCGTAACGAATTCATCGTTAATTCGCACTGTTTTTCTATAAGTTCACGACCGAATGAAAACTTGCGAGAAAAAAGTGAGGTTAAACGAACGAGGGAAGTCGGAGCGGCGACGCGCGCAGTGGCGCCATCTTTAAATACCCGGTGTCGGAAATGCGCATGCGCGATTTACGCATAGGCGTAGTCATGTTTTCATATTTTTTAGCGATTACAGCGCCCTCAGCGACGTTGCGGTCGATAGTGAAACTAACGTGCAAACAGGAGGAAGCAACAACTCGCACCCCCCCGTTACATTTTGGGTCGAAATGAAAAGAATACATTGTAAGTCATGAGTATTCCTTCGCCACTTCCGGTCGAGTAATAACAAAGTTACAAGTATTACAAAAACTGCTGGCGAATACATTCAAGATGAACATCTTATTCTCAGTAAATATTCGCAAAGATTTTCTTCCGTTGCACGAAACAAGAAATCCAGCTTTTTAAAGCGGGAAAGAAGGAGGAACAATGGAAAGGAATTCAAGATAATATTATAACCTGCAAATAATCGTAAGTTTTTTTTTTATTGTAATTCTTCCAAATGACGAAAGAACAATACATTTGGCGGTTTTTCCATCGACCGAAGTTCGGATCTTCGAATACACAGAAAATTATCTGCGGCACGAAAAAATGCGCCAAGAAAATAGGCGAACAATGTGGCAAAATGTATCGGACTACCTGCCGGCATAATTATGACCCTATGCAAATTTTCATTCGGTACGAAAGGGTGGCAAGTTGTGCATGTTGTGCATCGAGCCAAATCCCGTGAGAGATTTGCCATATTATTTCTTTGATCATTTTTCTTTAAAGACCCAAACGAAGGAGGGAGGGCAGCTGGTGGAATGTGAGATAGGATATTGCTGTACATATACATATATATATGTGTTCGCGAGGGAATTTTATATTGTTTAGCATATGAATGGTACGACGGGAGGCACCGAAACCCTTTCATATTACAAAAAGAATTGAATAAAGTTTATAAGGAAGCCAGAACCAGTCCATCGAGCTCGCTTCGTGCGAATAGGGGAGGGGGGAAAGGGAGAAATCCTCACGGGTAGTTTCGTACCGTTTGTACATATATAGATATATTTTTGTGCGTGTTAGGCGGGGGTAAGGAAAGCCAGGTGTGTTTCATCCCGAACCGTGAGACTGCGAAGGGGATGCTCGAGCGCTGGCGTTGCGACGGAAGCATCTACAAGCTCGTCGCGCGACCGAAAACAATATGGCGTATCCCCGTTTAACCGCAAAGTGAAAATACGCCCTTATGATTCCAATCACGCGATACATATAGCTGCGTTGTGTATATCTATATATATATACAGCTTGTACCTACATCATATTACTTGGCAGCTTGCAAACACGTCTTTTCTTCATGAATGGGAAACAGGATTTACTTTACCGGCCTATAATTCTCCTTTTATTGTGTTTTCTCATTCGATCGACGCTCTTATGCGCACCCACTCTCTCGTACAATAAGTTTTTCATCCAAATTTCAAATACATAATTCCCCTCCTGATGCTTATATATAAATAAAGGTTAACTACGCATTTATACGAATGGTATTATGATCGAAATGTGGATGAAAAAATAAATATATATGCGTTCGTAGTGCGACAGGAAGGAAATCTGATATGCTCTCTCCTCCTGATTTAAGAAGAATTCATAATAATAATAGATAATTAATAATTAATTTATTGTCATCATTATTTATTATTATTATTAATTATAATAATTAATTAATAATAATAATTATTAATATCCTTAATAATTCGTTTCACATAAAAAATCAAAGATTGCATTTTTTTTTCCTTTTTTAAAAATTGTTTTTAAATTCAATTTTGGTTTATAAAGTGAGTTTTTTTTGTATGCAGGAGAGGGGAGGATAAAAATAGCAAAGGCTTTACTGGAAGAATAACAGTTTTTGTTTTAAATAAATGATTTTGATAAGTAGGTCAAATTTGTGTTTTTCATAATCGTTTATTGTAATTATTCGACAATAAATTCTCAAGAAACATGATGACAAAATGAACACAAAGTAGTTACATTTCTCATTAATCTCTTACATTGTAATGATGCTGAAGTTTGCATCGTTGTAACACTCAACGGTCCCATGGGGTCAATTAGACCCCGCGAGAGAAAAATTGTCTATAATTCGACTACCAAAACTAATATTTAAATTTAAAAAAAAACTAGTAGACGCCAACAAAAATTGTAAAAAGGGCCAATTGGTTTTTTAACGAAAATAAAAATTTTAGTATAAGAAAAAAAATCGTGACTATTTTTGACTAATTTATAGACTTTTGAAAATCGCTGGGGTCAAATAGACCCCAGTGGGACCGTTAAGGGGTAACGGCAATTATTTATCAATGATATTAATTCTTCCAAACAAATTTTGAAAGTTAAAAATCATTGAGATGTATTTTAAGGTCTTTATTGAGGTTTTAAAATTATAAATGAACGAGCTAAACGCAAAACTCATTAAAAATGAATTGAACTTATTTTCGTCGCAACGATGCAAACTTCAACATCGTACATTGTAGACGTTCGGTTACATTTGAATTTTCCACATTTCCAAGTGAATTGATGGGACAATGGAAATTGCATTGTACAAAGTGCACGTTTGAGCGCACAAAAGTAGACCTTTCCCCTTAACTAAAACTACGCAGCGGAGGATTTATCGCCCAATAGAATGCATTCAACTGCGCAGTTCTTTTGTTCGAGGGGGAAAACAGGGTGTTATCGATCGTAAGAGCGTGACCAAAAAATTTGGGGAGAATCTTCAGTGCAGAGTTAGGGAGGGCAAAATTTCGTGTGAATTTTCATTTGGCGAGAAATTGAATTTTTGAAATAAAGCTTAATACGTCGCAAGATAGTTTGAGAGAAAAAAAAAACATATTTTTCTCAGAGATGTGTACAGCGAGAGAGAAGTTTTTGCTCGCGAAGCGACCCCCAAACAACTTCCCCCTTGTAACGGTCGCGAACAAAGACACTTTTTTTTCTCTCTCTATCTCGCTTCTTTCTCTTTTTTTTTACCGAACGCTTGTGACGCGTTTATAAAAACATTTTCGTCCCTGTAATACGAGACGTTCGAATTACGCTTTTTTTTCCTTCAGTTTTGAGCCTTGAAATATTGAAAAAAAAAAAATTGCAATTCGAGGACAACGATTTTCAAGTGTTTCGCCTCTTTCTTCAGAATTTGAATATTTTGAGAAATTTGAAGAATTTTTCTAGAATCAGATTAATAATTAAATGACGCTGAAGTTTGCTGAAGTTTATTTATTAATGAAATTAATTCTTCCTCACAAATTTTACAAGTAAAAAATTATTAAAATGTATTTTAAGGTCTTTGTTAAAATCTTGAAATGATACTAAACGTTGAAATCACTGAAAATGGATTGAATAAATTTATTTTTGGTGCATTGCAACGATGCAAACTTCAAAATCATTTAATTAATCATTTTAATGCTAATTAACGCTAATTCGCTGTAATTAGTCGATTTTCCACCCACTATTAACTATGATCTTCGTTCCTTAAATGAGTTTTCCGTTGGTTTTCGTCAGATGAATTTTTTGTTGGTATCTCCTCGCAGTTTTTTTTTTGAATGATGATATTTCGAGATAAATTGAAATTCAGCAGGCCGGGACGAGTGCAATTTGATACAAAGGAAAAAATCACAAATAGTGCCCACATCCCCGCCTGCCGAATCCTCGACAAAGGAAAACGTGAGAGTCCTTTTTTCGTCCTTCCTCTTTGTTTCCCCCCACGTGGTCGGTTATTCGTTTCCTCTTCGAACACGCGTTTCGTCGATTTTTTTTTCTCCCTTTTGTAAAAGAAACAAAAATTATAAATGTCGGTTTTGGATGCATTTCGATAGGCCGGGACAAGTGCAATATTGAACGATTACGCACACGAAACATTGTCACAAATCTCGACCTGTCTTCAATGCAAAAACAATTCAACGTGGAAAACAATAATTTTTTTTTATCGCTACAATCCAAAAAAATCGGTAAATCGATCAAACGCAATATTTCCCTCAAAACGAATTTTTGGACTAAATGAACAATGAAGAAAAAAAAACACGTGCATTTCTTAAACTTGAACAAAACCTCTCTCTCTCTCTCCGATGTGGACTTGATAATTATTTCCAAATCGAAGAGTGTAATTATTATATCCACATTAAAGTAATAATAGAAACAATTATTAATTACTAAAAAATTTAAATTAACGGAATTTGGCAAATTCGGTTTTGACATTGGCAAAAAAAAAACAAAGAAAATACGATCTGCAAGATCGTGCTTGTTACTAAAAATAAACATAATTTCTTCATTATCGAATAACAACGTCGTCACAGTTTCACCAATTTCGACAGAAAATTATATAAATATAAATACAGCAATTGTATCATAAAATCGTAGGAATCACTTCAGACACGGCACTTTTTTTTCTCGAAATGATACATTGTCATCACTCAAACTATCGCAGTTTCGGTTTCTTCCCAATTTCGACGCTTTTTCCTCGAAAATAAAGGATGAACTAATATCCAGAGACTCCAAGAAAATTCATAAAATCTTGCGATTTCGAAGATTTCTTTGGATCAGATTTTTCTGGATCTGATGATGGGTTAAATAAAAACACTTTTTGGGTTGAAGATGGGGAGATCCTCGCTCGCCGCGCTCTCGGGACAAACTGCGGCCCGTGACCAGGTGTCCCGCCTCTTTATTCCTTTTCGGACCCCTCTCGCGGCGAAACTTTAACCACGCGCGAGGAAGAAAGAAAGAGCGCCCTCTCTTCCACGTCCCTTCGACATGCTCATAGTTGCCCCTGTGAAAATGAACCTCTACAGTGTATATACATTAGGGAGGTTCGAAAAAAAACGTTTCTGCCTTGATTATCCTTGTAATCGAGATTTTGGTATTTTTTTGGGTAAAAAAAATGAAATTTGACCGATTTCGTACTTTTTTCACTATTGTCATCGAAATACAGCATAAACATTGTTTTTGTGAATTTTGAAATGTATAGATTTGATAAAATTGTTTTCATTTTATAATGATAGATTTTTCATTTATTTTTCTTCTGTTCTTTTGTTTCCTCTATTAAAAAATAATAAAAAAAATGATAAGTGGACAATAAAATATTAAAAGATAATTTTTGCGAATTACAAATATGCGACAATATTTAGGGCAACTTTTTTACAAATAAATATTTTTCACTTCGACTTTGAAATATTTTAAAATTCTACACATTCGGTTGATTAATTTGTGTGTGGAAATTCCTACAATCTCAATTGTTTTGATCTCAGAATGATATATTTTTTATTTACTTTTCTTCTGTTCTTTTGTTTTCTCTGTTAAAAAATAATTAAAAAAGTAATAATTAGAAAATAAAATACTAAAAGATAATTTTTGCGAATTACATGGAAATTTGCGACAATATTTAGCGTAAATTTTTTACAAATAAATATTTTCCACTTCGACTTTGAAACATTTTCAAATACTACACATTTATTAATTTATTTGTTTGTATTAATTTAATTCCTACAATCTCAATTGTTTTGATCTCAGAATCATATATTTTTTATTTACTTTTCTTCTGTTCTTTTGTTTTCTCTGTTAAAAAATAATTAAAAAAGTAATATTTAAAAAATAAAATACTAAAAGATAATTTTTTACAAATAAATATTTTCCACTTCGACTTTGAAATATTTTGAAATACTAGAAACCAAATGGAAGAAGATTAAAAAAAGAAACATTAAATTTTATCTAAATTCAGCCTAAATTTAGATAAAATTATTTAATATAATAATTTTATCGCCGCGTAAGTCATCAAAAAATTACATTTTATTTACAATTAACAAAAACTTTTATTCTCTGACAAAGTATCCGGACTTTTTGATTTTTCAAAATCAGCGTTTTTGACAAATTTCCAAGTTACAATATGCGACGATATTTAACGCAATTTTTTTACAAATAAATATTTTCCACTTCGATTTTGAAATATTTTGAAATTCTACACATTAAGTTAATCATTTTTCACGTTATTATCAAATGGAAGGAGATTTAAAGAAGAAATAGTGAAATAAAGTCTGAAAAATTTAGCCTAAATTTAGATAAAATTATTTTAATTTAATAATTACATTTTATTTACAATCGACAAAAACTTTTGTTCTCTGAAAAAGTATCCTGATTTTTTTATTACTCAAAATCAGCGTTTTTGACAAATTTCAAAATTAAAATAAGGAATTGATTGATAAAAAAAAATCTCTGCTCGAACGTGAGATTTATTATTGAAAAAAAATCTCGATCATGAGCTTTTCTCTTTTGGAACCACCCTAATTTTTATAATGTATATATTTATGTATAAGCTTCGTTTTCAGCAGTTATTGGTCCGTCGTCGATCTTTCCTAGTCGAAAGTGGTGGGAGAGAGCAGGAAAGGGAGAATCTTATTCTTATTTAACAGAAAACACACAACGGACTCAGACCGCCCATTTTTTTTTCTCTCACTTTATCTCGTGGCTTATCCCGATGTACGAATGCTCTCGTCTTTTTGTCTCACCGGCTCGTTTCTCCGTCGCGCTACTCGGGGCGGGTTACAAAAAGCTCTCGGGCGCGCGTTTTCTTTGTCGCCGGTGGTGACGCTCGCCCGAGCCCGCCAAAAAATTGTATCAGCTGTCCCGTTTTTCGTCCTCTTCTCACCCGTCCGCATACAAGTATACACACATATATATGGGTCATTCCATGTCAAATCGATCAATATTTGGAATCAACCCCTTTCAATTTCGATGAAATTTGGTCAGAAGTTTTCTCTCATCATGAAACAAAGTTCTACCAAAGGAAAAAAATTAATTTTTTTTTCGAAAATTCAAAATTTCAAGTTCAAAATGTTTTTTTTTAAATATCTCGAAAACTATTATAGTTACGAAAAAATCGTTCTGGCTTTGTCTTAAACAGTATAGGGCTACAAAAAAAAAATATTCCCAAAAAAATTTTTGAAAAATGATGAATTTGCTGAATTTTTAATCTTTAAAAATCGTGAAAAGCCACTATAAACGTTAAATTTTTGGTTCCATTTTTTTTTGCAGATACAAGTACTGATCTCAAAAGAGCCTCGAATTTTTAGAAAGGTTTTTTTTTCAAAAATATGAATTTTCGAAGTTTGGTACAAAATTTTTTTTTTTACCTCCAAGTCAAGTGAAATTGAGCAGTCATGTAGTTTTTACTGCTCAAAATGAAAAAATTGTATGATTGCTCAACCGTACTTTAAGGTAAAAATACAATTTTTTTTACTAAACAAAAAAATTCATATTTTTAAAACAAAAAGAACACCTTCCTGAAAATTTCTGGATCTTTTAAGATCAGCACAAGGTATATAAAAAAATGGAACAAAAAATTTAATGTTGAACGTGAATTTCCACGATTTTTAAACATTCAAAATTCTCCAAATCCATCATTTTCCAAATTTTTTTTTCGGAATATTTTTTTTTTGTAGTCTCAAATATACTCTTTAAGGTGAACCCAGAAGAATTTTTTCTATAATAGTTTTCCCGATATTAAAAAAAAAAACTTGAAAAATTGTGAAATTTTGAATTTTGCATAACTTTCGAAATTTTTATTTTTTTGCTTTGTCAGAATTTCGTTTTATGATAAAAGGAAACTTCTGACCAAATTTCATCGAAATTGAGAGGGGTCGATTCCAACTATCGGTCGATTTGACATGGAATTACCAAATATATATGTTTGTATACACGTACACGTGTATCAGTGTGTGATTTTTTTTTCATTGTGTATCTGTATCGAAACGAACGTTGTGAGATTCGGGATCTCTGCGCGAGGTGCCGAGAGATATCTCGTTTCTTTTTTTCTCTTTCCTCGCGCGGCTCTCATCAGGTATTTATATATATATATATAGAAACTAGCATCTCGAGAAGGAAAGAATGGGGGGAAATGAAAAGAAAGAAAGAAAGGAAGAAAAAAAGTCGTGCGACCGTTGCGTTTTCCAACGATTATAAGAACTCACCCTATTCTTATACATATATATATATATATATATATAGTTGTTACACAATGGCCATAAATACTTTATATATGTGTGCGATATCAAATAATTTCGTTTTTTTTCTTCTCCCTTTCGGGGATCTGCTTTTATTATGCGGTGGGGAAACGAGAGCGTCACACGTGTGAGTTACAAGTTTTCTTGCTGGCCTGGGATACAAACGATAACCTTGAACCGCACAAATACACGTGATTTGATAATATTTTTTTTAATTTTATTTTAATTTTTTATTTTATTTTATATTTTAATTTTTTTAATTTTTTTTTATTTAATTTAATTATTTTATTTAATTTAATTTTTTTTTTATTTTTCTTTCTTGCCAGTTTATGATACATTCGCAATAGGCAAATCCGTGGAAGCATTTTTTTCGTTTTTAGGGGTAATTATTTCGATAATTAGATCAATAATTAGTAATTATTGAACGTTGAAATTGTGAGAAAATTTATATCTTTTGTAGGGTTGTAAAAAATTTTGTTGCATTATGATAATTCACAAAATAATGCTTTATGGGGGTGATTTTTGGATCTCGATAATTTAGGGAATTTTTGCTAATGAATTATTCTCAATAAAATTCTAAAAAATTGTTTGGAAAATGCATGAAGAGTGTTGAATTTTTTTCTCGAGCTCCAGGATTATTGTAATTTAGGGGAATTTTGACATTTGGATTTGTGCAAGTCACAGCGTGGGATTTAATGATTTTAGATTCTTTTTTGATTATCACACTTTTTCGAAGCTTAGGTTTTATGGAAACCAATTTTTGAATTTTTTATGATTGAAACGTTGGGAAACTTTGAGAGATAATATTTTTGTAATTTTGCAACAAATTTTTTGTACAAATACTTAAAACTTATGAACCTATTTCCATTTTTTTTCTTTTTTTACTGTACGTGGCCGAATTCCAAAATTTTAATAATTACCAATCTCAAAATTTGCTTGAATAAAAAAGGGCTCTAAAAATTAAACAAAAAACTCAATTTGGAGCCACTTTGTAAATAATCAAAGAAAAAAAGGCTGTGCACAACAATCTACATTTGTCTAGGTATTGATATTCACCTGTCACCAAGATATCAATGGGAAAATGGGGAGGAATTTTTTTTTGAGATTTTTCAATAAAAATGATAAATCAGTTGCATATATATTTAGTAAAATAATAATAAAATACTTCATATATGAGGCATTCCACGCCAAGTCGGCCACCCCATTTTTTGAAATCTCCAAAAATCGCATAAAAATTTTTATAAAGTAGTTCTAACAGTCAAGAAAATTCGTGATTTTTTTTCAGATTTTTATATCACATATTTTAGTCGGAAAAAAATACAAAAAAATTTCTTGTTCAATTTCGTAACTCGAAAATTATTCATCGTACGAAAAAAAAGTACAACATGAAATTTAGGATTTTCAACGTACTTTTCACTAAAATTTTTTACGAACTCCTCCAAAAGCTCTATATGCGATTTTCGGAGCAAATAATGTTTTGATATTTTTTTTCTCAGAATTGACATCTTCGATTTGTCTGTAGTTTCAACAGTTTTTTACTTGATATATTTACAGACTATAAAAAAATTGGCTCAGTGGAGAATCCATTCCTTACCATGCGTTTTTCATCTCAAACGAATACACAAATTTCTCTGTGCATTAACAGGGTTGAGACTATATATAGATATTTTCTAAAGCCCGCATTTTTGTTTATTTTTTGTACTTTTTCATTTTTTCAACTTTTTTCATTTTGATTTTTTTTAAATATCTTTTTGTACATTTTACTAAACTTTATCAATGGACCCATGGACACCGATAAAGTCTACTCAAATTAAAGTCAAAGTCAAAGTCAAACTCACGTCTCTCGATTGCAAAAAAAAAATTAATTTACCCTCTTTGGGATACACCGACGTTTCTATGGCCAATGAGTACTTTTTTAGTTCAATTTGGGCATGATTTTTGGGAATGAAGCAATGATACTGTTTTGTTCCTGGAATCATCTTCACAGTATCAAAACAAAATTATTTTATTATTTTTCCCTGTCTACGATTAATAATGATAAAATATCAATATCTACACTATTTCGTTAAATCAATCTATAATGATAGATTGTATCAATAAAAATGCATTTGAAATAATGGATTTTCCACTGAGCCAATTTTTTCATCGTCTGTAAATATCAAGTAAAAAACTGTTTTAAAACTACGGACGAATCGAAGATGTCAATTCTGAGAAAAAAATATCAAAACATTATTTGCCCCGAAAATGGCATATAGAGCTTTCGGAATAGTTTGTAAAAAACTTCAGTGAAAAGCACGTTGAAAATCCAAAATTTTATGTTGTACTTTTTTTTTCGTACGATGAATAATTTTCGAGTTACAAAATGGGACAAACAAATTTTTTGTATTTTTTTTCTGGCTAAAGAATGTAATTTAAAATCTGAAAAAAATCACAAATTTTCTTGATAGTTGGAACTACTTTCTAAAAATTTGTATGCGATTTTTGGCGATTTCAAAAAATGAGGTGGCTGACTTGACGTGGAATGCCTCATATATGTAAGTTGATCCTTCGATAAATAGTTGTCTGAAAACAATTCATAAGCATTGACCATTTTTTCACCCCTTACAATTTTTCACCCCTTTAATTCCAAAATGTTGTGGCGTGAATTTTGAATTTCGATAAAATTTTGGATAATTTATATCGAATTATTTGTTTGCTTATTTTTATAGCAATTTAGTTAATTTTCCTTTAAATGTGCTTTCTCTATATATATGATGTAAACAAAGCAACGCAGCAGTCTTTTCTCTCGACTTTGTGAGGGATGAAAAAAACAACCGAGGGGAAAAAGAGCATTTGGTGGTGGTGGTGGTGTGTGTGTGTGTGTGTGTGTGTGTGTGTGTGTGTGTGTGTGTGTGTGCGTGCGTGCGTGCGTGCGTGCGCGTGCGCGTGTGCGCGTGCGTGCGTGTGTGTGTGTGTGTGTGTGTGTGTGTGTGTGTGTGTGTGTGTGTGTGTGTGTGTGTGTGTGTGTGTGTGTGTGTGTGTGTGTGTGTGTGCGTGCGTGCGTGCGTGCGCGCGTGTGTGTGTGTGTGTGTGTGTGTGTGTGTGTGTGTGTGTGTGTGTGTGTGTGTGTGTGTGTGTGTGTGTGTGTGTGTGTGTTTGGCTCGGCATCGAACTCTCTGCATGAACACACGTGGTCCATCGAATATCTCATCGGGGGTGTGACAATGATGATCGATCGAGTTTTAAAGAGATTTTTTTTCACCTACTCACAATGATGCATCACATCCAATACCACGCGATTAAACTTAACTACTTAACATAATAATCCAAATTATTATCTAATTGTAATGCAATAACAATTCTCCATTTTAATTAATTAAAGTGAAACTGAATTGTTTTAAGTCAAATTAAATTAATTTTTATTTTTGAAATTGAACTTAATTTGAATTTAATTTTTTTTATCAAATCAACAAGATTTTTTTTTTTCATTAAGTAAAATGAATAAAACTTACTATATTTATTATTTTACTCACTGGAAAGTGTCACAGTAATCTTTTACTTGCTTAAATACAGCATCCCTGATTGTTAATTAATAAATTAATTTTTTGTTTTTAATCGTCTCTCGATAAATAATAATAAATGTATTTTTTTTTAAATGTTGAAAATACAAAAAATTACTATAATTATTTCGGACGAATCTCAAAATCATCATTTTTGGCCACACCCAATTTAATTCAGGGTAGTCAAATTTTTACGAAACAAATTTGAAAAAAAAGTGGGAGTAATTTTTCGTCGATAATTTCTACACTTTTCAATTCTCTGGCTTTTGTCATCCCTCCATAATTAGAACATATAAAAAATCTACCCCATTCTGCAATTGGAAACGTATAGCGTGTATTTTTTGTAGGACACAAAAATAACAGATGTTTGAAAAAGAAGATTGGGTCGAGTACCAAATTCGAGTTTATCCGACCATGAAACAATTACAAAAAAAAAAGTATAATTATGTGTATAATCACATCTTCGAGGGCACTTATAACAACCCTTTGAAAATTTGAAGGAATTTTGAGAATAATCATGGCGATTAAAGATCTCTTTTGGGGTGATATTAAGGGGGTATTCTGGCCTAGAATTTTGAAAAAAATATATATTTTTTCATATTTTTTACAAACTTATTTTTTTTACTGTCGTAAAAAAATTAAAAACTATGAAAAAACCAGGTCGAAAAACGCCTTTTTTGTTCGGACAGCCGCCATTTTGCGAATTTTTTTTTTTTTCGTTTTCTCTGACCATAAACACAATTCTCACCAATCAAGAATCTTTTTTTAAATTTTGTATCGGATGACTAGAAGGGTTGCAATCGCGTCAGCCAACACACCCCTTTATTCTACCCCCAACTTTACCAGCTCACAACTTTAAATTTTCATTTTTTTCGAAAATTTTTATTTTTTTGTTCGAAATTTTTTTTTGTTCATTGTCAAAATATTAATAAATACGTTGTAACAAAAAGAATGGTAAAAATATTTTTTGTTTATTATTTATCGAGCTCGACAAAACTAGACCAGAATACCACCTTAAGGGGTTAAAATTGCCCTGGATCTCGGTGCAAGACAAACATTGACGGAGTGACAAATGTATAACATACAAGTGAATAAAAAATCATGAGTTTGAGAAAGGAAAAACATTTTTCGATGATTTGAGAACCACTTGTAGAGGGACAGCTGCGCTCAGAGCGCATCTGTCTGTCGGTTGTTCGGGCACGCGCTTATACTTGTGCTTATCCATCGCCACCCAAGTATATATATATATATATATATATGTCCATATACATGTAGATATAATATACACGATCGCCTCCTAGTACTTCACCGCGATCTCCCGATCTTTATTTCCACTGCGGATTTAAGATTTCCCTCTCTTTCTCCTCGAATAGTTGCCCGACTCAGTGTGAGTCCCAAAATCTCTCCGCGTGGCCCAGAAAGAGAGAGAGAGACTACAACCCTCGACAATCGTGTTCAAAGTACGTTTTTCACCCGCCCTCTTCGACCTAAGAAGTAAAGACCATCCGCGTCCCCCGGCCTTTCTTTCCCTCCTTTTCCTCCCCCCCCCCCTCCTTCCTTAACATTATTGGGTCTCTCTTCTTGGCCATGGGGCCTCTTCTTCTTTTTTTACCTTCAAAATCGCACCCTTATACCAAACAGCCGAGTTGGAAACGACCAAAAGAGACAGAGAAGGAGAAATGGAAAGAGAGAGTGAGTTTTGGGCCAGGCTTTGCCCCTGGGGCCTCAATACAAGGGAACAACCTGGTGAACACCTTCTCTCTCTTTCTCTCTTTGTTCCTCTCATGATCCTTGATGGGCGACTCCGTCCTGGCTGGTGTCCTTATAGTAGCATCGTTGCTCCCAAAAGCTGAACTTGTAGTAATTTATAATGTACCAGTAAGGCCCTTAAGACCCAATATCACCACTAACAATATTATACTTTATAGGGATGTATGGGAGACTCCTGACCAAATCTCTTCAACCCTCGACCCTGTCTTTGTCATTGGTTTTTAATGCTATGTCAATTATTGAAGGCACCCTTAATTTTTATTCAAGATTTCAGAAAAGATCCAAAAAATGTGTAATAAGGGATTTTTTTGAAAGGAGATAAATTTTCATTTCGACTTGTGAGCGCAGCAGAGATAGAAATTGCCAATTCATTTTTCTTCCAAACAAATTTATGGAATTAAGAAAGAACGGCGGGACTTCTTGCTTAATTCTGGAAAATCATGAATATAAAATCGAGCTAGACCAAAATCAAATCCAGATCGATTTGGAATGGAATCTCTCATATATATGGACGAGCAAGATGATTTTTTGGTAGGTATAAGGTAGAGAGTCTACCAGTCTGCATATCGAGAATGAGAGTAAAGGACTTTGTGTACACGCACACATACGAATTACGGGCCCATACTTGAGGGCCCGGCAAGCAGCCGGTCGTGGACGGGTATACCGTCGAAAATTCACCTCTCTTTGTCCCATTGTTCGCGGATTTTCTTTCTTGGCCGAACGATAGAGGATCCGCTCTGGCTTTGCCTCCACTCTCTCGCTCCAACTCCACGAGACTTCTCGGAAATTTACAATTTTCACTCAATATTTTCACAGCCTACTTTCATCAAATTTGCCCTCTTCCGAAAATCGACCATTTTTACATCTCAATTTATTTCATTCATTTTGAAAAGAGATCAGCAAAAAGATCAACAGTCAACTCTTCGCCCCTTCTGATGGACACTTTTACCTTGAAACTCATGAAAATGTTGGAAAAAGTTGAAGTTGACCATGCCGAATGCTTGTAGTTGGAAAAAATTGAAGTTTATCATGTCGAACGCTCGTAGTTTGCGCCAAGACTCTTAATTTCGACGGGATATCACGATTGAAAACGTTGAAATAACGTCGTGCATTTTACTTTATGGGTAGAGGAGGCATTTGGGTCCTCTGATGGACACTTTTACCTTGAAACGCATGCAAATGTTGGAAAAATTTGAAGTTGACCATGCCGAACTCTCGTAATTGGAAAAATTGAAGTTTATCATGTCGAACGCTCGTAGTTTGCGCGAAGACTCTTAATTTCGACGGCATATCACGATTGAAAACATTGAAATAACGTCGTGTATTTTAGTTTATGGGTAGAAGAGGCATTTGGGCCCACTAATGGACACTTTCACCTTGAAATGCATGAAAATGTTGGAAAAATTTGAAGTTGACCATGCCGAACGCTCGTAGTTGGAAAAAATTGAAGTTTATCATGTCGAACGCTCGTAGTTTGCGCGAAGACTCTTAATTTCGATGGGATTTCACGATTGAAAACGTTGAAATAATGTCGTGTATTTTACTTTATGGGCAGAGAAGGCATTTGGGTCCTGTAATGGACACTTTTACCTTAAAACGCATGAAAATGTTGGAAAAATTTGAAGTTGACCATGCCGAACGCTCGTAGTAGGAAAAAATTGAAGTTTATCGTGTCGAACGCTCATAGTTTGCGCCAAAACTCTTAATTTCGACGGGATATCACGATTGAAAACGTTGAAATAACGTCGTGCATTTTACTTTATGGGTAGAGGAGGCATTTGGGTCCTCTGATGGACACTTTTACCTTGAAACGCATGAAAAATGTTGGAAAAATTTGAAGTTGACCATGCCGAACTCTCGTAATTGGAAAAATTGAAGTTTATCATGTCGAACGCTCGTAGTTTGCGCGAAGACTCTTAATTTCGACGGCATATCACGATTGAAAACATTGAAATAACGTCGTGTATTTTAGTTTATGGGTAGAAGAGGCATTTGGGCCCACTAATGGACACTTTCACCTTGAAATGCATGAAAATGTTGGAAAAATTTGAAGTTGACCATGCCGAACGCTCGTAGTTGGAAAAAATTGAAGTTTATCATGTCGAACGCTCGTAGTTTGCGCGAAGACTCTTAATTTCGACGGCATATCACGATTGAAAACATTGAAATAACGTCGTGTATTTTAGTTTATGGGTAGAAGAGGCATTTGGGCCCACTAATGGACACTTTCACCTTGAAATGCATGAAAATGTTGGAAAAATTTGAAGTTGACCATGCCGAACGCTCGTAGTTGGAAAAAATTGAAGTTTATCATGTCGAACGCTCGTAGTTTGCGCGAAGACTCTTAATTTCGATGGGATTTCACGATTGAAAACGTTGAAATAATGTCGTGTATTTTACTTTATGGGCAGAGAAGGCATTTGGGTCCTGTAATGGACACTTTTACCTTAAAACGCATGAAAATGTTGGACAAATTTGAAGTTGACCATGTCGAAGGCTCGTAGTAGGAAAAAATTGAAGTTTATCGTGTCGAACGCTCATAGTTTGCGCCAAAACTCTTAATTTCGACGGGATATCACGATTGAAAACGTTGAAATAACATCGTGTATTTTACTTTATGGGTAGAGGAGGCATTTGGGCCCTTTGCAACGGAGGCATATATCCCCAAGGCCCAGATGGCAAGCGAGTTTCGTTTCCTTCCTCAAAATTTTAACCACGATGCTGTTGCTGCTGCTGCTGCTTCACTGGCATTGAAGGCCCCAACGATCCTCGTGCCACCTGCTCTCTTTTGCACGAGCATTTCACAAATGCCCTCTCCTCGGCGGGGCCTCATCGTTATACGGCCCAAAAAAAGAGAAAAAAGAATCGACGTTACTCCGCTGATCCTCGTATGTGTGCGTACCGTTTGATATATACGCTTTTATTTTACCTGGCGAACAGTTTGCGCAGGAAATCTTGTCGGAGACAAAATAATCGTGAAACTTTTTGATCTATCGGTGGGGCGAATTGTCACGGATGTGTCATTCACTTATTTGCATAATAAGGTCAGAGGCATTGATACCGAATTTTTATGCTGGTATTTTTATCGTTTATTGTGAAGGTCTTGGGATGTAAAATTGGAAAATGTACTCTGATCTGATACAACTTTTTTTCCATTTGAAAATCTGGAAAAAATGTGTTTTTTTTTAAGGAAATTCATAAAAATTTTGAGTTCTTGCGAAAATTATCGGTAGATCCGTGTTTAATGAGAAAAATGCATCGACATGAGGCTTAGAAAAAATATTATATTGAAATTTGTTTTCATACGCTTGCCAAATCGAACCGTTTCAGTAAAATCGATGAGACTTTTTTTTGAAATTATATTTTGGCTTTTACATGCGCTCATTCTCTTCCCCATCGTTGAAGCTTCAAAATGCCGGTTTGTTCATTCGGTTGTGAACATTTTTCGATTTTCGGCAGATTTTTAAAGTTCAACCATCGATTTTGCAAATTTATAAAGGAAATTTTTTGGCGATTTTCAAACTGCTCTCATTTCTACAAAAATTTAGTTATCGAGATGAGCCGAACGGCATTTTCTAAGTTTAGTCACAACCTTTGAGTATGAAAACAAAATTTCAGAATCGGTCAAACCAAAGTGAATTTACGAGCACTTGAAATGTCGCTATTTTGAGGTTTTTGAAAATGGGGCCAAAATTGAGCAAATATGTTTTTGATGATAATTCATGAAAATTTTGATTTTTTTGTTTATAAGGTCATAAGGTTAAACAAAAATTTAATGTTTTTCTTCCGTTTCGACCAAAAATTAAACTTTTACTGAAATGACTGTATAATTTATTTTCCGGATCAAATTTTGAGTTGATCGTGCTCATTCGTCTCTTCCTGATCGTTGAAGCTTCAAATTTTCTCTTTGTCAGCCAAAAATGAGCAGAAAGAACATTTTTATCATTTTCATAGGTTATTTCGATGGAAAATTCACCGCTGATTTCAAATCACACAGATTGTAAAAAAAAAAATTATTTACGAGGAAAGCAAAGAAAACTTAGAAAAAAATATTTTTTTCATGAATTACAAATGTTGATGAATATTCATCTCTAAGAGTTCATAGTTCGATAGATACGGTTTCCCATTACATCAACATTACCGAAAAAAACAACGAATGGAGGAAAAAACATAGAAATAGAAAATTGTGGGAGAAATAAAAAATAGGTTTTGAATTCTTTTTGGGACTTCCTCCCTCAGGAGGGAAGCAAGTCCCAAAAATACATGTTAAACAGGACAAATGAATTCCTACGATGAATGGAAATAATATGAAACAGGTGTTGGGATTACGTTGAATACTCTCTAAAATTTTGGAGGGACCTCTCTAAAATCATTCATGAAACGTGTTGCCTCGTCAAATAGCATACTTTAATGATCTTTCGATGTAGAGTCGTTCACGAACCCCCCGGTGATTCGTTATGGGGTAGCTACGCTTACACACAGCACTATATATATAGATATATAGCCTCAAGTTTGGGGAGAACCTTTTCAAAAAATCTTTGTTCATGAACGAAGGAAACGTGCCCTTACGCATGTAAACGGTACGAGAATTTTCTCCAGTTATTATTATTATTATTATTATTATTATTATATACATATATTTGCCATTACAAACAGCCAAAAGTTTCATCCTCGCGAAAACACGATTTCCACGTGTATTCATGCATCTACGACGTTGTAAAATGCGCGTTTGCGCTTCGTTTTGCTCAGTCGGTGTCTCGCTCTTTGCGCGATCCTCTAAAAAAGACCGATGCTCTTACGCGCCGGAAGTACGAACACACGTAATGCTCGAGGGTGCGCCTCGCTGCTGTGCTCTGGGCGAGCGAGCTATTTTTCGCTTCACTGACAAATAAAAATGATCATACAGCGGCATATAAACATTCAGGCGCGCTCGAATCTCGTATATCACAAGCGACACGCTTTAAAATATTCATTACAAACTTTTAGATATATATGTATACATCATCAATCTATACATATAGAAGAAGGAAGTTTTCTGCAGGAAATGCGACAAAACTTCGTACTTTGTTTTGCGCCGTTGCTTGGCCGATAAAACGCGATGGGCCTATTATTTACACGATCTAGAATATATTTGCGCTTCACGCGCGACAATTTATGGGATTTTACTTAGGAAACGATAATTCGCGCCACCTGCATGATTTTTATTGCATCTTGACTCTTTCAGATCATAAAACTGTTATTTTTAAATCGACGTTTGCTTATCCGTGATATACAAGGTTAAAAAGATTTTTTTTGTCGAAAAAAATGATCTGGCTAACATCTTGATTCCATACTAAAAACATCCCACCAAGTTGTTCGAAATTATTATTATTATTATTGTAGCAAATTCGGTTTCCTACGCCTATGGATATCGATGCCAAAGGAATCTACATTACCGACGCCGAACAACCGGCATCGAGCGATCAGCTGATCGCGGTTTACGGTTATGTTTTTTTTTCTCCACGAAACGGCGCGTGCGCTTACGTCGAATAAAAGGTGAAAACAAAAAAAATGTACATATTTATCTATATATATATACGTGTGTGTACGATGCCTTTCACTTTAGTATTTCTACGTGCGAGAAACTCGCTTTATAACGGAGATAGCGGCGGTATAAACCGTTTACGGTACAAGATTACAAGAATATGAGACAGTCTCGTCGTGTTCTCGGTCAAGGAAACGGCCTTATTTTACCTGGAAAAATTGAAAATCTCGTTGCAATTCTCGGCGTTCAACACCGGTCATCTCTTTTTTTTTCAAATTTTATCAACACTAATTCCAAGATAAAAAAAGATTTTCAAAAATTCACGCTAGATTTTCATCTGTCAAAATCATTAATTTCCCGTGAAAATGCAGGAAAAACTCGTATTCCTGTTCAAGCCAACTATATTTTGAATCTCGTAGGATCATCGATAAGACACCTTTTGTCAGGCAACAAAAGTTTATTAACAAATTCGTTAACAATTTGATCCTATCTACTCAATTCTCGATAATCTATTTCGCAAAAAGAACGATTTGCCCTTTAAAATTATCCGGTCATTGGACAGATTTGTCGTAAGTTTTAAAAAATATATGCGGAAACATGGAGGTAAAACAGAGATCCTCCTGTGCTGTCACTCGAGAGAAGCCTGGGAAAGTAATTGTGGAGAAAGAGAAAGAAAATGACTCGAAAATGGTGCTCGTTGTATTTTATTCTCTGATACTGGATCTACTGGCTTTTACCATGATTCTGCCCTTGTTACCGGCTCTTCTGGATCATTACAAGGAATCGGAGCAAGAGCGAGGCTTGCACAGTTGGATCATGGACAGAATTCGCAGCATTCAAATTTACATCGATGCCCCCGAGAGATTCAGTTCCGTGCTTTTTGGTGGTAGGATATTCTTCATTTTTGCAAAATAAACGTTTGTTTATCCACAATTTTCAATGCGTAACATTTTTAAGGATAAACGCATTACTAATTAAGGTAAATTTCCTAATTATTGAACAGCTAAGGATCTGGGGATTGAATTCGGTGAGAAAAAAATATAAAATCAAGAAAAAATCATTGCTTTCATGTTTAAATGATACTTTGATATTTTTACTTTCAAAAAATCACCCTTTAAATTATTTTTAAATGATTTCAAATGAAAAAAAAGAATAACAATGTGAAGCATGCAAATGTCCCAATTATTGAACACTGGAAGTGCCCATGTCCCTAATAATATTGAACAGGCATGTTCCAGTCATTGAACACTCGAGAATTCTTTTTCCGTTCTGAAAATATTATTTTGGGTACAATATTAAGAAATAAAGGCAAAACCAAACACTTAAATAATCTTTTATTAATCATGTAAAAATACAAAAATATATATTTAATCTCTTTTGACAGGTTTTTGTTTCATTCGCATTTGGTTTATTTTTGCTTTTCAACTCGAACTTTATTTTATTTTTATTTTCAGTTTCCTCGTTTTTATGTTCTGTTTTTGTTTGATTTTGTCGCAGCTTTCTTGTTTTGCGATTGGAATATCGGAGAGCAAAAAATATTGAACATTACATTCGTATTTTTAGGTTACATTTAGGTTATATTCTCTTTTTATTTTTATTTTTATGTTTATTGCACGAAAATACAAATAAAAAATATATTTGACGATCTTAGAGTTATTATTAAAAGAATAACGGTAAGATTGTTCAGGAACTTACAGTTTGTGTTTGAATAAATCCGATTCACACGATCTGTCAGACGTTAACAGTCTCGATGTTTTGATGGGTTTAATGACGCCATCTTGGAGAATTCGAGTTTTCAATAATTGGGATACACTGCATTTTTTATGTCCCAATGATCGAACACCGTATTTTTTAACAAATAATTAATTAAAATTTTTTTTTTTAATTGTTATTTGTAAGAAATTTTCTGAGGAACCTGTAACGCCTTTACTTTTTGAGATGCGACAGTTTTTGAATTTTTTATGTCCTTACGCATGAAGCGGCGCGTCTTAGCAAAAATGATAAGCAGTTACCACGAGACGTCAAATCGGGTCACCGTTGCTTATTACATAATTTTTTTCTCTATTAAAGCTTTCTTTGCACAAGTAAGGTAACATTTCAATAGATAAAAGTTCCATATACGTAATGAAATTTTTATAAATAAGTAAATGCATGCAGGTGAATGAGAAATAATAAAAATATAAAATAGTGTTCAATAATTATGGGACCTGTTCAATAATTGAGACATTTACCTTAGCATAATGTACATTCCAGCGCAATTTGAAGACCTGAAAAGAATTTTGGGATAAGGTAAAGGGTAGATTAAAGTAGAGAATAGTCATAGGTAGAAAATGTGAAATTGAAAAATGTTGACACCGATTAATATATTTTTTTTAATTTTAGGCTTTCTGGGATCAATGTATAGCTTTCTCCAGTTTCTTGGGATGCCCATTGTCGGCGCACTCTCGGATGTTTACGGGCGAAAACCAATGATGATTTTGTGCCTAATCGGCATCGCAATGTCTTATCTACTCTGGGCTTTGTCCCACAATTTTGCGATTTTCGTATTGGCACGTTTCGTCGGTGGTATCAGCAAAGGAAACATAAGTCTCTCGATGGCCATCATAAGCGACGTCACGTCTCATAAGACGAGAGGAAAATCAATGGTAAAATGACATTTTTTTGAATTTTATAGAATTTTAAATTCTATGAAATTCCAATTTTATCCATGTTCCATCTTGAACACTTTTATGCTTGTTTTCGGCAGGCTCTCGTTGGAATTGCATTTTCCATCGGATTCGTCATAGGACCGATGATCGGTGTTATATTCGCTCGATTTGCCGCTAGTGGCGAACGCCCCGAAAACTGGTACATCTATCCCGCTCTATTCGCCTTTCTCCTTGCCATTGGTGATCTCGTTTACGTGAGCGTTTGCCTCGAGGAAACGTTACCCGTGGCGAAGAGGGCCGAATCTCTCAGACATGGTATTTCCGGAGCAATGACTTACATAAATCCCGTTGACTTGTTTCAATTCAACGGAGTTTCGGGTCTTGCTAAATGTGGTAAGAAACAAGGATGTTCCTGAGGATTGAAAATTGCACTTTATTTTTGGATTTCGTTCCTCATCGAGAGTTTTCTTCATTAAAGAATTCTGAGATTTCCAGGGAAAATATTTTTTCTCGCGTTAATTTTTAATTTTTTTTTTTAATGGGTTTTTCCCGCCAATTCCTGAATAAATGTGAGGAATTTGATTCATTATTAATGCACTCCAAAAATTATACACTACGGGCGAAAAGTTTCCGGACGAAACTTCAAAAAAGGTCTGGAACCCTTTTTTATGCCATTTCGCCGGAAGTCAACGTAAACTAATTAACAAATGGTATTTTGAGGGGGAAGAATTCGGCTTCATTTCCTCTTTTTAAAATTATTTTTACCATTCGTTTTTAGATTTGGACTCTATTTTGAAAACAACTGTTTTTCGCTTTTTTCCCCTCCCTTCAGATGCACCCATTTTCCAGAGGAATGTTGTTTAATACATTTTTACGACTGGTTTCATAAATGGATAGGTTTGAGCTTCAATTAAATTTTGTTTAAACTTTGAGCGATTTTTTTTTCCATAATTATTCTGTTTTTTGTGAAAAAAGAGTAAATTTGAAACAATAACACGAAAACAAAGAGGATTCATGAAAAACTTCAAAGGAGTAAAAAGTTGCGTCTGTTTTTGTGGTGGCATGTCAAAATAACCCGAACACAAAATAACACGACAAAATAACACCAGACATAAAAACACACGACTAAATAACCCAATGACGAAATACCACATTTACGGAATAACAGAACGATAAAATAACCCAATGCAAAATTAACACAACAAGAACAACAACAAACATACGGTAAAATAACACGAAACATTTTGGACGACTGTGACTTTTGAAAATTATAGTCAGTCATATGATACACAATATTCCCCACGGATTTCTGAATAATTTTTATAAATAATATATTTATCGCGTACGATTTCGATGAATATTTTCACATCTGTATAGAAACTCTGAATGTAAGTTTTCAAACAGCACCAAAACCACAGTAACTTTACAACGGGGATATCTATTCTAGTAGCTAAATTTCTTTATTATATTAAAAAAAAAAAATTATTAATAGTTTGTCTCCCCCGAACTGATTCTAATTTTTTTATTATTATCCAATAGAATATAATTTTTAAAAAATTTGGTGTGCGCCTTTCCGATGAGTCGCACTTCCCAATAATTACCAAATTATGATACGATTGTTATTTTGTTGTATGTTATTTTACCGTTCGGTTATTTTGGAAGGTGTTAATTCAACGCTGTGCTATTTTGGAGTGTGTTATTTAAACGTTGTGTTATTGTGGCGTGTGGTATTTTTGCATGTTATTTTATCGGGTGTTATTTTTGAATAGTTATTTTGACGTGCCACCGTTTTTGTTGAGTTCAGAGGAATTTTTTCAGATTTTTTTTGCCAACATTTTTTTTTCTTATTTTCTGGGTCGAAGCTCGGATAATTAAATTACCATAACTCGAGAACTATGGGATTATCAATAAAATTTCAAGAGGAAAAATACTTTATTTTACCATTTTCAACACATTGGAATTTTTTTTTTCAATTTTTTTTCCCCAATTTTTCTTCCAGCCTCAACATGAGAAAACAAAATTTTAGAAAAAAAAATCTGGAAAAATTCCTCAGAACTCAACAAAAACCGGCGCAACTTTTTATTGTCTTAAAGTTTTTCATGAATCCTCTTTGTTTTCGTATTATACCGGATTTTTCAAATTTCTTTTTTTTTCTCAAAAAACAGAATAACTTTGGAAACAAAAATCGCTCAAAGTTTTTAAAAAAAGGAAATTGAAGCTCAAACTTTCCCCTTTATGAATCTAATCGTAGAAATGTACAAAAAAAAAAATGCCTCTAGAAAATGGGTGCACCTGAAGAGAGGGAAAAAAGACGGGTGGGAGTTGAAAAATCTTAAGATCAAAATTCATAATGACCGAAATTCAGAAATTTATGTATTCCAAAAATTAATAATTCGCACGTGCATTATATAAAAGCTTAATAAAGGAGGGATTGAAGAATTCAGAAAATGAATGTATGAAAGTCTCAACTACTAGATAAATAAAATGTAGGTTAAAAGAATTTTGAAGAGCCAATAAGGCGCATTGTTGAAATTCCATAAACCGGATGAATCGGAGAAGTCATTCTAACATATGTTAAAATTCCGAAAATTTAAATACCGAACCGAAAGTACAAAATTACCGGGATAGCGAATGGTCAAAATACCGAATGTTCAAAATATCGAATGGTCAAAATACCGACTGATCAAAATACCGACTGATCAAATTGTAGGCACCAGAAATGGACGATCATTTCTGGTGGCATTTATCGGGGTTATATTTCGGGATTTTCAGTTTCTGTATTTTGAACCGTCTGATCTTTTAGTATCGATAGATTGATGTTCGAAATTTTTCTCCATCGTGATAATGCGTGTTTGGAAATGAGATATTTTGGAATTTGAATCTGCCGTTGTCGTACAATTTGTATTTAGCTATGTTTGCTGATTTCAAATCTGAAAAAAACTTTTCGTTATAAACATGCTCTGCATATTTGCATAAATTGTGAAAAAGTAATATAATATTATGGTCTTTTGGGAATTTTAAATTATGATTGATGGACTATTCGTTGGTAATGGTATTGGGGTATCCGATTTTCTGAATTTCGGTCATTATGAATTTTGATCTTTAGGTTTTTCGACTCCCACCCAAAAAGGCGAAAAACAGTTGTTTTCAAAATAGAGTCCAAATCTAAAAATAAATTGTAAAAATAATTTTAAAAAACAGGAAATGAAGCCGAACTCTTCCACTTTGAAATGACGTTTGTTAAATTAGTTTTTCGCCGGTAGTGTACATTCGTCTCAAAATTTCAATATTACGTATGTTAATTTTCAGATTTGGAGACTTTGAGGACACTCGGTCGCTCCTACTTTCTCTATCTCTTCATCTACAGCGGACTGGAGTTCACCTTAACTTTTTTGACGCATCACACATTTGGATTTACGAGTATGCAACAGGGTTGGATGTTTCTTGGAATCGGTCTGACGATGGCGATTCTACAGGGTCACTTTGTACGAAGGATATCAGCGGAGAGAACGAAATTTTTCGCTGAACTCGTGAGTCGAAAATTTCGTTGATTTGCCAAAAATAATTTGAAACGTATTAACGTGATGAATTTAATCGTTTCAAACAGGGTTTGTGGCTGATTATACCCGCTTTCGTATTTATTGGAATCGCGACTGGTTCGGCGTTCCTCTACTTTGGTATTTTCATCTTCTCAGTCTGTAAGTTGTAACTGTAATTTATCATTTTGACAATTATAATTGTAATTTGTCATTTCGGATTTGCGAGCAATGTTCACTTATTGAAAAAAGTAAAAATCACCGAAAATTCACAGCGACGGCGTTGGCGGTGACTTGCATGATGACTCTTGTAACGAGGGTCGGTCCGGAAAATCAAAAAGGTGCAATAACGGGCATTTTTCGTTCTCTCGGAGCGCTGGCGCGTGCCTGCGGTCCCATTATTGCCTCGATAGGTGTGTAAAATGAAATTGATCGACCGTTTAATCTTTATTATTTTTGTACGATATGGATCAGAGCTGGGCAGTACTTGAAAGTACTCGGTACTTGCATGTACTTGAAGTATAGTACTTGCAAGTACAAAGTACTTAAAAAGTACTTCAAGTATCGTACTTAAATTTTTCAAATACTTCATGTACTTGAAGTACTGTACTTGAAAATTTTAAGTACTTTTCTGTACTCGAAGTACTTTTTTCAAGTACAAGTATCAAGTACTTTTGAATGTGTCTCGCTGATGGTTGCATCTGCTAAGCCTTTGAATATGGGTCATTCCATGTCAAACCGACCAATATTTCGAATCGACCCCTTTCATTTCGATGAAATTTGGTCGGAAGTTTTCTTTTATCATAGAACAAAGTTCTGACAAAGGAAAAAAATTAATTTTTTTTTTTCGATAATTCAAAATTTCACCATTTTCTCAAGTTTATTTTTTAATATTTCGAAAACTATTATAGTTACGAAAAAATCGTTCTGGGTTCGTCTTGAAGAGTATACTTGGGGCTACGAAAAAAAAAATGTTCCGAAACAAATTTTTGAAAAATGATGAATTTGGAGAATTTTTCAAAATCGTGAAAATTCACGATCAACATTAAATTTTCAGAAATGTGTTTTTTTTTGTTTCAAAAATATGAATTTTTGAATTTTGGTAAAACTTTTTGTTTACCTCTAAGATAAGTGAAGTTGATCAATCATGTAATTTTGACTGCTGGAAATTATAAAATTACATGATTGCGCAACTTCAAACAAATTCATATTTTTGAAAAAAAACACCTTTCTGAAAATCTTTCAGGATCTTTTCAAATCAGTACAAGGTATTATATTTAAAAAATTGAACAAAGAATTCGATGTTAATTGTGGATTTTCACGATTATAAAAAATTCAAAATTCTCCAAATTCATTTTTCAGAATTTTCTGTCGGAATATTTTTTTTTTCGTAGCCCCAAGTATACTCTTCAAGACGAAACAAACGATTTTTCATAACTATCATAGTTTTCAAGACATTTCGAAAAAAAAATTGAAAAATGGTTAAATTTTGAATTTTGCATAACTTTTGAAAAAAAAAATTAATTTCTTTTCCTTGGTAGAACTTGGTTTTACGATAAAACAAAACTTCTGACCAAATTTCATCGAAATTGAAAGTGGTAGATTCCAACTCTTGGTCGATTTGACATGGAATGACCCAAGTACCAGAATTTACGAGACGTACCCGAAAACTAGAAAAGTACATGATACTGGTACTTGATTTTTCAAGTACTTGTACTTCAAGTACTCGTTTTGACGAGTACTTGCAAGTAACAAGTACTTTGTACTTCAAGTACCTACTGTACTTTGTACTTGATATTTGAAGTACTTGCAAGTACTTTGCCCAACTCTGATATAGATTAATTTTTTTTTCTCTCATTACGTGATGTTTTGCAGCTTTCTGGAGCATCGGTAGTTCGACGACTTATATAATCGGTGCGTTCGTTCTCATTTTTCCACCCATGATACTTCGTACCATCAAAACGTCTTGAAGAGCATCTTCATGACTTCAGAATTAGGTATTTTATACGTGTACGTATATTTTTAGGTACATTTTTTTATAATACCTTTTGTACATTTTCTATAACGCCGCTTCCGTATTTACTGACCAAGATCATAGTATTATTAAGTTTTAAGCATGCTCTGTTATAGTCTATATACATTTATTATACATGTACTTTTTGTATACGCAATTAGTTTTGTATAAATGTTATTGATTATTTTTATCATCAGATTCTGCAGTTTTTATATGAAACAATATTTAAAAAAAGCTGAAAGGTGGATTCATGATCCAGGAAAATTGATTTCCGTTCTAAAATAGTTTGCGAAAGGATCGTTCGACGTGTGTTTTGTATTTTTATACTGCAATATTTTTAACGAAACAAACTTCTACGTTTTTTTTCGCAATGTTTTCGATAACAAATTTTATCCACCGGTTAGTTCGGTGCGCTTTCTCTACGAGAAAGTCGAAAGCGCAGCAAACAATGAAGGAAAACAATGCGCTTTCACAAAGAAGCTTTGTGTCGAGGGTCGATACTTGCGAGGAAGCTCTGCGCGAGCTTGTACGATTCTTTTTATCGACGATGTAACAGTAAGAATGATTTCTACCGTTTCATAAAAATTTCTTTTTATTGTGCAATAACATTTTATTTTTTAACATCTGCTATATGGAACATCAAGGATGAGTGGATCGACATGGAAAACGTCGCGAATTTACGGACTAAAAATTGTATCGAGCAAACTCAACGAATTTGCGTTCTAAGGATTCAAAAAATCCCGCCGCGCGACACTGGCGCCATCTCGCGGCAGAATTCAGAAACATCTGGTCGGGCGCGCCTGTAGCGGCGAACTTTGGCACTACGCGACAATGCGAAAAGCGGCCGTACGTTTCTTTCCCGTTCTCCCTATCCTAGATCCGAACACACGAATGCTCTCGCGAGCAAATTATGGCATTGTTTCTTATCAGAATCAAGTGTGTGCGGTTCGGAAATTCTCAGTTACGTTTCTACAGCAACTGCCTGAACATGAAGGTGATTTTTTCAATCGACGCATTTTAGTTCGTAAAAGTTTCGTAATCGTAATTATTCCCAAAATCAACATTGACTTTGCGACCGAATGGGTACAAAATTTTTTTTTTTTTTTTTTATATTTTCCACAAATTTGGCCCCGGCTGAAATAGCAAATTGCATCTTGTTCTTCGGTAAACATTTTTCATCTATTCCATAAGCTTTTCTTTACAAAATACGAGTCAATCTATGATTTCGTCCTCAAATTTATTATCTCGTCTAATTTAGAAAAGAAAAAATAACCAATAAAAATATTTGTGTACATCTAGTGTTAAACTCAGGTTTTTCGCGAACGTTCTTCGCACGAATGCGATAAAATGCCCCTCCCCTACTTTAATAAAATGCCGCAATTGAAGAGAAATTGACGATTCCCCCAAATTTTCATTAATATCTCACCAATTTTCGTGAACTTCGCCCAAATTTTGCTCCGAAATTTCGAACCTCAAAATCTCTTTAATCGATCGAACTTTTTCGTCGTCTTGTTATTTACAAACGGTGTACTTGTTTTGAAATACAAGTTTCTTTGAATCTTTTTTTTTTTCATCGTCGCAACTTTCACTTTTCGTAGCGCATTTAGCGAAAATCCCGACGAGAGTGAAAATGGTATGATACGATTTTGTATCTTTTTTCCAGCCTCTGATTATGGAATTTTTTTTGTTTGCTTTTCTTTTTTTGAAATTTTTCTTTTAATTCTTTAATTTCTTTTTGAAATTTTTCTTTTAATTTTTTTGTTTTTTGTGTTTGATTTCTTTTTTTCAAATTTTCCTTTTTTCATTGCAGAAAGGATTGGTACTCGGAGTTTACGAGTCTGATGGTAAAGACGCCGTTGTCCTTACACCGGCGGCGACAAAGTACAACGAACTTGTAAATGGAAAACTGCTGACGAACATTTCCCTGTAAGTCCGACGCGAATGTTATTTTTCAAATATTTTTGTTTCTATTTTACAAACATTTTTAGCGTCACCCACTCGTTGGAACTGATTATTCTTATTTTTCCATAATTTTCTTCCGATCGAAGGCGCGTCGCGATAGGCTTCTCCATTCGACGAATCCTATTTTTCTGGTGCGATCTTTGAGACTTTTTTTTTTCACCCAAATGCCATTTAGAGAGTTTATCGGAGCCTTATTCGCGACGCAGCATCGATTTGGCTCTCTCCGTCCAAATTTGTCGCGATCCAAAAAAAGGATGTTACGAAATTTAACGATGATTCGCTTCTCTCGAACTGGAATCGCGATTAGTTACGAGACTCCCGAAAGAGAGAGAGCGAAGAGGGTCGATAATGATAATGATTCTCTTCCCAAACGTTTCCAGATATAAATGCAGATACATAAACTTTGTATATGTATATAATTCGACAAAAAAAAAAAACGGAACTAGAGCATCTTTTATTTCCAGCCTGAAACAATTCTTATAATGCTGCCTGAGCTAGTATTCAAACGCACAATCTCTATATTTTCTCCTTTTGTTTTTTCGTACTTCATCTACACGAAATCTATGAATTTAATTCTCTCTCTATTTCTCACTTTTGTAAAAAAAAAAAGAGAACAATAGAATAAAAGGAAAACATATGGGTCATTCCATGCCAAATCGACCAAGAGTTGGAATCGACCCCCTTCAATTTCGATGAAATTTGGTCAGAAGTTTACGTTTTTAATAAACCGAAGTTCTACCAAAGGAAAAAAATTAAAACAAAATTTTTCGCAGGTTATGCAAAATTCAAAATTTCACAATGTTTCAAATCTTTCACGTTTATTTTTTAAATATTTGAAAACTATTATAGTTATGGAAAATCGTTCTGAATTCGTCTTGAAGAGTATATTTGGGGCTAAAAAAAAAAAATTTTGAAAAATGATGAATTTGGAGAATTGTGAATTTTCAAAAATCGTGAAAATCCAAGTTTCGTATTAACTTTTTGGTTCAATTTTTTAAATAAAATATCTTGTATTGATCTTAAAAGATCCTGTTTTATGTTTTTTCAAAAATATGAATTTTTTAATTTTCAAAAATCATGTAAATCTACGATCAACATTAAATTTGTTGTTAATTTTTTTTTATATATAGTACATTGTACTGATCTTAAAAAGATCCTGAAATTTTCAGGATGGTGTTTTTTGTTAAAAAAATATACATTTTTGAATTTTGATTAAAAAATTTTTTTTTTCTAACCAAAGTACTGTTACTCTTACTTTTTTTTTTACTGCTCAAAATTACCAAACTGAATGATTGCTTAACTTAACTTAACTGAGAGGTAAATAACTTTTTTTAACCAAAGTTCAAAAATTTATATTTTTGAAACAAAAAACACCATCCTGAAAATTTCAGGATCTTTTAAGATCAGTACAAAGTATTATACATATATATTTAAAAAATAATAACCAAAAATTTAATGTTGATCGTGGACTTACACGATTTTAAAAAATTCAAAAATTCATATTTTTGAAAAAACAAAAAAAAAACAGTTCTGAAAATGTCAGGATCCTTTAAAATCAGTACAAGGAATTATATTTAAAAAAATGAACCAAAAACTTAATGTTGATCGTAGATTTTCACGATTTTTGAAAATTCAAAATTCTCCAAATTCATCATTTTTCAAAGAAAATTTTCGGAATATTTTTTTTTTTCGTAGCCACAAGTATACTCTTCAAGACGAACCCAGAACGATTTTTTCGTGACTATAATAGTTTTCGAGATATTTAAAAAAAAAACTCGAAAGATTTAAAAAATTGCGAAATTTTGAATCTTGCATAACTTTCAAAATTTTTTTTTTAAATTTTTGTCCTTCGGTAGAACTTCGTTTTATTAAAAACGAAAGCTTCTGACAAAATTTCATCGAAATTAAAAGGGGTCGATTCCAACTCTCGGTCAATTTGACATGGAACAACCCATATTAATTATCGTCGAGATTTTGATATAAATTTTCTTTCACCCGAAATCAATCCCCGTTATTCGAGAGCTCACTCGCATTATTTTGATTGTTTCAGGAGAGGCTAACAGAATCTCGAGGCTAAACAGATCGCGATAGGAAAACATAGGCTCTTCCCTATCCCATCCCTCATCCGCAGACTTTTTTTGTCAATGAATTTTCCTCTTTTCCCGCCCTCTACTTAAAACGCGCAGACAGAGAAGATTAATTCGCTTATTGAAAGAAACGAACGAAAAAAAAAAAAAAAAACGAAGATTGCAACGAACGTTAATAAACGAACCCTTATTATCATTTGAAGAGAGTGATAGAATGATAAAAATATTGTAAAATCGTCCAAGTTGCAAAAATGAGGAATATTTCGGCCTGATAACGAAGACTCGAGATAAGGAGATAAGAGTCAAGCTGTACACACACGTTTTCAATGTGATATAGATCAGAGCGATAAGGATCAGAGGAAAAGGATAAAATAATAAAAAACAATTGTCGGACAGATCGTGAGGGAGAGCAATGTCCACGTTGGGCGGTGGCGGCGGCCCCAGCAACGGCGCACCAGGAAGCAGCGGAGGCACGCCAACGGGAAAGCGTCACATGCCATCGGCGAACGTCCTTCACGGAATCGGGGGCACTCTCGAGGACAAGAACAACGATTATCTCTGTCCGATATGTTTCGAGCTGATCGACGAGGCTCACATAACGCGTTGCGGTCACACATTCTGTTATCGGTGCATCGCAAAGTCCCTCCAAACCAACGGAAGATGCCCAAAATGCAGTTTCACCCTCGGCCAACAGGATATATTTCCGAATTTCTTGCTGAACGAGCTCGTGTCAAAGTACAAAACGCGAATAAAGGGTATCGCGGAATTGACGAATCTGCAAAATTCGGAAATACCGATAATCGGCAGTACCAACGACACGATTCCGCAAACCGACGGTTTGAGGAATTTGTTCACAGCTGAGAGCGCTTATCTGACCTTGCCCGATGTCAATGTCATGCTGGAAGTTTTGACCCAGAGAAAATTGCTCCTCGAGGCTGAAACGTGCGCCGCGCAGAACAAATTATTGCACGAATTTCTGAAGCATCTGCTGCAGCAGAAGGAGGAACAGAGGAACCAATTGCAGAAGGAGGTGGCTCTGATAAAGCGCGACATGGACGAGGTGGAGAACATTTTGCGAGACGTACAGAGCAAATGTCCGAGAATCGAGGATCTTCGAGGTACGAGCGACAACGAGACGTCGCAGATGTCCGCGATTAGACGGGAAATGATCGATCTCATTGATATCATCGATTCCAACATGGTGAAGGACGGTGATGTCGGTATTGGCAACAATCCTGGAACACCGTCCAAGGAATCATTCGCCAGTGCAACGGCGAACAAAGCGCCGAAGTACTCGATAGTATCGACCCTCGCAGTACGCAGAAAACGGATGCACGCTCATTTTGAGGATTTCGTTCAGTGTTACTTCGACTCGAGATCCAAGGATTTGCTGTTTGGTCCGCAAAAGCAAACTCACGTCGATACCGTTCACGGTGGCAACAATGGTCTCGATTTTTTTCGCGAAAATCTCGTTAAATTTTCACGCTACAATTCACTGAGACCAATGGCGACCTTGAACTATTCGTCCGATATCTTCAACAACTCGACGATAGTTTCGAGCATCGAATTCGACAAGGACAATGAATTTTTCGCCATCGCCGGCGTCACCAAACGCATCAAGGTTTTCGATTATGGAGCCGTTATACGAGACACCGTTGACATACATTATCCATGCGTTGAAATGGTCTCGAGCTCCAAGATATCCTGCGTTTCGTGGAATTCTTATCACAAAGGTATGCTCGCATCGTCGGATTACGAAGGAACGGTCACTGTTTGGGACGCTACAACTGGACAAAGGACGAAGGCATTTCAGGAACACGAAAAACGCTGCTGGTCCGTTGACTTCAATGACGTGGACACGCGCTTAATCGCATCCGGCTCTGACGACGCCAGGGTCAAATTATGGTCCTTGAATATCGATCATTCGGTGGCGTCACTCGAGGCCAAAGCCAACGTCTGCTGCGTCAAATTCAATCCACGAAGCTCCTGCCACTTGGCCTTTGGCTCGGCCGATCATTGCGTTCATTACTACGACCTTCGAAACATGAAAGAGGCACTCTGCATCTTCAAGGGACACAGGAAAGCCGTTTCCTACGTCAAGTTCATCAACAAGGAGGAAATCGTATCGGCGAGCACGGATTCCCAATTGAAAATGTGGAACATCAACAATCCTCATTGTCTTCGGTCATTCGTGGGTCATGTCAACGACAAGAACTTCGTTGGACTCGCCACTGACGGCGATTACGTCGCTTGCGGATCCGAAAACAATGCCCTTTACGTCTATTACAAGGGACTGACGAAACAATTGTTCACGTACAAATTCGACGCTGTCAGAAGCGTCCTCGAATTACAGGAGCGACGAGAGGAGGATCTCAATGAATTCGTCTCCGCGGTTTGCTGGAGACAAATGTCGAATGTCGTCGTAGCCGCTAATTCGCAGGGTATCATCAAGATACTCGAACTCGTCTGAGATTATCCAATGTCAATGGGATAAGATGGTTATTTTTATCGTTGAACGGAAAACGTGCAATGGGACCGCGAGTTAAGGGGCCGATTTTGCTCGTTTTTACGTTCAAACCCACGAAACTCGAGTTTTCGGCACAATTGAACTTGTTGCTATTGGAAAATCGATATTTCTGGCAAGGACAAAATATCGTTTCAACGAGGAAACAATTATGAATGATTCTAAAGTGAAATATTCGTGAGGGAAAAATTCGAGATATTTTTCATCGTTTAAAAAGAAAACACAATATTTTTGTATCGCTTCTTTTGGCCTACAGGCATTTTTATTAGTCTACTTTAGAAGCCAAAAAAGCAAATTTTTGACATTTTTTCTTGCTCAGCCCCTTTATCAGATATCGCTATAAAACTGGTTTTGCAACATTGTTTCATCCTTCGAAATTACAAAAAAAAATGTATTCTTTATTTTGATTCTTTAAATAATTTATATTAGAATTGTAATGGGTCATTTCATGTTACATCGACCAAGAGTTGGAATAGACCCCATTCAATTTCGATGAAATTTGGTCAGAAGTTTTCGTTATTAAGGCCTTAGGCCACTCTAGAGACCGAAAAAATAGGCTTTTTGGGGATTTATTTTCAGAAATACTACAAAATAAATCGAGATTACAAAAACGGGGTGTTATCATACATATCAGTGACTGTTTACAATATTTTTTTTGAAGCGATTAATTTCAAAATGGCGGCTGCGCAGCGTTTTCGCGATAACGTCTCCGTTTTTTCAGAGTTCACGGCCGGACTAACAGCTCCTGTATTTTTTTAATCATAATAAGCCAATAATTTTTTTTCGATCCTATGTAATCACTGCTATAGAAGTACGTAGGATTTTTGCGATATATTGATTTTTGGTCAAATGGCGCACTTCTAAGGTGGAAAGTGAAAAATCTACCTAGAACATCGTCAGATAATTGTTAATAACAAATGAACTATGCAATATAAAAAAAAAAACCTACGTACTTCCACAGACAATGTCGTTTTCGAGATATATTCAAAATTTCAAGTGAATCGGTGGAAAATTGTCTGAGTTATGAGTCCGGCCAACTGAAAAAATGCAGTTTTGAGATAAACGCGTTTGAAGTTTTGAGTAGTACCAGACGGTCTTGTATTAAAATTTGAAAACCGAGTTCTTAGAGATTTTTCCCGGTCATAAACTTTTGGGACATCATTTTTGAGGTCCTGTTAGACCATTTAAAGTAAAAAATTTTTTCAATAATAATGCAATTGTGAGATAAAGGCGTTTGAAGTTTTTAGTAGGCCCAGACGGCCTTGTACTAAAATTCGAAAAACGAGTACTTAGAGATTTTTCCCGGCCATAAACTTTTGGGACATCATTTCTGAGGTCCATTTAAAATAAAATTTAAAAAATCAATTTTTCAAAAGTGCTAGGGTGGCCTAAGGCCTTAACAAAACAAAGTTCTACCAAAGGAAAAAAATAAAAAAAATTTGTTTTCGAAAGTTATCCAAAATTCAAAATTTCACAATTTTTAAAATCTTTCAAGTTTATTTTTTAAATATCTCGGAAAATATTATAGTTACGATAAATCGTCCTGAATTCTTCTTAAAGAGATACTTGGGGCTACGAAAAAAAAATATTCCGAAAATTTTTTTTGAAAAATGATGAATTTGGAGAATTGTGAATTTTCGAAAATTGTGAAAATCCAAGTTGCACATTAAATTTTTGGTTCAATTTTTTTATATATATTACCTTGTACTGATCTTTAAAGATCCTGAAAGTTTCAGAAAGGTGTTTTTTGTTTTTTCAAAAATATGAATTTTTGAATTTTTAAGAATCGTAAATCCACGATCAACATTGAATTGTTTGGTTCAATTTTTTTTATATAATACCTTGGTCTGATCTTAAAAGATCCAGAATTTTTCGGGATGGTGTTGTTTTGATTAAAAAATTAAAAGATCAGTACAAGGTATTATATAAAAAAAATGGAACCAAAAATTTAATGTGCAACTTGGATTTTCATAATTTTTGAAAATTCTCCAAATTCATCATTTTTCAAAAAAAAATTTCGGAATATTTTTTTTTTATAGTCCCAAATATACTCTTTAAGACGAATTTAGAACGATTTTTCGTAACTATAATAGTTCCCGAGATGTTTAAAAAATGAACTTGAAAGATTTGAAGAATTGTGAAATTTTGAATTTTGGATAACTTAAGAAACAAAATTTTTATTTTTTTTTCCTTTAGTAGAACGTAGTTTTATTAATAACGAAAACTTCTGACCAAATTTCATGGAAATTGAAAGGGGTCGATTCCAACTCTTGGTCGATTTGACATGGAATGACCCTAATTTATATATTGGCAAGTCTGAAACAAAAAAATGAAAAAGGATTTCAAAGAGGAAGGTTCCTTACACAACAATTTACCACCGTTAGTGAAAAATCGATTGAAAACAAAAAATTGCGGTTGTTTAAAAAGAAAGTGAAAATTTGAATTGTTCACAATTTATTTCAAACATCCGCTAATTTTTTTTTATGTTTCATTATCGGTTGTAAATTGTTGTGTAAGAAACCTTCCTCTTTAAAATGCTTTTTTATTTTTTTGTTTCAAACTTGCCAATCCTGAGATTAACTATCGGCCATGGGAAAAGACATTTTCGACTTGAGCGCTTTCTATGAATTATTCAAAGAATCGAAATAAAAAATAAATTTTCGTTTTGTACTTTCGAAGAATGAACCAATGTTGTAAAAACAGTTTTAGAGCCATATCTGATAAAGGAGCTGATAAAAAAAATCTTAAAGATTTACTTTTTTGGCCTTCTAAAGCAGACAAGTACCTTCAATGATTTTCTTCTCTCACTCGATATTTGCCCTTTGTTTTCGTTGTTTTTTTTCTTCAATCTGGCGATAAAATAGAGAAAAAAGAACTTGTACATCGATACTTCGAATTCCGCGTCGATACTCTGATAGAATTTTTTATCAGTAGCGATCAAAGGTTGTGAGTCATGTGAAAATTCAAAGGACTATTTGACCGAATATCCGTAGATTTAGAGACGCAAAAGAAGAGAATTCGATTCACGACTGAATGTAAACACTCGAAAGCATCGAGTTGTAAGATAGGAGAAACGAAAAGTAAAAATTTAGTTGTTCGATGTTAAGAAATAGAAAATAAAATAAGTTAGAATTACGATTTGTGCCAATTTATCGATAAGAAAAATTTGGGCGAGAGCTTTGGCTTTGATACTTCGTTAAAAACAGTTTGTTATGTTTTTTTTCCATCATTGATTAGTTGTTTTTTTTTTCTTTGAGGAAAAGAAAATTTAATTTTTGTAAATTGTTATATAAATGAAAAGAAAAAACGACGTTCGAGGCCACGCAAAGTTCCTACGAAATTCAAACGAATGTGCGACAGATGCATGCTTTTTTTGGAAATATTGTCATCTCGTTTTCTTCACTGCGCGATATGTAGATTGATCGAAATGAAAATAAATTCCATGCAGGGCTGGGCACTACGAATTACTTCAAGTAATTAATTACCCTCAAATTACTAATTACAGATGTAATTAGTATCGAAATTTTCACTAATTACAAATTAAAAATGTAATTAGTATCGATATTTTCACTAATTACAAAATACAAATGTAATTAGTATCGAAATTTTCACTAATTACAAATTAAAAATGTAATTAGTATCAAAAAATTTTATTTGTGTTTATTGAGGTTTCATTCACAGCAGGTTGCAGTTTATTTGGGTTTCATTTGTACTGGGCCGGTGAAAATTAGTGGAAATTTCGATACTAATTGCATTCGTAATTTGTAATTAGTGAAAATGTTGATACCAATTACATTTGTAATTAGTGAAAATTTCGATACTAATTATAATTATCATTTGTAATCAGTGAAAATTCCGATACTAATTACATTTGTATTTTGTAAATAGTGAAAATTTCGATACCAATTACATTTGTAATTTGTAATTAGTGAAAATTTTGATACCAATTACATTTGTAATTTGTAATTAGTGAAAATTTCTATACTAATAACATTTGTAATTTGTAATTAGCTAATTACAAATTTGCCCAACTCTGATTCCATGTCGTTGTAACTTTGCATTCGTGTCGTTGGTGAAAAAAAAACACTTCTAGCTCTAACGCGTTGTATATTTTGCGCCTCGAGCGCGCATGTATATCTTATGAGAAGTCAGCAAACGAGAAACTTCATTTTTGGGGTCAAGGCAATCGTCGGTGCAAAGTATAAGGATAAAGAAACCTAAAAAAAATACGGTTTTTACAACCGTGTCTAATGTATAGTTAGAAAAATATTTCTCGCGAAACTAATAATTGTAAAATTGTTTATTGAATATATAAAAAACGAAAAATCGATAAAACTGTAACAGGGGAGAGGGTGAAATGGAATTCTAAGATTAAATCTAAAGAATAGTATATTTTTAGAAAGTATTTTAAAATAACAACAAAAAATATATATATATAAAAAAACGAAGATAAACAAGCGCAAACTGTTCAACGTACTTGATGTCCAACCTCGTGTCCAACGGAGTATAGAGAAATATTGTAATTAATAAATTTACGAATTGGTGTCTAAATATCAATTGCAATATGTTTTTCAATATCACTCGAGTCAGTCTTCTCAGCAGCCTGCTTTTTTTTTTTTTTTTTTTTTTTTTTTTTTTTTTTTTTTTTTTTTTTTTTTTTTTAATTTTGTGCAATATAACTTTGAAATCGCAATCGCAGGGCTGGTCCAAAATTGAAGAAAGCCGAGACGAGAGTTTTCTGGAGCCTCGGCGATGACGAGTACGTTGGTATCGCGGTCGTTGGACTGGGAAAGAAAAATGCTGGATTCAATGAATTGGAGGAGATTGACGAGGGAAAGGAAAACGTTCGCGAAGCTGCAGCAGGTATATTTTTTTTCCCTTCGCAATGACTTTACAAGTACATTTTATATCAGAGCTGAGCAGTACTTGAAAGTACTCGGTACTTGCAGGTACTTGAAGTACAGTACTTCCAAGTACGAAGTACTTTAAAAGTACTTCAAGTATTGTACTTAAATTTTTCAAGTACTTCATGTACTTGAAGTACTGTACTTGAAAATTTCAAGTACTTTTCTGTACTTGAAGTACTTTTTTCAAGTACAAGTATCAAGTACTTCTGAATGTATCTTGCTGATGGTTGCATGTGCAAAGCCTTTGAATATGGGTCATTCCATGTCAAATCGACCAATATTTGGAATCGACCCCTTTCAATTTCGATGAAATTTGGTCAGAAGTTTTCTTTTATCATAAAACAAAGTTCTAACAAAGGAAAAAAATTAAATTTTTGTTTCGAAAATTCAAAATTTCACCATTTTTTCAAGTTTATTTTTTAAACATTTCGAAAACTATTATAGTTACGAAAAAATAGTTCTGGGTTCGTCTTAAAGAGTATACTTGGGGCTATAAAAAAAAATATTCCGAAACAAATTTTTGAAAAACGATGAATTTGGAGAATTTTTCAAAACCGTGAAAATCCACGACCAACATTAAATTTTTGGTTTAATTTTTTTATATAACACCTTGTACTGATATTATAAGATCCTGAAATTTTCAGAAATGTGTTTTGTTTTGTTTCAAAAATATGAATTTTTGAATTTTGGTAAAACTTTTTGTTTACCTCCAAGTTAAGTGAAGTTGATCAATCATGTAATTTTGATTGCTGAAAATTACAAAATTACATGATTGCTCAACTTAAAAAAATTCAGATTTTTGAAAAAAAAACACCTTTCTGAAAATCTTTCAGGATCTTTTCAAATCAGTACAAGGTATTATATTTAAAAAATTGAACAAAAAATTCGATGTTAATTGTGGATTTTCACGATTTTAAAAAATTCAAAATTCTCCAAATTCATCATTTTTCAAAATTTGTTGTCGGAATATTTTTTTTTCGTAGCCCCAAGTAACTCTTCAAGACGAAACAAACGATTTTTCATAACTATCATAGTTTTCAAGATATTTAGAAAAAAAATTGAAAAATGGTTAAATTTTGAATTTTGCATAACTTTTGAAAAAAAAAATTAATTTTTTGTCCTTGGTAGAACTTGGTTTTATGATAAAACAAAACTTCTGACCAAATTTCATTGAAATTGAAAGTGGTAGATTCCAACTCTTGGTCGATTTGACATGGAATGACCCAAGTACCAGAATTTACGAGACGTACCCGAAAACTAGAAAAGTACTTGATACTGGTACTTGATTTTTTCAAGTACTTGTACTTCAAGTACTCGTTTGGATGAGTACTTGCAAGTAACAAGTACTTTGTACTTCAAGTACCACCGGTACTTGATACTTCAAGTACCTACGGTACTTTGTACTCGATACTTGTACGTGCAAGTACTTTGCCAAAATCTGTTTTATATCAATACGAAGTTTTACTAATTTTTTTTAGCTGGTTGCCGAGCTCTTGACTCTGTCGACATCAAGGATATAAAAATCGAGAGTCTCGGGGATGCCGAAGCAGCTGCCGAAGGTTCTTGTCTTGGCTCGTGGTTCTTTCAAGAATTCAAGAACAAGGAGAAGCAAAAGAAATTCCCCACTGTAACGTTGTACGGTGATGATGGAGCGTGAGTGAAATTTGGACTTGAAAAATTAGGCTTGGAATTTTTTGAAATTTTTCATGGGAAAAACACTGTCAAGTTCCGTGGACTGATTTTTTTTTACTCTGAGAAAACATATTTCCGAGTATGATTGATATTATTTCGATTGGAAAATATTTGAAAAACCCTGCAAATTGGACATTTGCATATTGCTTCCTCATCTTTATCCATATTTCACACAGCTTCCTTTATCAGAAAGCATGACGATCAAATTTGGCTTCCTCGTAAAGAAAGCTTTGTTGACAATCGAAAAACATGAATAATCAATGTGCAAATTTGCCAAATTCTTTTAAATTTACTTCTTGCCCAATTTGATTTTTGCCAAATTAAATAGCGAACGACCTCGATCACTATTTTGAATGCGTACAAAATTTCAGTACAATGTCTCGCAAATAGCCGAAGTTAGAATACGCTATTAAAAAAAAAAAAAAAAAAAATTTGATAAGATTTGAATCATTCGATCGATTTTCGCCAAATTTAATAACGAACATCCTCGATAGCTATATTAGCTCTGTGCAAAGTTTCAGTGCAATATCATGAAAATTGCGCAAGTTAGAGCGTTTGAAATATTTTTCAAAAAATTAAAAATTTCATACACTTTTAATCCCTTGATGGATTTTCGCCAAATTCAATAACGAACAACCTTGGTAGCTATACTAGTTCCTCACAAAGTTTCACTACAATATCTTGAAAATTGTAGAAGTTAGAGCGTTTACGCTATTTTTCGAAAAATTCAAAATTTCATAAAAATTTAATCTTTCGATCGATTTTTGTCAAATTCAATACCAAACAACCTTGATAGCTATACTAATTCTGTACAAAGTTTGAGTGCAATATCTTGAAAATTGCAGAAGTTAGAGCGTTTACACCATTGTTGCAAAAAAGAAAAAAGTCGATAAAATCTGAACACCCGTTAGAATTAAAACAAAAAATTTTCATAATAAAGGACAATTCGTGCTGAACAAGTGTGCCGAATTTCAGCTCGATATCTCGAAGTGTCCTTGAGCTACTAATTAATTACATCAGAAATTATAAATGTAATTAGTAATTAGAAAAATTCCAATTACAAATTACAAATGTAATTAGGTTCAAATTTCGCATTAGTTACATTTTATCGATGTAATCAGAGTCAAATTTCACTTTACTTACATGTAATTAGGACCAAATTCTCGACTAATTACATTTTTCAATGTAATAAGAGTCAAGTTTAACTCTAATTCCATGTAATTAGTATCGAATTTCCGACTAATTACACGGTTCAATGTAATCAGAGACAAATTTTATTCTAATTATATGTACTTAGAACCAAATTTTCGACTAATTACATTTTTTAATGTAATTAGTATCAAATTTCCGACTAATTACATGTAGTTAGAGTCAAATTCGATTCTAATTACATTGATAAAGTGTAATTAGTGCGAGATTTGAACCCAAGTACATTTGTAATTTGTAATTAGCAAATTTTAAATTACTAATTACATTTGTAATTTGTAATTAGAATTTTTTAAATTACTAATTACATTTGTAATTTGTAATTACGAAGTTTTAATTATTAATTACATTTGTAATTTGTAATTAGGAAATTTTAATTAGTAATTACATTTGTAATTTGTAATTAGAAAGTTTTAATTACTAATTACATTTGTAATTTGTAATTAGAATGTAATTAATTACAAAAACGCCTAACTCTGATAAGCAGACGGTAAAGACACTACTTGTGCGAAAAACGTAACGCTCTCGCGCCTAAACGCGCCCATAGAAGTTTCACTTGAAAAACCGACCATATCGAATTTAAGCCTGACTGAATGTTTCCAACGATTTTATAAAAAAGTTTCAACGATTATTATACATTGATCCATATTTTATCGACGTTTCAGTGAGGCGTGGAGGATCGGTAAGATCAAGGCAGAGGCGCAAAACTGGGCTCGAAGATTGTCCGATATACCGGCGAACATAATGACGCCAACGGCCTTCTGCAACGAAGTTTCATCGGTATTAACGCCACTCGGTGTTGAAGTGAAAATTCACGACAAAGAATGGGCCGAACAGAAAAAAATGGGCTCGTTTTTGAGCGTCTCACGGGGAAGCGCCGAACCACCAAAATTCCTGGAGATTCATTACAACGGTACGGGCAATCCGAACGCTGCGCCAATAGCATTTGTCGGCAAAGGTGTAACATTCGATGCTGGTGGTATAAGCATAAAACCGGCGGCGCTGATGGACGAAATGCGGGCCGATATGGGAGGCGCAGCTTGCGTCGTTGCGTCCATAAAAGCTGCTGTTGAGTTGAAGATGAAAATTCGCATTGTTGGCCTCATACCGTTGACGGAAAATTTGCCATCGGGCACAGCGACTAAACCCGGTGATCTGGTCGTAGCGATGAACGGAAAATCCATAATCGTCGATAATACCGATGCCGAGGGACGTCTCATTCTCGCTGATGCGTTGTGCTACGCTCAGGAATTCAAACCTCGCTTTACCCTCGATATTGCTACTCTCACGGGTGCAATACAAATTGCTCTCGGTGGCGTCGCCACCGGTGTCTACACCAATAACACGGAGATGTGGAAAAATATTAATTCCGCTGGAATGATAACTGGCGATCGTATGTGGAGAATGCCCCTTTGGCAATATTACAGTGACAAATTGTCGAGTAAGATTTATTTATTTATCTTTACTTTGTCAGATGCAGGGTTGCCAATAATGCATTACTTTTTTTTTAATGAATTTGCATTTTCATTAACTATTAACTTTTAATGGTTATTGGAAATAATTTTCATTAACCATTTAAATTTAATGGTTAATGAAAATTCAATGGTTAATGGAAATTATTTCCATTAGCAAATTGATTAATGGTCATTTTATGGTCAATGAAAATGCAATTGCATTAAAAAAAGTAATGCATTATTTGCAACCGTGCCCATTACAATGTAGTGTTTAATAGAAAAAAATTCCATTAACCACTGCAATGTAATGTGTAATGGACAAAACTTTGATTGCAATTTTATGAATGGAAAAATATAGATGAGTAAATTATTGCGGTTTTGCATTACATTTTATTGACTTGGGACTTAGATTTTTAGAATTATAATGTAGATGCTTTTTAGAATTTAAGGTGAAAATCTAATTCCTAAGTCAATAAAATGTAATGCAAAATTGCAATAATTTATTCATCTAGATTTTTCCATTCCCAAAATTGCAATCAAAGTTTTGTCTATTACATATTACATTGCAATGGATAATGGAAATTTGTTCTATTACACACTACATTGTAATGGGCGGAGTTGTAAATAATGCATCACTTTTTTTAATGCAATTGCATTTTCATTAACCATTAAATTTTAATGGTTAATGAAAATAATTTCCATTAACCGTTAAATTTTAATGGTTAATGAAAATTATTTCCATTAACCATTAAATTTTAATGGCCAATGAAAGTAATTTCCATTAATCATTAAATTTTAATGGTTAATGAAAATAATTTCCATCAAACATTAAAAAAGCAATGGTTAATGCATTACTTTTTCATTAAAAATTTCGCAACCCTGGTCAGATGCAATCTACAATTTTCACAAAATGATAAGATTTTATTGGAAAAAGATAATTATTTTAGGATTCAAGACAAATACGTTTTTACTGGGTAACTTATTTTCATTCGAGATTCCTCAAAATACGTATTTTGAGCCGAACGGCAGAAAAATTAATAATTAATAAACTTCAAAAACGGTTTGTAACGTATTTATGCCATTCGGCTTCGGAAGAATTCGGCTTCCTTTCCTGTTTTTCAAAATTATTTTTACAATTTGCATTTCAAAAAAATGACGTCATCGGTACAGTGAAACTGATCGATTTAAGGATGTTGATTCCCAAATCGCAAATGATGGGAAAATTCTGAAAATTTGGTATGTTTCTGGATGAATTATTTAAGAGGTCGTGTAAAAATTTCACGACGATTAGGAAGCTCGTTATCGAACAATTAACATTAACAAATTAAATTAAATTAAATGTAGTCTTATGGAAACTGATATAACTTCGCGATAAGTTTTTTTTTTGACCTCTCAATTTTTTAATATCTACACTATATTAAAAGCAACGGAAACATAACGAAGTTAATTGATAAATATTTTTTTATTATTTGTTTAAAAAATTGTTCTTAACAAAATGTTAATATTTTAATAACGAGCTTCCTGATCGTCGTGACATTTTTACACGACCTCTTAAATACTTCATCCAAAAACATAACAAATTTTCAGAATTTCCTCATCATTTTTCATTTCAACCCTTAAGGAGGTTGAAGTAATGATGATAGAATTCTGAAAATTTAATATGTTTTTACATGAAGTATTCAGGAGGTCGTGTAAGAATTTCACAACGATTAAGAAGCTATTTATTGAACAATTAACATTAAAAGACTTCATAGGGACTCAACATCCTTAAAAATTTATTTAAAGAAATCCAGAGTGTACTCATACTGTACTATGTGTCCCTAAAGTTACAAAACAATCGTCGACTATGAGGCCCAAACGCATGTTGCCCTTCGGAATTTTCACCCATATTCAAAAAACAATTCAATTTGACGAATTTCCTCCTGAAAGGAACGTAATACATAAACATCATTTATTTTTTTCACGACAGAGTCCGTCAAGAGTGCTGATTTGAACAACATAAGCAGAGTGAAGGGCGGCGGTTCTTGCATGGCTGCAGGTTTTTTGAGCGCATTCGCCGACACCGATTCGCCATGGCTTCATCTTGATATGGCCGGTGTTTGTGGACCGGGCAATGAGGATCTCACGAGTTATCTCGCTCCAGGAATGACAGGACGACCGACTCGGACGCTCATTCAATTTTTGCATCAGCAACAGCAACAGAGCTAGATTCTTCCGGGGGGATCCTCGAGAAATTTTCATGCATTCAACTTCGAATCGCAAGCCGGAAGATTCGATTGCCGAGATTCTTCAAAACCTCGCAACGAAAATTCCCCACCCTCAAGGTCACGCGAGAGTGAACGTCTGCGTACCGTTCGCAAAAAAAAAATGCTGAGAATTTATTCCATCTTTTTCTCCGTCAACATGTTTTTTTTTCTTCATCTTTTTACATAGTATTTACAACAAAAAGAGCGCTTTAACGATTTAAATCTACACGTATCTCCTCTTTGTACAGCTGGCTCTACTTTTAGTATTTTCTACCTATATATTGCAATTATCGCGTATTTCAACGATACCAAGTATTAGTGATAATCGCAATTGTATTATCTAGCAATAGTCGATAACGCGGAAGATGAAAAGTTCTACTTTGATCTATGATTAGTATTAAAAAGAACATAAATCGGCGTACAAGATCGGCGAGGAGTATATTTATGGCGTCTGTAAAAAAAAAAAAAAAATGAAAAAAATCGGTGTAACAAGAGAACATTGGGATCCAAATAATAACAACAACAATTATTCGTTTTGTCGAAATTTTAATAAACGTTCACACTCGTTATTCCCATATATTCGCGGTCGCATTGAAGAACCAACGAGACTTCGCAATTATAATTATTGTTTTTTTTGTCCATTATCCGAATTAAACTTATCGTTACACTTTACACCATTCGCTTAAACGATTACGAGCCTAAAAAATAATTACAAATATCTGTATATTTTATTCTCTTTTTTTCCCCGGGGGAAAATATTGTCGAAAGTATTTCGACGCCTTCGACTTATTTACACAAAATACGGATATCCGCCCCATTTTTTCGACGATTTTCGCGTCATCGAGGCCGCGAATCTACGTATCGTCTTTACCAGAGTTGAGCAAAGTACTTGAAAGTACTTCGAGTATCAAGTACAAAGTACCGTAGGTACTTGAAGTATCAAGTACCGGTGGTACTTGAAAAAAATCAAGTACCAGTATCAAGTACTTTTCAAGTTTTCGGGTACGTCTCGTAAATTTTGGTACTTGGGTCATTCCATGTCAAATCGACCAAGAGTTGGAATCGACCACTTTCAATTTCGATGAAATTTAGTCAGAAGTTTTGTTTTATCATAAAACCAAGTCCTACCAAGGAAAAAAAATGAAATTTTTTTTTTTCAAAAGTTATGCAAAATTTAAAATTCAACCATTTTTCGATTTTTTTTTCTAAATATCTTGAGAACTATGATAATTATGAAAAATCGTTTGTTTCGTCTTGAAGAGTATACTTGGGGCTACGAAAAAAAAAAAATATTCCGACAAAATTTTTTGAAAAATGACGTATTTGGAGAATGTTGAATTTTTTAAAATCGTGAAAGTCCACAGTTAACATCGAATTTTTTGTTCAATTTTTTAAATATAATACCTTGTACTGATTTGAAAAGATGCTGAAATTTTCAGAAAGGTGTTTTTTTTTGTTTCCAAAATATTAATTTTTTAAGTAGAGCTATCATGTACTTTTGTCATTTTTAGCAGTCAAAATTACACGATTGATCAACTTCACTTAACTTAGAGGTAAAAAAAAAGTTTTACCAGAATTCAAAAATTCATATTTTTGAAACAAAAAAAAAACATTTCTGAAAATTTCAGGAGCTTATAATATCAGTACAAGGTGTTATATAAAAAAATAAAACCAAGAATTTAATGTTGATTGTGGATTTTCACGATTTTGAAAAATTCAAAATTCTCCAAATTCATCATTTTCAAGTATACTCTTTCATCATTTTCAAGTATACTCTTTGAGACGAACCCAGAACGATTTTTTCGTAACTATAATAGTTTTCGAAATATAAAAAGAATAAACTTGAAAAAATTGTGAAATTTTGAATTTTCGAAACAAATTTTAATTTTTTTCCCTCGTTAGAACTTTGTTTTATGATAAAAGCAAACTTCTGACCAAATTTCATCGAAATTGAAAGGAGTCGATTGCAAATATGTATCGGTCGATTTTACATGGAATGACCCATTATCAAAGGCTTTGCACATGCAACCATCAGCAAGACACATTCAAAAGTACTTGATACTTGTACTTGAAAAAAGTACTTCAAGTACAGAAAAGTACTTGAAATTTTCAAGTACGGTACTTGAAGTACAGGGAAGTACTTGAAAAATTTAAGTACAATACTTGAAGTACTTTTTAAGTACTTTGTACTTGCAAGTACTATACTTCAAGTACCTGCAAGTACCGAGTACTTTCAAGTACTGCCCAGCTCTGGTCTTTACTCCGAAAGATTTATGCGCGTTTTGCCTTTTCGGGGCCGGAGTACAGACGCACTTCCGGTCGTGAGAACAAAGACCGGAAATCAGGAAAATTCTCGTCTACGTGAACAAAGAAAAAGAGACAAACGAGAAATAGAAGAAAAATAAGATTTACTGTACATTTACCCCGTTGATCCGTGGCTCAAAGTGTTACCCTGATTATAATCTCGGGTTTAAATTGTCCGAGTTTCAAACAAATTTGATTCTATCGCTCGGCTTTTCGTGAAGCTACACGTAACATTATATATATATATTTTTTTTTCAGGGGATTTGAGAAAATGAAAAGAGAGCGAGGAGACGAAAGACGAGAAAGAAAGCTGGAAATTGATGAATTGAAGAAAGAAGAATGGAGGAAGTAAAGAAGAGAAACGAAAGAGGAAAATTGAAGGAAAATGAAGGAAGGAAGAAATGAAGAAAATCTGCATTTTCCGATTGATTGAAGGAAGAAGAAGATTGACGGAGAAAAATCTGCGGTTTCGAAACGCATTTGGGGTCGAAGAAGGAGAGGAGGAAGAGGTGACAAAATTGAAGAACGGATGAGCGAAGAAGGGAGAAATGAAGAAGAGAAGAGAATCAGCAGATCCGAAAGAAAAGGGTCGTACATTTTTCAAGTGCACGGCGGTGGAGGCTGCTGTTGTTGAGAGGGAAGGGGAGAGGAGGCGGCCGCAGCGGCTGCGGCAGCCGCAGCAGCTGCGTAAGACGATGGATCGGACGGATCGAGGATCGGAGGTGGTGGTGGCAAACCGCCACCGTTTCCACGACCTCTGCCTCGACCTCTACCGCGGCCACGTCCCCGCCCCCTCCCCCTTCCGCGTCAACTCCGCCTCTCGGGCATCCCTATGTTGCTCGTTGTCTTCTCCAAAAATGCCAACGGACCCTGAAGCGATCCGCCGCCAACGGCGCCGACCGGAAATCCCGCGGCTCCTCTTCCGCCACCCGTTACACCGACACCTCCACCCTGAGCCATAAACATTCCCGGTTGACCGACGCCGACACCCTGAAGACTCGCTGCTTGCGAACCACCACCGGCGCCTTGTTGTACCTGGAAATTCAAACCGAACGACGCATCTCAGAGAAAAGTTCTTTTGCTTCCTCATAAAGGAAGCTTTGTTTTCGTGATTTTTATGCCGATATGTTCAAAGTGTCCTAAAACATCGAGAAATCATATTTAGAAAAAATTTCCGGATGTGTGTGTGTGTGTGTGTGTGTGTGCGCGTGTGTGTGTGTGTATCCTGAGTTGAGATGTAAATAATTAATAACTCGAAAACGCTTCGAGATATCAAGCTAAAATTTGGCACACTTATCGAGCAAGAATTGCTCTTCATTGTGAAAAAAATGTTGTTTTAATTATAACGGGTGTTCAGATTTTATCGACTTTTTTCGTTTTTGCAAGAATGGCGTAAACGCTCTAACCTCTGTAATTTTCAAGATGTTGGACTCAAACTTTGTACAGAATAAGTATAGCTATTAAGGTTGTTTGGTATTGAATTTGGCGAAAATCCATCGAGGGATTAAAATGTTATGAAATTTTGAATTTTTTGAAAAATAGCCTAAACGCTCTAACTTGTGCAATTTTTAAGATATTGTACTGAAACTTTGCACAGAGCTAATGTAGCTATCGAGGTTGTTCGTTATTAAATTTGGCAAAAATCCATCGAGGGATTAAAATTTTATGAAATTTTTAATTTTTTGAAAAATAGCGTAAACGCTCTGACGTGTGCAATTTTCAAGATATTGCACTGAAACTTTACACAGAGCTAATGTAGCTATCGAGGATGTTCGTTATTAAATTTGGCGAAAATCGATCGAATGATTAAATTTTTATCAAATTTTTAATTTTTTATAAATGAACCGTAAACGCTATAACTTTTGAAATTTTTTAGATATTGCAATGAAATTTTGTGAGGAGCCAGTATAGCTATTAAAGTTATTTGCTATCAAATTTGGGGAAAATGGATCGAATTTGCACATTGATCACTAATATTTTTCAATAGTTAAGAAAGCTTCCTTTATGAGGAAGCCAAATTAGATCGCTACTGTGTGTTAAAGGAAGCTGTGTGAACTATGGATAAAGATGAGGAAGCAATGTGCAAATTCCAATTTGCAGGGTTTTTCTTTCTTCGTATATAGGTCATTCCATGTCAAATCGACCAATAGTTGGAATCGACACCTTTCAATTTCGATGAAATTTGGTCAGATTTCTTCTATCATAAAACAACGTTCTATCAAAGGAAAAAAATAATTTTTTTTTTTCGAAAGTTATGCAAAATTCAAAATTTCACCATTTTTTCAGATTTTCAAGTTTATTTTTTAAATATCTCGAAAACTATTATACTTAGTTACGAAGAAATCGTTTTGGGTTCTTAAAAAGTGCACTTGGGGCTACGAAAAAAATATTACGAATTTGTTTTTTTTTAATTATGAATTTGGAGAATTTTTAATTTTTAAAAATCGTGAAAATCCCGATCAACATTTAAATTTTGGTTTAACTTTTTTTTTATATAATACCTTGGACTGATATTAAAAGATCCTGAAATTTGTTACAAAGGTTTCTTTTTTCTTCAAAAATGTGAATGTTTGAACCAGTGATCGGCAAAAAAAAAATCGATCTATTTTTATTATCCAATTTTTTCGAAAAATTAATAATTAGCAGGAAGATATTACTAATTTTTCTAAATTAGTAATTAGTGAAAATATTTCTAATTTTTATTAAAAAATTAGTAATTAGCAAAAGAATATGACTAATTTTTCTAGAAAATTAGAAATTAGTGACAAAATATTAATAATTTTTCCAAAAAATGAGTAATTAACGATAAAATATTACTAATTTTTTCAAGAATTAGTAATTGGCGAGAAAGATATTGCTAAATAATCAAAAAGATCAATAATTTGTGGAGAAATGTTGTAATAATTTTGGAAAAAGCAATAAATAACAAAAAAATTACCAATGCATTTTGTAAAAGGTACTGATAAATATATTCGTATTAATAATAACTTATGTGATATCGTATGACATGCGATACAATAAATACTACGGTGTGAAATATTCAAAAGATCTAGTTATTATAAAAAATAAAACAACTTTCTTAATAGCTTATAACCATGACTCAATCTGTACACACAAGTACGTATATATACACAATACTTTTCTACAAATTGCTGTTTTTTAAAATTTTCATTAGTAATATCTTCCTTACCAATTACTATATTGAGAAAAAAAACTTGGTAATATTTTTTCGCTAATTACTAATTTGTTTGGAAAAATTAGAAATATTTTGTCACTAATTACTAATTTTGTTGGAACAATAGGGAATATTTTCTTACTAATTACTAATTTTTTAAGAAAAATTACTAATATTTTTCCGCTAATTACGAATTTTTATAAAAAATTAGTAATATTTCTTCACTAATTATTAATTTTTTGAAAAAATGATTAATAAAATCAATATTGTTGCTGATTACTGGTTTGAACTTTGGTAAATTTTTTTTTACCTCTACGCTAAGTGAAGTTGAGCAATCATGTAATTTTGTAATTTTGACCAGTAAAAATTACATGATTGCTCAACTTTACTTCTTAGAGGTAGAAAAAAATTTTTTTTTTTACCATAATTCAAAAATTCATATTTTGAAAAAAACGCCTTTCTGAAAATTTCAGGATATTTTTAAATAAGTGCAAGATGTTATATAAAAAAATTGATGATTTAAAAAAAATAAAAATTCTCCAAATTCATTATCTTTCAAAATTTTTGTTCGGAAGAGTAAATTTTCAAGATTTTTTTTTTCTCAGCTTCTTTATCAGTCATGGCTATAAAACTGTTTTTATAACATTTCATCCTTTGAAAATACAAAAAAAAAATATTTTTTATTCTGATTCTTTGAATAATTTATAGAAGGGGAAAACAAATTTAAAAACACTTTAAAGAGAAAGGTTCCTTACACAAAAATTTACCACCGTTAATGAAAAATCGATAAAAAAAATCGCGGATGTTTGAAATGAAAATGAAAAATTGAATTTTTCACAATTTATTTCAAACATTCCCTATTTTTTTTAAATCAATTTTTCATTAACGGTGGTAAATTGTTGTGTAATAAACCTTATTCTTTAAAGTATTTTTTTTGTTGCCAATCCTGAGATTAACTGTCGGCCATTGAACAAGATATTTTCGAAGACTCAACTAAGCGCCTTCTATAAACTTTTCAAAGTATCAAAAAAAAAAAAAAATACATTTTTTTTAGTATTTTCGAAGGATGAAACAAGGTTGTAAAAACAATTTTATAGCAATATCCGATAAAAGAGCTGAGAACAAAAATCTTGAAAATTTGCATTTTTTTTGCCTTCTAAAGTAGACTCATGGACTACCCTTTCGCAGCTGGGAGAAAAGACATTTTGTGTGAACTAAAGTGAATCTGGATTTAATAGTTTTTCATTAGTGTAGAAAAAAATCTGCAACAGTTTGCATAAAATTAAATTCTAATGAACTTGCAAGTATATCTTCGTGCAGTTTTTGTTAAATCAAATTTTTATCTTACTTTGAACTAGTTTTCGTTTCAAACGTGAACATAAACTTTTTTGAATTGAACTACTAGATTGATTCGACCGTTTTTTTTTCAAATAATTGAATCGGGAAAATAGTATTTGAAAATATTTCAAGAAACTATTATGGACTATTAAAAATCCATGTGAAAGTGCACACATTCCATATTTAAAATTATAGTTATTAAATTTCCTTTTAACAATAGATTGAAGATTTCCTAAATTTTTTTTTAACCAGTTAAAAAACGACTTTTTAACTACTTCTCACTTATTTTTCGTCCCAATTACTATTTTGCCCGAGTGTTTCGGATAATATTCGCAAAGATATCATGAGAATGAGATGACTTGAAAAAAAAAAAAAAAAAACAAAAAAAAACAACGTAGAATTGAAATACAAAAGCCACGTGGGAAAATGTGATGAGGATGCTCGGCGAGGTGAATGAAAGAAAGCACAATGGTTCACCATGAAAAAGAGCTTTATTCTACAGACAATCTACTCTCAAGTAAATTAAAGAAAAAGTTCATTTTTAAACGAGCAAGTTTTTTTTCTCTACGAAATTGATTCGCGAAAAAGATTCGGTTTTTTTCTTGCTTCGTCAACTCGAGTACGTTTACGATATGCGACAATTTTTTATGATTTTTCATGAAGAGGCAATTTTTTTATTATTTTTCAAGAAGAGGCAATTTTTCATTATCACAACCGTTTCAATAGCGTATACGTACTCGCATGCGGAAAAAAAAATAATATACGTAACACCATTTTGCGTGAAAAACCAAGAACCTATGATTCAAGTGGGACAATGAAGTAAACCGAGGTGATTGGAAAAATAAAATAAAAATACTATGGATCTTAAATAATCGTGAGAAAATGAACATAAAGTGAGGGGGACAGCCCGGGAAACTTCAGTCATAGTGGAAATCACGATCTTGGGGACAGTCGAGTAGGACATGAAATTTTAAATGCCTCCAAAATCATGATTTTTCACTGGGAAATTGGTGGATGTTTGGAAGGAAAAAACAGAAGAAAAAGAATACAGACATTTCAAACCAAGAGACCCAAGTACCACAAAACGATGATTATAATACGTTAAAAAAATCAAAAAAGAAATAGCGAAGACGATATTTTGGCCAGGGTTGCAAGTAATGCATTACTTTTTGTAATGCATTGCCGTCTTCATTACCCATTACAATGTAGTGTGTAGTGGAAAGAAATTTCATTACCCATTACAATGTAGTGTGTAATGGAAAAAAAATTGATTACTCATTACAATGTAGTGTGTAATGGAAAAATATAGATGAATAAATTATTGCAATTTTGCATTACATTTTAATGACTTACGTACCTTAAATTCTAAAACACATCTATATGCATATAATATATATATATATAAAGCGAACGCTGAGAAAAAGTATATTTAGAAGTGCAGTTCAACGTTCAACTTTTTGTATGCATATAGATGCTTTTCAGAATTTAAGGTATCTAAGTCATTAAAATGTAATGCAAAATTGTTATAATTTATTCATCTATATTTTTCCATTCCCAAAAATGCAATCAAAGTTTTGTCCATTACACATTACATTGCAATGGGTAATAGAAATTTTTTCTATTACACACTACATTATAATGATTAATGAAAATCTTTTCCATTACGGACTACATTGTAATGGGTAATGGATTTTTTTTTCATTACACACTACATAGTAATGGGTAATGTAAATTTTTTCCATTACACACTACACTGTAATGGGTAATGGAAATTTTGTCCATTACACGCTACATTGTAATGGGTAATGGAAATTTTTTCCATTACACACTACATTTTAATGGGTAATGCAAATTTTTTCCATTACACACTACATTGTAATGGGTAATGCAAATTTTTTCCATTACACACTACATTTTAATGGGTAATGCAAATTTTTTCCATTACACACTACATTGTAATGGATAATGAAAATGTTTTCCATTACACACTACATCGTAATGGGTAATGGATTTTTTTCATTACACAACATCGTAATGGGTAATGTAAATTTTTTCCATTACACACTACATTGTAATGGGTAATGCAAATTTTTACCATTACACACTACATTGTAATGGGTAATGCAAATTTTTTCCATTACACACTACATTTTAGTGGGTAATGCGAATTTTTTCCATTACACACAACATTGTAATAGTCAATGGAAATTTTTTCCATTATGCACTACATTGTAATGGGTAATGAAATTTTTTTCCCTTACACACTACATTTTAATGGGTAATGCAAATTTTTTCCATTACACACTACACTGTAATAGGTCATGAAATTTTCTTCCATTACACACTACATTATAATGAGTAATGAAAAACTTTTCCATTACACACTACATTGTAATGGGTAATGAAAATGTTTTCCATTACACACTACATCGTAATGGGTAATGGATTTTTGTTCATTACACACTACATCGTAATGGGTAATGTATATTTTTTCCATTACACACTACATTGTAATGGGTAATGAAATTTCTTTTCATTACACACTACATTGTAATGGGTAATGGAAATTTTTTCCATTACACATTCTAAAAGTAATGAATAATGCATTACTTTTACATTACAAATTCCGCAATCCTGATTTTGGCTACAGGAAAAGAGGTTTCGCATTAACTCTAATTATCCTTGACGGAAGCCAGTAGATGCTTTGTTTTATTATTGTCTTTATCAGATTTATAAAGCGTTTCTTAATCTTCGTTTTTTTTCTCTACTTTTCATTATTTGTTTGACTAAAAACATTTGTACACACTTTCGTTCAGATAGTTTTTTGGCACAGTTTCGTATTTTGCTTTATTTGTCTCTAAATAAGCACACACCCATCTAATTTCATCAGTGCGAAAGAAAAATTTTCAAAAAGGCTCCGAAGTATCTCTTTTTCTTTATCATTAAAAATCTGCAACAACGAATTTCTTTGTCCGAATAAAATTTACATACTACAGCGAATTGGAATTTTCTTCGTAAGGCACTGATTTGACACAACAATTACGATCTTTCATCGGTATAATATATATCTATCTAGGACGAATGATAAATTCAAATTTACAACTTTATACAATAAGAATCTTGTTTTTGTCAGAGACTTTCAACAATGGAAGATCCGCGAAAATTTTAGTTTTTCTCTATTCACGGATTCGACGAATATATTCGATCACAGGTTGATTTTTCCTTAACATCAATTATAACTTCAATTCTCCGCATGCTTTTTTTTCTCCATAGCATGCACACATTAATTATCAATTCGCTTTCTCTCTTTCTCATATTCTGCAATCTTCACCCAAGCATGAAAGTATGTGACTGCGACTATGATTTTCCTCGACACAATACATAGATTGATGTAAGCGACTAAACTTCAAACCATTGTTCGATAGACCGAAAGAATGAGAGAATTATTGAAAAATATTTTTAAAAAACTCAGAACATTACAATAAGCTATTTGTTCAACTTGGGTAAATAAATTAACAATTTTTTTTCAACAAACTGAGACTCGGGGAGCGAGGTATAAGTTTTCTGTTTGATTTTCTATCAAAGGGGGGGGGAGAACAAATTTAATAATCTTGAAATTTTCTCAACATCATTTCGAACCCCGAGCTCATACAAAGTTTTTGCATATGTACATTTATAAATCTAACGGTAAATTGTACATATATAAATTGGCCCAAAATCAGGGCAACACAAATTTCAAATCCCAAAAATGAGGACTCGTCTCTCAACGGTTTTTTTTCACTTAAATACCTGTTGTTGATGGAGCTGTTGCTGTTGCAATTGGTGTTGCTGTAGTTGCTGCAATTGTTGTTGCTGCTGTTGTTGTAATTGTTGTTGTTGCTGTTGTTGTAATTGTTGCTGATGCTGCAGCATTTGTTGTTGTGGATTTTGCGCCTGTTGAAGAACTGGCGCGCCTGCGCCGTTCGGCCCTGGTTGACCCTGATTACCCTGACCTCCGTTTGCCAGACCTGAAAAAATGTTATTAAAACGCATTGTTCTCAATTATTGTACGATTAATGTTTAGGAATGACCTATTCCAAATTCTAGATATAAGAAAGCAGTAAAAACGCAGAAGGAAGGTTGTTGAAGTGTGTTTTCAAAACGTTTGAACATTATCTTTTTACTTGATAACTTTATTTTTAGAGGTGAATATTTTTCAATTATAAAAATATGGAAGATACTTTGAAATTTGGTCAGAAGTTTTCGTTTTTAATAAAACGAAGTTCTACCAAAGGAAAAAAATAAAAATTTTTTTTTTCGAAAGTTAGGCAAGATTCAAAATTTCACAATTTTTCAAATCTTTCAAGTTTATTTTTTACATATCTCGAAAACTATTATAGGTACGAAAAACGCGTTATGGGTTCGTCTTGAAGACTACTTGAAGAATACTTGTGGCTACGAAAAAAAAAATATTCCGAAAAAAAATTTGAAAAATGATGAATTTGGATTTAGAATTTTCAAAAATCGTGAAAATCCACGATCAACATTAAATTTTTGGTTGAATTTTTTTAAATATAATACCTTGTACTGATTCTGAAATTTTCAGGATGGTTTTTTTTACTTCAAAAATATGAATATTTGAACTTTGATAATTTTTTTTTTACCTTCAAGTTAAGTAAAGTTAAGCTATCATGTAATTTTGTAATTTTGACCAGTAAAAATTACATGATTGCTCAACTTTACTTAACTGAGAAGTAAAAAAGAAATTTTTTTTACCACAATTCAAAAATTTGTATTTTGAAAAAAAAACGGCTTTCTGAAAATTTCAGAATCTTTTAAAATAAATACAAGGTATTGTATAAAAAGAATTGAACCAAAAATTTCATTTTAATCGTGGATTTTCTCTTTAAGACGAACTATCTATAATAGTTTTCGAGATATCTAAAAAATAAACTTGAAAATTGAAAAAATTGTGAAATGTCGAATTTTTGAACATTACATTTTTGGTTGAATTTTTTAAAATATAATACCTTGTACTGATCTTAAAAGATTCTGTAATTTTCAGGATGGTCATTTTTTGTTTCAAAAATATGAATTTTTTAATTTTGGTAAAAAAACCATTTTTTTCCCCTCAGTTAAGTTAAGTTGAGCAATCATGTACTTTTGTAATTTTTAGTAGTAAAAAACAGTAAAGGTAACAGTATTTTGGTAAAAAAAATTTTTTTTTACCTAAATTCAAAAATTTATATTTTTGAAACAAAAAAACACCATCCTGAAAATTTCAGAATATTTCAAGATCAGTAGAAGGTATTATATTTAAAAAAATTGAACCAAAAATTAAATGTTGATCGTGGATTTTCACGATTTTTAAAAATTCAAAATTCTCCAAATTCATCATTTTTCAATTTTTTTTTCGGAATATTTGTTTTTTTGTAGCCACAAGTATACTCTTCAAGACGAACCCAGAACGTTTTTTTCATAACTATAATAGTTTTCGAGATATTTACAAAATTAACTTGAAAGATTTAAAAAATTGTGAAATTTTGAATCTTCCATAACTGTTGAAAAAAAAATTTCAAATTTTTTTCCTTCAGTAGAACTTCGTTTCATAAAAAACGAAAACTTCTGATCAAATTTTATCGAAATTGAATGGGGTTGATTCCAACTCTTGGTCGATTTGACATGGAATGACCCATATGCTCTTCTAATTGAAAAAAAGATTTCATTTGAAAAACTATGCAGGTCTGTTCGCAAAAAATCCAAAGTGATAGTCCTCTATAATTTTGATTTTAATGATTTATTTTAGTCCAAAGATCGCTGGAACATTTTTGCACTTGAGTGCAAAATAAAGACAATTTTTGTGGCAAATTCGACTTACCGTTTGGCGCTGGTCCCTGTGCCGGTGACTTTGCCCATCCTTGCAAGTCTGCGAGTAAATTTTGCCAAACGGCTATTTTGTCGTAATGCCTCTTTATGAGATCATCCTTGCGCGTGAGTTCGAGCTTAAGGTCATTTACGTCTTCCTTGACTACCAATTCTGGTTTCAAGGCCGATAAGAGGAATCTCTTTTGCAGGAAAAAGGCTTCCATTTGTCTGGCCAGATCTAGAAATCTGAGCGTGACTTGTTCTATTTCTCCTCTTGTTTCTTCCTTGTCTATCGACAAACCTCCGCCTATACTGTTGTTTCCCAAGCCTTCCTCTTTTGTGAGAATATTGAGGCATTGCTGTGCGAACCAAATGTAAATACACATTCATTTCAAAAGCACGATTCATCGCAAAATTTGGAATCAAAACATAGAATGTGTTTTACCTGAAAAGCTTCTTCGAACTCGTCCACCAAATTTCCAGTGCCATTCGTTGGTGTTGCCATGATTTGTTATTTGAAATTTATCGTTTGTCGAAACGAATTTTACAATTTAGAAATGAAATAACAAACGAGCACTTTTTTATCCGAAACTAAAAACTTATATCGTGTACTCCCACATGATTTTTGAGGTTATGAAACCGCCGCTAACTCTATTTGCTCTATTGCAGATAAGATAACGTAAATACTCGTTGAATTTTTCTCGTTATTCGAATTTTTATTGACACGATAACTAATCAATGATAACGTATTTGTTTTTATAGATTTTTTCGATCGTTTGTCGCGGGATTTACGAGTATTGACGTTTTTCTTACTTTTTAAAATTATTTTAGCAGGGATTTATAATTTTCCCGTTTCTCTGACGGTGAAAGTCGCAAGCTTTGGAACACGTGAAAAAGTTGTAATGGCTGCTGACACGGCGCCGTCGCCGTGCTCCTCTTGAGATCAATATTGATATTGTTATTTGATTGAGAATTTCACGACCGTTCTTATTTTTCTGTAACGCGTTTTTGTTTCTATACATTTTTTAAAATCTTTTGTCGCGGGGTTTACGAGTATTGACGTTTTTCTTACTTTTTTTACATTTTTGCAGAAATTTTTTCCATCCCTCTGGCGGCGAAAGGCGCAAGCTTTTGAGAACGTGAGAAAGTTGTAATGGCTGCTGCCACGGCGACGTCGCCGATCAGCTGATACCACGGCGTGGCTGATACGTGTTTTTTGAGAGATCAATGATTATTGATATTGTTATTTAAATTCAGGACCCTTTTTATTTTTTTTTGCAACACGAGTGACATTTTAAAACATTAAAATGGGTAGACGCTCGATAAATACCACTAAAAGTGGGAAATACATGAATCCAACGGATCAAGCGCGTAAGTTTTGATCGTCATAACCTAAGAAAAAATGGAAATGTTACATGGGCTATTTTATCATTTTTTTTTGCTTCAACGAAGATGCACGATATTAATAAATTTTGAATTACATTATGAATTAACAGGCAAAGAGGCTCGCAAGAAGGAATTGAAGAAAAACAAAAAACAGAGACAACTCGTCCGCGCCGCTGTTCTCAAAGGAAAGGATCCGTCGCAGATCATCGAAGAAATGGAAAAGATAGATCAAATGGGTAACTTGATCGAGTGAAATTGAATATTTTTTATTTCTTTATTATTTCGATTTATCCCTCGCGATTGACAATTGCAAAAATAACAATAGTTATTTGAAACTGTATCTAAAAAATTTTTCAACAGAATACAACGTAATGCAACCGCCGCCTTTGAACGAGAAGGTACTCAAAGACAAGAGAAAAAAGCTCAAAGAGACGCTAGATCGTGTCTTGAAAATGTATGTAAGTATAACGAGATAACGAACAATTTTTTAAGGTCTTCAACTAGAATGGTAAAACTTTCAGAAAGCTATTATAATAATCTATTCTTTAAAATATACTTTTTATTAAACAATAGTGACTAAATAAAAAATAATCATAAAGCAAGGTCGAATGAATAAAAAATCATAAAATGTAAATCCTAATTTCATTCCTATTCATTTTCAAAGATCAAGTGCCATAAATTGTCGTCAACTGTTACAAAAAACATAATCTTTAATGTCTTTTAGAGTTTTTTACACTGGCCAGTGATTCGAATTGGAGCACTTTTTTACTGTTGGAATTTTTTAAATTTATTTAAGGGATGTCATTTTCGGAATCTTATACTTTGGGAAACCAAAATGCGATTTCTAAAAAATTTTGACCATGCATAGCTCCTAAATTATTTATAAGGCATGAGAAACGAAACATACAAACGAGAAATTATTGAGGCAACAATGAATTTTGTATGGATGTTCATTCGAAATGCTCTTGTTCCTGCAGGAGGTCTTGTAAAAAATCTTTTTCACGGTTTTTCGTAAAAAAAGAATGATTAAAAAAAAAAAAATGTTCAACAGGCGAAGGACGATCAAGAAAAATGGTCGGAACTTAAGGAACAGTTGATACAATACGAGCGAAGGAGAATAGATCTGGTATCGTATTTCGAAGCCGTTAGACACGCTCAGCAAGTTCAAGTCGACGAAATCCCTTTGCCGTCCGCTGGCAACGATATAACGCGGATATTCCCCGGTAAATATATATGAGGCATTCCACGTCAAGTGAGCCACTCCATTGTTTGAAATCGCCAAAAATCGCATACAAATTTTTAGAAAGTAGTTCCAACTATCAAGAGAATTTGTGATTTTTTTTAGATTTTTAAATTACATTTCTTAGCCGGAAAAAATACAAAAAATTTGTTTGTCCCATTTTGTAACTCGAAAATTATTTATCGTACGAAAAAAAAAGTAGAACATAAAATTTAGAATTTTCAAAGTGCTTTTCACTGAAATTTTTTACAAACTCCTCCGAAAGCTCTATATGCCATTTTTGGAGCAAATAATGTTTTGATATTTTTTTTCTCAGAATTGACATCTTCGATTCGTCTGTAGTTTTAACAGTTTTTTACTTGATGTATTTACAGACTATGAAAAAATTGGCATGGTGGAGAGTCCATTATTTCAAATGCATTTTTATTGATACAATCTATCATTATAGAGCGATTTAACGAAATAGTGTAGATATTGCTATTTTATCATTATTAATCGTAGACAGGAAAAAATAAAATAATCTCGTTTTGATACTCCTATCATTGCTTCATTCCCAAAAATCATGCCCAAATCGAATTAAAAAAGTACTCATTGGCCATAGAAACGTCGGTGTATCCAAAGAGAGTAAATTAATTCTTTTTTGCAATCGAGAGACGTGAGTAGCTTTTGACTTTAATTTCAATAGACTTTATCAGTGTACATGGGTCCATTGATAAATTTTATTAAAATGTACAAAAAGATATTTAAAAAAAATAAAAACGAAAAAAGTTTAAAAAATTGAAAAAGTACAAAAAATAAACAAAAATGCGGGCTTTAGAAAATATCTAAAGAAAGTAAAAAATAAGCAAAAAACTGTTAAAACTACAGACAAATCGAAGATGTCAATTCTGAGAAAAAAAGATCAAGACATTATTTGCTCCGAAAATGGCATATAGAGCTTTTGGAGGAGTTCGTAAACAAATTCAGTGAAAAGTACGTTGGAAATCCTAAATTTCATGTTGTACTTTTTTGTTCGTACGATGAATAATTTTCGAGTTACGAAATTGAACAAGAAAATTTTTTGTATTTTTTTCCGACTAAAATATGTTATATAAAAATCTGAAAAAAATCACGAATTTTCTTGACAGTTAGAATTACTTTATAAAAATTTGTTCGCGATTTTTGGTGATTTCAAAAAATGGGGTGGCTGACTTGACGTGGAATGCCTCATATCCCAATGATTATACACCTTGATAAACATCACACCAGAATTCAGTGATCGGCAAAAAAAAATCTATTTTTATTATCCAATTTTTTCGAAAAATTAATAATTAGCAAAAAAATATTACTAATTTTTATTTAACATTAGTAATCAGCGCAAACATATTACTAATTTTGCTACAAATTAGTAATTAGTGACAAAATATTTCTAAGTTTTATTAAAAAATTAGTATTTAGCAACAAAATATTACTAATTTTTCGAAACAATTAGTAATTAGCGAAAAAGATATTGCTAAGATATTGATAAGTATAAAAAATAAAACAACATTTTTAATAGAGTTATTTGAGCTTATAACCATGACTCAATCCGTACACACAAATACGTAAATATACGCAATACTTTTCTACAAATTACTGTTTTTAAAAAAACTAATTATGTAGTAATATCTTCCGAACTAATTACTAATTTTTTTGGAAAAATTAGAAATATTTTGTCGCTAAATACTAATTTTTTAGAAAAATTAGAAATATTTTGTCACTAATTACTAATTTTTTTTGAAGAATTAGAAATATTTGGTCATTAATTACTATTTTTTTTTGAAAAATTGAAAATATTTTCTTACTAATTAGTAATTTTTTAGAAAAATTACTAATATTTTTTCTTTAATTACGAATTTTTATGAAAAATTAGTAATATTTTTTGACTAATTATTCATTTTTAGAAAAAATGATTAATAAAATCGATATCGTTGACGAAAAAATCGATACTGACGATCACTGCCAGGATTGTGCTTAATTTTTTACAAATATTTTCAGGCTCATTGACGTCGCAGATTCCTTTGCCCGATATGCCACAACCACCGTCGCACATATTTCCCCCACATCCTCATTACATTCAGCAGCATCACCCTCTGATGAATATCCCGATACCGCCGAGTATATTAAAAAAAACAAGCGCCTACGTCGGACCACCGGGTATTCCGACTCTTGCCCCGAACAAGGAACCACCGGGTGTGCCGCCATTTCCACCCCCGGATTTAGGGAGCGAGGAGGAAGATACACAGGATAAAGTAAGCATCGTCCTTCGACAACAGAGTTGTGAAAATAGTAATGTAAAAGTAATGCATTACCCATTACTTTAAACAATGTGTATTGGATAAATTTTCCATTACAAATTACAAAAGTAACGTGTAATGAACGAATGTTCCATTACAAATGGAAATAGTAATGTGTAATGGATGCGTGTTCCATTATAAATAAAAAAAAGTAATGTGTAATGTACACATGCTCCGTTACAAATAATAAAAGTAATGTGTAATGGATGCATGTGCCATTACAAATAAAAAAATAACTTGCAATGAATGAGTGCTCCATTACAAATTACAATTGAAAAAAAAGTAATTTGTAGTGGAGAATATTCCATTACAAATTAGTGTGTTTCTACAATTTGGAGCAGGTACTATTTTGCTCAAAGGTAAGTCTATGAATTTTTCAATGAAAATAATATGTGTATCAAGTTTTGGTTAACTTTACTATCATAGTGGTAAATGTATGAACAGTGATTGTTTGGAGTAATTTTTATTCCATTGTTGTAAAAATTCCAATTCAAGAAAAACTTACAGGTCAGTGTATATTACCTTAATATACATCGTTCATACATTTACCACTATGATAGTAAAGTTAACAAAAACTTGATAGACACAAATTATTTTCATTGAAAAATTAATAGACCTACCTTTGAGCAAAATCGTATCTGCTCCAAATTGTCGTAGAAACACACTAATTTGTAATGGAATATTCTCCACTACAAATTACTTTTTTTTTTCAATTGTAATCTGTAATCTTGGGCGTTTTTGTAATTAATTACATTCCAGTTACAAATTACAAATGTGATTAGTAATTCGAAAAATTCTAATTACAAATTACAAATGTAATTAGTAATTGTAAAATTTCTTATTCCAAATTACAAATGTAATCAGCAATAGAAACATTTCTAATTACAAATTACAAATGTACAAATTACAAAAACAAAGCTTCAAATTTCGCACTAATTACATTTTATCGATGTAATTAGAGTCAAATTTGCCTCTAACTACATGTAATTAGTCGGAAATTCGATACTAATTACATGTAATTAGAGTGAAATTTGACTCTTATTACATTGAAAAATGTAATTAGTCGAAAATTTGGTTCCAATTACATGTAATTAGAGTAAAATTTGACTCTAATTACATCGATAAAATGTAACTAGTGCGAAATTTGAACCTAATTACATTTGTCATTTGTAATTAGAATTTTTCTAATTACTAATTACATTTTTAATTTGTAATTAAATTTTTTTCAATTACTAATTACATTTGTAATTTGTAATTAGAAGTTTTTCAATTTCCAATTAAATTTATAATTTGTTATTCGATATTTTTCAATTACTAATTACATTTGTAATTTGTAATTAAAAAACTTGGAATTACAAATTAAATTTGTAATTTGCCGCTCGCCAATTCTAATTTTGATTTGATGTACTGGCTTTCCTTGCCGACAAGAATAGATGATCCAGAAAGAATATTTTGTCGAGAAAATAGTATTCCAACAGAAGTTTCACTTCTACCGGTGGTCATCAGCACACACCATTTTACAATATTTGTAATGGACCACGCATTCATCACACATTACTTTCGTAATTTGTAATGGTACACCTATCCATTTCACATTATGCAGTGTAATGTGCAATGAATACAGTAATGCATTATTAAAATAATGCACTATTTACCATTTAAACTCCGTTTCACATTAATTTTGTAATTTGTAATGGTACACCTATCCATTTCACATTATGCAGTGTAATGTGTAATGAATACAGTAATGCATTATTAAAAAAATGCACCATTTACCATTTAAACTCCGTTGGAACATCGCACCTCGAATCACGTTTTCATGTTTCAACATTTCCACAAACTTCTCCAATCTCGACACCAATTTGGTTTTTTTTTCTTCCCCATTTATCTCACAGACAAAGGACTCGAGTCACAAGTCTCGCACGATACGTTTCGCCGACGACAAGGACGAGAACAAGCACGAGAACAGCGCAAAGGAGAAAGTGGACAAGGAGAAGGAGAAGGATCGTGAAATCGTGAAGGTCAAACCAACGACCTTGCAGCAGAAGATGTTGGCAATGGCGGGACAGGATATCGATCAGTTTATGCGAGAAATGGAGGTTGTACATAAGAAACGAGAGACCGAGAGGGCGCAGGATTTGAGCGCGAGATTGTCACTTCTGGATGCTGAATCCGATGGGAAAACAGGAACGAAAGGAGGTTCCAATAAATCGGACACTGAGAATATCGAGCCACCGGGATCCGTCGATCATTCGTCGAGTCATCCCAAGCATCAATCCTCGCACTTGCATCAGCAACAGCAACAACAACAACAACAACAACAACAACAACAGCAACAACAGCAACAACAACAACAACAACAACAACAACAACAACAGCAGCAGCAACAACAGCAGCACCAGCAGCAACAGCATCAACACTCGATGCCACCGATGGGAATGCCACCTCCACCATTATTGTACAGGCCACCACCTCCTCCGATGCATCTCCGGATGCCGCCACCTCCACCACCGCGTTTAGGACTGCGACTTCCGCCGGGACCTCCGCCCGGAATGCCAAGGATGTTAAGACCAGGACCACCCTCGATGCCGCGTATGCCACCGCCTCAGATGCAAATACCGAATCTCGGTGTCATGTCGGGTAATTCGCAGTTGCAGGCTCAAAATTCGGCGAATTCGCAGCTCAAAACGCCAAATGTACTTTCGGCAGCGCCGCAATTGATAAATCGCAAGGACAAGGACGGCAAGAGCACCACGACGATCGAGGCGAAACCGCAAATAAGAAATCTCGCCGCTGACGTCACGAGATTCTTGCCAACCTCGCTCAGGGTCAAACGAGATGAAAAAAGAAAGACGAGCGGCGCACCGCGAATCGTTGAGAGAATCACGGAGATGCAACCGGTTCGCGTTGCTCAGCACAAAACAAAGGACGACGCTTATATGCAATTCATGCAAGAGATGGAGGAACTTTTGTGAATTTCCACGAAAGGAAAACAAAAGATTTCTCCGGGGAATTTTCGAACGAAGGAAAAGAAACACTTTTCTCGAATTCAAATTTTCATCTCCATTGTTTACATCAAAAGCGGATGGTTGAAAGGGAATTCGTGGCTCGTTCATCAGCGAATCGGTAACTTCGTCGTTTTTTTTTGCTTGCTTTTGCAGCGGCGTTTATTCTTGTCTTGATTGAGGATAATCACACGTGATACTCATGTGACCGAGAAATATCATGTTCAAGGTCGTTATTACCATGTAATAAACGACGAGGCAGTAAACGACCTGAAAGTATTCGGAAGATCAATTGTTTCCTTGTATAGCAAAATACATTTTTTTCGAGAGGAAATTATTATTATTGTAGAATAGGGTGATGCGAAAAAATTCTTGTTTTTTTTCGAAAACAGCAAAATGTTGGTATATCGGTTAACGAAAGGTTGGGGATTGTTCTTCATAGCTTTGGTGAAGAGGATCATTGAAAATAGTTTTTTTTATAATAGCGATAATGTATTGCAAAATTCAAAGTATTAGTTTAAAGACGAGGGTTGGATTTTTAGATATATATGGGGCGTTCCATCCCAAATCGGACAGTTTGAAAAACTTTTTTTGATTTCCTCAATTTTTTTATATTTTTTAGTACCCATCAAAAGACCCTTGTTAAATTTTTAGATTTTTTTGATTACCCGTTCACGAGATATAATATTGAAAAAAAACCGCTCTTTTTTCGGGTTTTTGGTCATAACTTCTTTAATAATGGTCCAAATAAAGTGTTTTCTTTTCAGAAAAAAATACAAGAAAAATATTCGACGTGTTTTTGAATAAGTTTTTTGAGCTTTGAACTTTGAATCATGTTTTTAAAAGTGAGTGCATATTTTGCTTTTTTTGAAAAGTAAAAAAAATTTTTTGTTTCCTCAATCATTATGAATATCAACTTTTGTTACTGTATAACAGTGTATAGTCCTTTTTTCATTATTTAGAATTTATTTTGACACTTTTTCATTGTTAACAGGTTCTTGAAATTAATAATTAATCATTAAGTCTGTTTATGAACAATAATAACATCAGTTTTTATTTATTCGCGTTTTCTTTTAAAAAAATTTCTTTTGCATCTAAATAGTGTTTCTAAGGTAAAAATTTGACAGCGAATTCGGTAGACTATTTGGGTTCGATGCCCAGTCATACAATTCTTGAACTGTTGTTATTTGCTAATCCATTAATTATTAATTTTAAAAATCGGTTAACAACAAAAAAGTGTCAAAATTAATTCAAAATGATTTTAAAAAATAGTAAACAACAACAAAAATTGGTATTCATAATAATTTATAGAAAAAAAAATTTCAATTTTAAAAAATCGAAATATGCACTCACTTTTAAAAACACGTTTTAAAGTTTAAAACTCAAAAAACTCATTCAAAAACACGTTGAATATTTTTGTTGTATTTTTTTTCTAAAAAGCATATAAGAAGTTATGACAAAAATACCGAAAAAAGAGCTGTTTTTTCAAAAATTTAATATCTTTTCAACGGGTAATCAAAAAAATCTCAAAATTTACCAGCAAGGGTCTTTTGATGGGTACTAAAAAAAACATGCAAATCGGAAATTTGCACATCGCTTCCTCAGTATTTTTTCGTATTTACAAGTCCTCCTCTATGAGGAAATGTTAGCAAATTTTAGTAAATGTTAGCTGTCACAGTTTTGGCTTCCTCATAGAGGAAGCTTTGTAAATACGAAAAAATACTCTGGAAACAATGTGCAAATTTCCGATTTGCAAGTTTTTTTTACTACCTCTGGTTATCGGAGTAATAAAACGGCAGCTTTTCATCGTAAAATTTTCGATCAAGCTTTTTTTTTGAAAATTTCAAAATTGCATAAAATTTGCACGGTTCAAGCTATTTTTGCAAAATTGAATACCAAGTAACTTTTTCCATTAAACTACCATTATAGAAATTTTGAGCCTGACATAACGAAATATGTGCAGACTAGAGCGATCATGCGCTTTCCCAAAAAAGCAAAAATTTTATAAATCACGAACCCCTTGAGCAATTTTCGCGAAATCCAATACCAACAATATTTTTCACTCAAACTATCGGTATAATTTTTTTTTAACCTGATATCGTAACATTTGCGGACGCTAGAGCGATCAAGCTTTTTCTTTGAAAATTTCAACATCGCATAAAATTTGCACGGCTCAAGTGATTTTTGCAAAATTGAATACCAAGTAATTTCTTTCATTGAACTACCATTATAAAAATTTTGAGCGTGGTATCACGAAATATGTGCAAGCTAGAGCGATCACGTGCTTTTTGCAAAAAATTCAAAATTTTATAAATCACGAACCCCTTGAGCGATTTTCGCGAAATTCAATAGCAATCATCTTTAACACTCAAACTATCTGTATAATATTTTTTAACCCGATATCGCAAAATTTGCGAACGCTAAAGCAACCACGCCCTTTTTTTGAAAATTTAAAAGTCGCATAAAATTCGCACACGTCAGTAAATTTTTGCAAAATTTATTACAAACAAAGGGGCTGTGGAGCTCAGCTCATGTGGTCTTGAGATATAGACGTTCGAATTTTTTGAGGCAGCGACACACACATACACACAGACATACATCCGGACATTTTTTTAAAATATGATTTCTCGATGCTTTAGGACATTTTGAACATACTGATATGAAAATCTCGAAAAAAAAAAAATTTCACGAAAACAAAGCTTCCTCTATGAGGAAGCAATATAACAAATTTGAGGAAATAAAAAAAAAAGTTTTTCAAACTGTCCGATTTAGGATGGAACGCCCCATATATTATAAAAAATGTTCAAGATTTTGAATTGACTCAAAAATACTGATAATTTTTTTTTTTAAGATCTCGCTTTGTGGTGCGTTTCTAAATTTACCATTTTTGCTTCAAGTTGAAAGAAAAATTAATTTTTTTTTGCATTACTCCATCTTTCGAACTAACTTCGTGATCCTTCATGTCATAACGAAATCCCCAACGGCAAATGCATAGCCACGACGAGAGAGACGCGAGTAGCAAAATTGCGGATATCGGTGATGCGCAAATATGAACGTTCAGCATTTGTCGAGCCGAAATATTTCCTTCAATCGACGAAATAAGCGAAATCTGTAGAAAGCGATGGTAGATATTTTGGGACCGTGAAATTCATTGTTCCGTCAAGCACTGAAAAGTTAACCAAAAAGTTGAAAATAATTTTTTTAAAAATAGTACATAAAAAACGTTGTTTTTTGTACTGACAATTAGGTTTCTTTTTTTATCGGGGAATTTTTTCTTCGAGGATTTTCCATCTCATTTTTCACGAATTAGCGGTAACGGCAAATTTTGATTCTGAACTTGTGCTGAAGGAAAAAATTTGGAGCAAACAAATGAAATCTTGAATGAAGTAGGCAATTTATACACATTTAAATGTATATATATATATATATTATGATGTTTATTAATCGTTATCGATTATAACGTTGTTTTTACAAAATATACGGATAACGTAATTGTCTTAAGCATTAAAATGAATAATTTCGATAAAATTACCTTCGTAAACGATGATTATGTGTCGTAGTGAATTCTTTTAAAATAAAATATATATTATCTTATACTTCAACGTGATATTCATGGTACTTAAACGTATTCAACGAATTTTCACTTTCTCATGATTTCGTTTCGCGCTCTCTCAAAATTTCTTTCTCATTTCAAAGAAGAAATTGATTTTTTTTTTTACCATTTTCATTCCTCTTCATTATCGAAGACCCAATTAAAAAGTCACTTTGCGCGACGAGGAAAATCTTCCAAGAATTACATCAACGTTCTTTTGGTTTCGCTTCTTCACTTTTCGTTTTAAAAACCTTATCACTGATTTTTCGTTACATTTTTCTTTACATTTGATGCTTCGTGAATGATTCGCAAGGTCGAAATTCTCATTAAGGAGGTTACTTTTCAAAAGTAGGTTACAAAAACCTACTTTTTCGGCCTTCAGGGAACTACTTTTCAAAGTAGGTTACAAAAACCTACTTTTTCGGCCTCCAGGCCGAAAAAGTATGTTTTTGTGTATCTTAAGAAATTCAATTTTCATGAATTCACTGTCGAAATCGATTTTCACATTCATGTGTGTATTTTTTAAAAAAGAGGCAATTACAATCATCCGGATTTTTTTTTTTTAATTTATGCATTTCTGTTCCCTCCTTTTTGAAGAATGGAACTTTGCGAAGAAAAATAATTAAAATTGCGCAAATACCGAACAAGATGAACAAATAAGAAAATGCTACAACGTACAATTTTTCTCTCGCAGATCATCGTTATAAAAACCCTTAAAAATCTATGTGTGCGCGTTGCATGACTTAACATTATGTTTAACGTTAAAGCCTTCTGCGTTATAGACCGAACGATTTTGGGATAGAAATAATCGGCAAAAATTCACACTGCAATTATTGCCTGGTTTTATTATAAAATTTTGAACGATCCAATTATTCATTTTCACATGTTTCTCATAATTCTTCCTCCAATTTTCATTCTTTCCCAAAATTTCTCGGTTCGATGATACACTTTTATTCTCTCTTCACTTCTTAACTTTTCGTTAATTCGTTTAATCGAATAAGGGAATTAGATTGAAAATCGTAAAACAACGTTCTGAATTACGTTATTACAGTTACGCGTCAAGTATAATAGGATTAAAGTTTTATTCTCACCACCTTGGATATTCTAGGCAGTTCATTTTGATCATTTTCACGAGATTCATTATCTTTGTTTGTTTGTTTTTTTTTTTGTTTTTTTTTTATGAAAAAATTTGAGAAATATCAATCGACAATCGACATATACGAATATAATAGTATATATCTGGAGATTCTTTGCTCACCATTTTTTTTTTGAGCTCTTATTCGCAGTATGGAGAGAAGCAATAAGAAGTTGAAGGATCGGGAGAGTACGATATTGAGATCTCGAAAAGTTTTTTCGTTTTGCTTTCTACTTTTTTTTCTTCCTTTAGGGCCCGAATTTTAAGCCATAAGTTTTATCAAACTTTCCATCGAATTCAAGTTTGAACTTAAGATCGAACTTAAGTTCCAATTTAACATGAATCGTAAGCTTGAACTTGACCGTCACTATAAGTTCATACTTGAGTATCAAACTTTAGTGTGAATTTCAGATCGATGTTAAGTTCAAACTCAAGATGGATCTTAAGATCAAACTTCGAACCAAGTTTAAATTTGCATTTACGATCGATCTGAAGTTCGCATTAAAGTTTGAACGTTAGTATAAACTTATAATGGCATTTAAGTTCAAACTTAAGATTCATCTTAAATTGGAACTTAAGTTCCAACTTGGCTTCGATGGAAAGTCTGATATTAAGTTTGATCTTAAGATCGACCTTGAGATAAAACTTATGAATCAAGTTTTAAGTCATAAGTGTTTTGTTAAATTATTTTGACCATTAATGTCAAAACTTTATGTCAATAAACTTACATTCAAGTTGAATTTAAGTTTGAACTTAAGATCGATCTGAAGTTCGCATTAAAGTTTGAACGTTAGTATAAACTTATAATGGCACTTAAGTTCAAACTTAAGATTCATCTTAAATTGGAACTTAAGTTCCAACTTGGCTTCGATGGAAAGTTTGATCTTAAGATCGACCTTGAAATAAAACTTATGAATCAAGTTTTAAGTCATAAGTCATAAGTGTGTTGTTAAATTATTTTGACCATTAATGTCAAAACTTTATATCAATAAACTTACGTTCAATTTCTATTTAAGTTTGAACTTAAGATCGATCTGAAGTCCGCATTAAAGTTTGAACGTAAGTATGAACTTATAATGGCACTTAAGTTCAAACTTAAGATTCATCTTAAATTGGAACTTAAGTTCCAACTTGGGTTTGGTGCAAAGTTTGATCTTAGGTTTGATCTTAAGATCGACCTTGAGATAAAACTTATGAATCAAGTTTTAAGTCATAAGTCATAAGTGTTTTGTTAAATTATTTTGACCATTAATGTCAAAACTTTATATCAATAAACTTACATTCAAGTTAATTTAAGTTTGAACTTAAGATCGATCTGAAGTTCGCACTAAAGTTTCAACGTAAGCATGAACTTAATAACTTATAATGGCACTTAAGTTCAAACTTAAAATTCATCTTAAATTGGAACTTAAGTTCCAACTTGGGTTCGATGGAAAGTTTGATCTTAAGTTTGATCTTAAGATCGATCTTGAGATAAAATTTATGAATTAAGTTTTAAGTCATAAGTGTTTTGTTAAATTATTTTGACCATTAATGTCAAAACTTTATATCAATAAACTTACATTCAAGTTCAATTTAAGTTTGAACTTAAGATCGATCCTTCACACTAAAGTTTGAACTTAAGTATGAACTTAAACACGAAAACTTAAGTTCAAACTTAAGGTTCATCTTAAGTTGAAACTTGAGTTCAAATGTAAGATTAAAATTAAGACGATTAAGATCAAGTTTAAACTTAAGTTCGATCTTAAGTTCCAACTTTCATTTCGACGGAAATTTTGATCTTAAGATCTATCTTAAGATAGAACTTGTGATTTAAAATTCGGGCCTAAGATAAATCGGGATTTTCTTAAACGTCAATCCTTATCTCTATAACTCTATTGCATTGTGAATAAGGCGTGCTCGCGCTTATATCACTTATTTCGATCCTTATGCCCTTAATTTTTTTTTTCCTTGTTTCGTTTTTTTCTTCCCATCTCTCACCTCAATGGCCCATTGTCGATAAAAAAATATTTCTAAACAATCTCGCGATACATTTGGGATATGTTGCCCCTCCCCCAAAATTCCACGTTTTAACGTTTATACTCCGATAATCATCTCTTTTATTTCTGCTTTTTTGTTTTCTTCCTTATTCGATGGACGAGGAAAATCATTTTTCAATTAATTATTCTCAATTATTACGCATTATGTAATTGATCTTTCTTCAAGCCTCGCGAATCTTCGTTCCCCAACGAATTAAATCAGTATAATTCCATCATGAGCTAATTATGCGATGCGGAAATTTATGTTTCGTTTTATCGTGCTGCATTTACGTTGCATTAATTTTTCTCTGATTCGCTGAATCGTATCGTTAAAATTATCGTCTCGCGAAGCTTTTGCGTCGGTGGTTTCTCCGTATGTTTCTATATTTCTTTGAATCTCGTACATGGATATATATATATTTATTTATTTTTTATATTTTTTTTTTCAATATTTCAATGCGATATCAATCTGGCATATTCTAAGAAAATTCGCGTTTTTTCTTTCTTTGCGAATTCAATAATGCTTTAATTGGCTCATGTATTTTCATCGTTTCAATATAAAAAGCAAATATATGAGTTTGCTGCACTTTATTAGGAATTTTTCGGATGTCGTGAAAAAATAAGCCGCGAGCAATAAGCTACAATTATTATTTTTGGTTTTTGAAAAAAGAAAAGGGTGAAATTGAGTTCTTATTATTCGCTCTTTGGCAGCTAATTTTGGCTAATCGCTAAAACCATTCCATCTCGTCGAGTTTCCATTTTCATTTTCTCACAGAAAAAACTTTTTCACTCCCTTTTCTCATCCTGACAATTTTAAGGTAGTCTGCTTTAAAAGGCCAACAATATTTTTATGATTTGTTTTACTCGGCTTCTTTATCAGATATGGCTAAAAAACTGTTTTTACAACATTGTTTCATCCTTGGAAAATACAAAAAAAAATTATTTTTTTATTTTGGTTCTTTAAATAATTTGTAGAAGCCTCCAAAGTCGAAAATGTAAAATGATTTTTTTTGTGTATTTTCGAAGGATGAAACAATGTTGTGAAAACAGTTTTATAGCTATATCTGATAAAGAAGCTGAAAAAAAAATCTTAAAAATTTGATTTTTTTTTGCCTTTTGAAGTAGATTTTTACCTTAAAGAAAAATCGATGGAAAAACGAAATTGCGCGACACCGAAAGTGCATGTGCACGTGCAGCATACGCTTTTTATTTATTTATTTTTATGTGATTTTATTCTCGTGACACCTTTTTTTCGTATCGATCGACATTCGACGATACATTCATCTACATATTAAAATTGCACGATAATGATAACGTCGTGTTTAGTTAAATTCTCAATGATTATACTTTATATCGATCTTACCCTCCTAATGGAATATTTTTGCCTCTAATTTCTCTCGTTTTTTTTCCTTTTACCCTCAATTTTCTTCAATATGTTTCTGACAATTACCCAATTTAAGTTTCTCACTCGTGATCGAAAATCTCGTTGAAGTTTTGCTTCCAAGGAAATATATGAGGCATTCCACGTCGAGTCAGCCAGGCTATTTTTTAAAATCGCCAAAAAACGCATACAAATTTTTATAAAGTAGTTCGAACTATCAAGAAAATTTGTGATTTTTTTCAGATTTTTAAATTACATTTTTTAGCCGGAAAAAAATACAAAAAATTTGTTTGTCCCATTTTGTAACTCGAAAATTATTCATCGTACGAATAAAAAAGTAGAACATAAAATTTAGGATTTTCAACGTGCTTTTCACTGAAATTTTTTACAAACTCCTCCGAAAGCTCTATATGCCGATTTCGGAGCAAATAGTGTTTTGATATTTTTTTTCTCAGAATTGATATCTTCGATTCGTCCGTAGTTTTAACGGTTTTTTACTTGATATATTTACAGACTATGAAAAAATTGGCGTAGTGGAGAATACATTATTTCAAATGCATTTTTTATTGATACAATCTGTCATTATAGAGTGATTTAACGAAATAGTGTAGATATTGATATTTTATCATTATTAATCGTAGACGGGAAAAATAATAAAATAATCTCGTTTTGATACTGCGAAGACGATTCCAGGAACAAAGCAGTATTATTGCTTCATTCCCAAAAATCATGCCCAGATCGAACTCAAAAAGTACTCATTGGCCATAGAAACGTCGGTGTATCCAAAGAGGGTAAATTAATTATTTTTTGCAATCGAGAGACGCGAGTAGCCTTTGACTTAATTTTAAATAGACTTTATCGGTGTCCATGGGTCCATTGATAAGGTTTTTAAATGTACAAAAACATATTTAAAAAAATAAAAATGAAAAAAGTTACAAAAATTGAAAAAGTACAAAAAATAGACAAAAATGCGGGCTTTAGAAAATATCTATAGATAGTCTTAACCCTGTTAATGCACAGAGAAATTTGTGTATTCATTTGGGATGAAAAACGCATGGAAAGGAATGGATTCTCCAATGAGCCAATTTTTTTATAGTCTGTAAATATATCGAGTAAAAAGCTTTTGAAACTACAGATAAATCGAAGATGTCAATTCTGAGAAAAAAAAATATCAAAACAATATTTGCTCCGAAAATGGCACATAGAGCTTTTGGAGGAGTTCGTAAAAAATTTTAGTGAAAAGTACGTTGAAAATCCTAAATTTCATGTTGTACTTTTTTTTTTCGTACGATGAATAATTTTCGAGTTACGAAATGGAACAAGAAAATTTTTTGTATTTTTTTCCGGCTAAAATAAGTAATATAAAAATCTGAAAAAAATCACGAATTTTCCTGACAGTTAGAACTACTGTATAAAAATTTGTATGCGATTTTTGGTGATTTCAAAAAATGGGGTGGCCGACTTGTCGTAGAATGCCTTATATATGAAGAGAAAAGACATTTTTTCACGAGCAAATAATGGAAAAAAGAAAATTTCACGATTATCAATGTGCGAGAGGAGTCGAGAATGATCGTGATCTTACAGGTCAGACTTTTTCGATTGGCCATAATTGATGAAACTGATGTTCGAACACATTTTCTTCTTCTTCCCTATTTTTTTTTGGTTTTCCTCCGGAATTTTCAATCGGCTTTTCCTCCCAGGAACGTTGATTCTCGCTCGTTTATTCGAAAAGCAAAAAAAAAAAAAAAAGAATCGTCACGACGATATTTTGTGGGATCTTCTCTCACATATTTTATGTACACAATGTTTTGGATCACTAATTACAAAAAGTATTCGTATTGGAAACAATTGAAACCGACTTCAACGGCTTCGCACGTCGCGAAGCAACTTCGAGAATGATCTGCAGGTTCTTTATTTTTAATTTTTTTTTATTTTTTATTTTAAAATTCTTCATCGAATTAAAATTATTTTATATCGATATGGCTTCAATTCCGGACTCTCCTCGCAACGAACCTTTTTTTCTTCTCTTCATCACCTTTTCCACGATTAAGGAAAATTTTCCACTTTGAGGGAAGAAAAAAAGCTTCGAAGAAGAAGCTCCATTCAGCCTCGATATAGCTTCGCTATTTTATATTGTAATTAGAAAAAATTCTTTATTCCACTAAACTTATCGATATCCCATATTCAATTCACCTTTGAAATGTCTTAGCAAACTATCGTATTTGTCGATATTCGACGTTCGATATCTTGTCTTTTTTTTTTTTTTTTAAATCTGATATCTTTATTTACTTACTTTCTCACTAAGCTCTCGTTAAGGGCGCGCCTTTTACGAGCGAGATCCCTCGCGACTAAGGCTTTGAAAACATACAAATTTTAATCGATAAGAAGGTGAATGAGGAAAAAGGTCGGGAACGAAAGTTGGAATTTAATCGAGAGGTGCCAGTAAAATTCGAGATTTTGATGTTGGTCGAATTTTGAGAGGGACAGTAAAATCTTTGACCCAATTTGACATTATCAAGGCGGTATTCTGGTCTGGAATTATGAAAAAATCATTTTTTTTGCATATTCTTAAAGTTTAGACCTTTAAGAATATATCCTCCGAAGGAAATTTTTTAGTTCCAATAATTTAAGAAGTTATAGCTATTTTAGTGTCGCAGCAAACGTCCGTCACATCTTTTTTTAAAACTCTACCAGCTTATAACTTATTTATTTTTCTTTTTTTTTTAATTTCTTTAGTTTATTGACAAAACGCTAAAAATGTATGTCTCTAGACCAGAATACCGCCTCAAGGTGACTGAGTCGGTTGAGAAATTGCAGCTGCGAAACTGCAAGATCTTGTCGCCAACTCTGCGTAGAAACATAACCGACAGGTTTTATTCTTCTACGCTCTCCAAGCTTTCTTTCAGCTCAAAGAAAAACCCTTAAGGGCCACCATCACCCTGATGCGCAGCATTTTGAGCTTTTTCAGTCTGCGTGTGATTCAGAAAAGACCGGTCAACGGATCGAGGTCTACCTAGTCTCATTTTGTTCGCAACGAATTGCCATCAAGGATGAGCGCGGCACATTTTTTTTAAGGCTTTCATTTCAAAGGGACAAAGCAGTTTCATAGTTATTCAGTCAATTTTGCTTCTCTGATCAGAGTACTCTTTATATTTCACAATTCAATTGACCTAAAACAAAAATGTGCTGTGTTCATCCCCGATGGGAATTCGTTGCGAACAAAGTGAGACTAGTTAAACCTTGATCTATTCACCGGTCTTTTCTGAATCATGCGCAGACTGAAAAAACTCAAAATGCTGCGCATCAGGGTAATGGTGGCCCTTAAGGGTTTTTCGTTGAGCTGAAAGAAAGCTTGGAGAGCGGAGAAGAATATAACCTGTCGGTTATATTTCTACGCAGAGTTGGCGACAAGATCTTGCAGCTTCGCAGCTGCAATTTCTCAACCGACTCAGTCCCCTTAAAGCACCCCAAAACTCCAAAGATTGATTTTATTGGAGCCAAGAAAGAGAATTTCGAAACTCTCTTCTGTTTCGATTCATCAATTCCAAAATTCATTCCCAACTTTTTTTTTGTCTAGCTTCTCTTCCCCCAATTGATGTGCACTTAGCGTGTGAAAACCCTTAATTCAATAAAGGATTTAAATTGCATCTGCAACTTAAATTTTTTGCCTTGACATTGGATGATTTTTTTTTGGGTATTAAATTAGCCCATCGCGTTTTGATTGATTTTTGAGAACAAAAATGCAACCACTAAAAGGTGAACACGAGGCTCTACGCGAGAGAGGATATTTATTTTCCCTTTTGCGATTCGCTTTTATCGGAGAGTACTCACCCGTAAAGTCACCCCACACGTGCTCGATCGTCCATTACAAACTCGATTCTGGATGTATATATTACATTCATATATACTTTTTTGTTAACGTCGTGTGAAATCTAGGCTGAGTTGAGTAGAACAACCGAGGGAGAGAGTCAGATTGATCGAGAAGTAGATAGGATGTGTGTTACGTGAGTTTTGAGCGATCGAGAGTTGGTCTTCTCTTCTTTTTACCCTTCGTTTTTTTTTTTTATAATTTTTTTTTAAACGAGACTGTGTTCTCGCGAGTCGTATCGATGCGTGTAGAGGATGGAGGAGCTCGTGCCGGGCGATTGCGAGGACGAGGATAGCGACGAGGGTGTGGTCGGGCACGGCGATGACGATCCTAATGCTATCCTCTTCGAGGCTGGCGTCACCTAGGTATTGTGACCCTGATCGCGTATCTTGCTCTCGAGAGCCGGTGTTGGCCGCTCAACGAGATCCTCGAGCTCGTCCGGCGTCAGCACGGTAAAGTCTCTGCAAACAAGATATTCGAAAAAAACAAGAATTATTACGAATATATGTGGTTTTGATCGAGAAAAGTCTCATCAAAGTGTGGGCCAGACGCGGTGGCGCTTATTGGAACTACGGGTCTAATGGCGGCTTTAATCTGAGGACAAAATGGCCGCGATCCACACACCTCGAAAGTTCAATGTCGTAGATAACGATCATTTGTCCATTATTTTAGGATATTATTGATGGAAAGGCTTTTTGGAGTGTGAACATTGATGTAAATCATTAATCACATCGTATTAACGACGTAGTTATTGAAAAATGCTAGGTTAGTTTTTGTCAGGAGAAGGAGCTACTCGGAAGAAGGACAAAATGGCCGCGATCCTCACTTAGAAACTTCAGAGTCGTAGATAACGATCATTTGTCCATTATTTCAGGATATTATTGATGGAAAGGCTTTTCGGAGTGTGAACATTGATGTAAATCATTAATTTATATCGTAATAACGATGTTATTATTGAAAAACGCAAGGTTATTTTTTGTCAGGAGGAGGAGCTACTCGGATGAAGGACAAAATGGCCGCGATCCTCACCTCGAAACTTCAGAATCGTAGATAACGATCATTTGTCCATTATTTTAGGATATTATTGATGGAAGGGCTTTTCGGAGTGTGAAAATTGATGTAAATCATTAATTTATATCGTAATAACGATGTTATTATTGAAAAACGCTAGGTTCTTTTTTGTCAGGAGGAAGAGCTACTCGGATGAAGGACAAAATGGCCGCGATCCTCACTTCGAAACTTCAGAGTCGTAGATAACGATCATTTGTCCATTATTTTAGGATATTATTGATGGAAAGGCTTTTTGGAGTGTGAACATTGATGTAAATCATTAATTTACATCGTAATAACGATGTTATTATTGAAAAACGCTAGGTAATTTTTTGTCAGGAGGAGGAGCTACTCGGATGAAGGACAAAATGGCCGCGATCCTCACTTCGAAACTTCAGAGTCGTAGATAACGATCATTTGTCCATTATTTTAGGATATTATTGATGGAAAGGCTTTTTGGAGTGTGAACATTGATGTAAATCATTAATTTACATCGTAATAACGATGTTATTATTGAAAAACGTTAGGTAATTTTTTGTCAGGAGGAGGAGCTACTCGGATGAAGGACAAAATGGCCGCGATCCTCACTTCGAAACTTCAGAGTCGTAGATAACGATCATTTGTCCATTATTTTAGGATATTATTGATGGAAAGGCTTTTTGGAGTGTGAACATTGATGTAAATCATTAATTTACATCGTAATAACGATGTTATTATTGAAAAACGTTAGGTAATTTTTTGTCAGGAGGGGGAGCTACTCGGATGAAGGACAAAATGGCCGCGATCCTCACTTCGAAACTTCAGAGTCGTAGATAACGATCATTTGTCCATTATTTTAGGATATTATTGATGGAAAGGCTTTTTGGAGTGTGAACATTGATGTAAATCATTAATTTATATCGTAATAACGATGTTATTATTGAAAAACGCTAGGTTATTTTTTGTCAGGAGGAAGAGCTACTCGGAAGAAGGACAAAATGGCCGCGATCCACACTTCAAAAGTTCAGAGGCGTCAATAATGGTCATTAGTCGATTATTTTAGGATATTATTGATAGAAAGGCTTTTTGGGGTGTGAACATTGATGTAAATCACGATTGATATCGTATTTATGAATTAATTATAAAATAATGCTAGGTTATGTTTCCTTAAAAGATTGTTTTTTCTCTATGTTCTTGCATTATTTGTGATGCGAATTATTTGGAAAAGTTGATCGTACCTGTGTTGGGCGAGAAGCATATCTATGCTCGTTACGCTTCTCTGATGAGTGCCGTCCTTCTGGGCTGTTTTTTGCCTCTTTATCCAGATAATCCTAAGCTGTGCCAGTAGCGCACCGAGTGACAATAAAGCGCAGCCAGCTCCTATCAAGGCCGTGGAGTTTTGTGCAGCTTCTGCACCTGGGGCAAGTTGTACGAGTCCAACGACGAGAATAACTGAACCGAAAAGCAACGAGCCGACCACAACGTGCAGCGCGTTCACCTTGAAATTAAAAGAACAACGAGAATTCTCTAAAACTCTTTGTTTCCGGTTGGACAAAGGGTTTCGCATTTTGATTTCCCAAATTAAAAAACTGTTCTTTTAATCTGAAAAAACCATCAACTTTTTCCTCCGTAGCCAAAAGCTCCCAATTTGGATTTTCTCAATAATGGGCTTATGTCGAAATTTCAACTGCTTATAGACAAGATTTTTTTTTGCTCAAATCCATCATAAATTTTTTTAATTTTTAATGAGGTATCTTCGATGAGAAACAAAATATAAAAAACGATTTTTTGACCCAATTTAGATCGATAAGTTTGAAGGGGAAATTGATAAATGGCATTTAGATAAACTTGAATGGGTAATTTATAAATGGCATTGAGATAAATTTGAATGGGAAAATTATGCTATTTTTTGCTTCTATGAAGAAATTTAATATTATCTCAATGTCGTTGAATAAAAATCGGAAATAAAATTGTCTAGAATTTGAGTTAATAAAATTGATTTAGGATGAAATGATTTTTTTTGTGGGTCTGTATAGATTGAATATATAAAAAATTTTATATATTAATTTTAATTATATATGAGGCATTCCATACAAAACTAACAAATCCGTGACCATTTTTAATTTTGTTGAAAATTTTCTATTTCTTTGTGCGTACTGAAAGCAGTCTTTCAGAATTGTTTAAATTTTTGTCTTCTTATTACAATAAATTTTGCAAAATTTCACACAATTTTTTCAAAAATGCTCGTAACTTTTTAAATAACGAAGATATCAAAATAAGATATAACATCATTTTCATTCGTCTTGGGTTGTAGTTTCATGAGAAAAATAAGAAAAAAATATCGAAATTATTTTTGACATGTTTGTTTCATTTTTAAATCCAAAATATATTTTTTTAACTTGGATCATTTTGATTTTTTTGAAAAAATTCACCACTTTTAAAGGGACATTTTTACAAGTACTAAAAAATTCGTACCAAATAATACGGAACGCTAAAAAAGTAAGACAAATGTTACCTATAACTTCGAAAATAGATAAAAAAAATACAAGTTATGAATATGACAAGCTGCGAATTTTGTAGTACTTTAAAAAAAGTCTTTTAAAAACAGGTGATTTCTTTCAAAAAAACAAAAATGGTTCAAGTTAAAAAAAAAATATTTTGGGTTCAAAACTGAAAAAACAACATATGAAAATTAATGTCGATATTTTTTTTCATGAAATTACAACTTAAGACGAACAAAAATAATCTATCTTATTTTGATATCTAAGTTTTTTGAAAAGTTAGGGGCATCTAAATCTAAAAAAATTCTGGAAGACTGCTTTCGTAACGTACAAAAGAATAAAAAATTTCCATAAAAATTAAAAATGGTCGGGGCCACGGATTGGTCGGTTTGATGTAAAATGCCCCATATATATTATTATTTTTTAAAATAATTTTTTAATTTAAATAGCGTATGTCTAAAGTTAAATGTTGAAAATATAAAGATGATTTTTTGAAAAAATCTTTAAATATTTTGAAAATATTAAAAAAATAAATATTAATTTTATATTGAAAATATAATGTTTTTTAAACTATATAAATCAAAAATAAAAATGGATTATACCCATAATTTTAGAAGTTACGAATTTCTATGTGTTTTCATACTTATTATATCAATTAAAATTTTAATTTCAATTTATCCTTTTTTAACCGGAACTCTTTCCATCGCTCTCTGTTGAATCCTTCGATTTATCATTTTTAAATTTATTTCTACTCATTCTCGACTCGAATGATGCGGACATTGTGTGACCGGAAATGGCCATGAGCTTTTGATACGCGCCATTTATATCGATGTTCCAGTGAAACAAATGCGTGGGTGTCACGTATGACGAAAATACACCCCTTCGTTCGACCCACTCTTGGGTTCGTAATCAATGAGCCGGAGTTACGTGATTTTTTTTTCCAAATAAAATATCTCGCACTTCCGTCCACGAACGATTTTCCATGGCTAGTTAAACAATTATGTCGTCTTTTATCGGGTTTTCACCGGATAAACAGCGCCATGACGAGCGTCTATTTCCGACGTTTCGATTTAATCCTTCGACGACCTCGACCAAATACGCGCATCACGTTTCCCAATCACCAAAATCGCGTTATCGTTCGTTTCCCAGTGAAGGATGAACGTGTGAATGAATACAGATTCGTCAGATGTCTCGTTAGTACGCAATTGTTACTGCACTTCTATCGCATATGGGACATTCCAAGTTAACTCAAAGAAAGAGTGACCCTGATTTTTTAGATTTGGTTCAATATTTTTTACTGCAACCAAACTGCGGTCAAATGACACTGAAACAATTTTCAGATATTCCCTTTCTGCTGTTATTTTTTTAATTTTTTTTGTCATCCAACAAAACCAGAAAAATTTTGGATTTTTGAATTTTTTTTTTCTTAGAATGTGTAACACATGCATTTTATTGTATCTCAGTATAGAGAAAAATAGAAGGGAAGTCCCATTATGATTCGTTCGAATTTTTGCATAAAATTGTGGGTTTTTGAGAATCTTTTCACATTTTGAAATTTTGGATTACAGAATGAATATTAAAAAATTATAGAAGGACAATTACTGATGGGAAAATCTAAAAACAATCGGGCCTGCTTTTGATCTACTCAGTAAGATCGTTAACAAAAATTATTTTCCGATTTTTCCTGTCAGCTGTTATTTTTTCGTCATCCAAGAAAAATACGAAAATTTTGAATATTTGAAAAAACCGCAAAATTAACGATTTCTTTTCGCAAAATTTATAATCCATGATGTATTATAATATAATTTAAAGAAAACAAAAAGGAAGATCACATTATGTTTCAGAGGTTTCAAATTTTTATATAAAATTGTGGGTTTTTGAGAATTTCTTCATATTTTGGAATTTTGGCTTTGAGAATGAATATTAAAAAATTATAGAAGAAAAACAACTGATGGGAAAAGGTAAAAACAATCTGGCTTGCTTTTGATCTTTTCAGTAGGATCGTACAAAAATTTAATTTTCAGATTTTCCGTTTTAGCTATTATTTTCGTATCATTTGTTTGTTATGCAGCGAAAACACAAAAAATTTAGTTAAATAAATGATAGAAAAATAAAATTTCATTGAATGATGCGTTTTAATATAACTGAGTATAAAGAAAACAAAAATTATGATTTACAGGCTTCAAATTTTTTCACAAAATTGTAGGTCTTTGAAAATCCCTTTATATTTTGGAATTTTCGCTCTTAGGCCCGAATTTTAAAATCTTAAGATCGATCTTAAGATCAACATTAAGATCAAACTTTCTATCGAACTTAAGTCTTAATTTAAGATAAATCTTAAGTTTAAACTTAATGTCATTATAAGTTCAAACTTTTGTGCGAACTTAAAATCAATCTGAAGTTTACACTAAAGTTTGAACTTAAGCATAAACTTATCATGAAACTTGAGTTCAAACTTAAGATTCATCTTAAGTTCGATCTTAAGTTCGAACTTGAGTTCGATGGAAAGTTTGATCTTAAGTTAGATCTTAAAATCGATCTTAAGACCCTAAAATTCGGGCCTTAGAATGAATATTAAAAAATTATAGATGAAAAACAACTGATGGGAAAACCTGAAACCAACACTGAGAGACAAAATTACTAGAACCAATGAAATAAAGTTTTGAAGGCAAAAAATCATTTTTTTCATTATTTGCCAAAATATATTAGAAAATATTTATATATTTACTTGGTTCATTTTTTTCAGTCAATTCCATAAATTTCTGTTTCAATAAACGAATTTACTTGCATCTAACAATATGTTATCAATTATATGTAATATGTTGTTTGAATGAAGAACACATTTTATCATTCAAAACATGCATGTCTTTTAATACAGGAAGCACTGAGAAAAAAAAATTGTTGAATCAACAAATTAATTAGTCCAATCAACAGGAAAAATGATTGATTCAATCAAATGCGTGTTTATTAATCGTTGCTAAACATTTTGTAAAAAATATATAGCCCTTGCCAAATAATTTAATATGCATAGTTTAGTGACCCCAAAAAGAGACAAATAGAAAAAAAAGACAAATCTGCGCCAATTCTCCGATCTAATTTCTCTGTCCGACCGAGATTCGAACCCTCGACCCTACCTACCATCATACCTATCCTACCTAACTACCTAACACGCTACCTATTACGCTATCGACTACTACTATGCACTTGAAAAAAGTTAGGAGTTATGAAGATTCGAATATAAGAAAACATTTAAAAAACCAGTTTTTTAATTTTTAACAACTTATGTATACTATTAAAGTATACTATAGAAATGATAGTTCTTTGCTTGAAGGAAATAAAAATTTCATTATTCCAAACACATATTCTATTGGAATATGTATTTTTATTTTACTACAGCTTCTTTTCAAATAATCACAATCAATTTTATATCTAATAAAAAATGAAAATACTACAGAAATATTTTTAGAAGTAAAATAATGATAAATTTATTGCAAGGAAATAATTTTGTTCGAAAAAAATTATTTAATATTGATGTCGTTTTTCAGATTCAAATCATCTCATGTTTATGATGCAATAAATCTAATTAATCCAATGAATGCAAATTTATTAAAATCTATTTAAATAAAGATATTTTTAGAAGTAAAATAATGATGAATTTATTGCAAAGAAATAATTTTGTTCGAAAAAAATAATTTCGTATTGAAATCATTTTTTAGATCCAAATAATCTCATGTTTATGATGCCATAAATAATTTTCTTCAAAAAAAATAATTTCGTATTGAAGTCGTTTTTTAGATTCAAATAATCTAATGTTTATGATGCGATAAATGTAATTAATCTAATGAATACAAATTCAATCAAATCTATTTAAATAAAAATATTTTTTGAAGTAAAATAATAATGACGTTATTGCAAGAAAATAATTTTTTCGAAAAAGATAATTTTGTATTGAATTCGTTTTCTAGATTCAAATAATCTCATGTTTATGATGCGATCAATGTAATTAATCCAATGAATACAAATTTAATCAAATCTATCATGCATTCAATTGTAACTATTAAATAAGAGTTTAATATAATGGAGTAATAGATTCGTGAAAATACTTTTTTAAATGAAGAGTGATTTTCTTGGTTCAACAAATAAATAATCGAATTAATACTTTCGTTTAATAAATAAATTCATGTTCTCAAATTCAGTAATTTTTTCTCTCAGTGAATCAGTGCGATTGATCTTCTCGGTACGATAAAAAAAAAAATCACAAGTCAAATCCGATAGGATTTTCTGGCTCTTCAGCTGACTCGAAGACCCCATGGGTACAAATTTAGATATACCAAATTACTCATCGATGGAGGCGAATATCAATGCCGAAAGATAAACAAAACGGAAATAGCGATTACTCGAGTTCTCGTTGTTCAAAGAAACAAGAGAATCAAGGAAACGTCTGGGAAGTTGCACAAATGTTAATTGAGACATTATCATGAATGGTATTTGATACTCTAAGCAAATTAATGCTATTACCGATTGCAAGGGCGAGAATCAATGTATTTAATTGAGATTTGTCATGTTAGTTACGTCCTTTTTGGACGCTACAAAATTCGTACGAAGGCGTCTTCCGCCTTCGACGCTTCAACCCTCAATTTTCTCGCCCACGTGAAAGCTCCGAATGACGTCACTGACTACAAGAAACGAGGAAAGTTACAGCTCCTCTTCCCATCCCCATCGACCCAACGAATCCAGTGGAAGATGAGCTTTTCGATTTCCACACACTGAATGAGTTACTCGACACTTTTATCACCGTCTATCATTTCCAGCATTGATACAGGAACTTTGTGTCTGTGTGCGTGTGCGAAAAAAAGCTCCGGTTCGATAAACAAGACACTCGAAAGTGGATGAGTTTTTTTTTCCCCGGAATATCCGGGATTTTAGCAAAGACTCATGTGAGTGAAAAATTCATTCGAGCTTTTCCTCCTTTTCAACGAGTCCTGCGAATGATCGATTGCCATGAATAATACAAAACAAAGGAACTCGATTGCTCTTTCTTTTGTTATTTTTGTCATTGTTCGGTAATCAATGAAGAAGGATTATCATGCACGTGAGTTACTTTTAAAAACTCGCTGGTCGCTCAAAATCATTCCAAATCGGTCACACTGGGTCAATTTGACCCGACCGACTTTTTGGGTCGTTGTAAAAAAAAGTACCCATCAGATTGACTTGAAAAAAATGTAGGAATTATCTTTGAACATTTCGGTATGTGAAACATTTTTTTTTAAATGTTTACATAGAAAAAAAATCATGAAACAAAAGACTCAAAAATCCAGTTTTTTCACTTGAATAATTGTAACTCTTTTAGTTTTTAATTTTTTTTTGGAGAAATTTCTACACGTTACATCAAGTACGTTAGTTACTTTTTAACCCTCGCTGGTCACTCAAAATCATTCCAAGTTTGTCACTCTGGGTCAATTTGACCCGACCGACTTTTTGGATCGTTGTAAAAAAAAGTACCCATCAGATTGACTTGAAAAAAATATAGGAATTATTTTTGAACATTTCGGTATGTGAAACAATTTTTTTTTAAATATTTACATGGAAAAATAATGATGAAAAAAAATTTCAATAATCCAGTTTTTTTACTTAAAAAATTGTAACTCTTTTAGTTTTAATTTTTTTTTTGAAAAATTTCTACACTCTGCATCATGTACGTTAGTTACTTTTTAACCCTCGCTAGTCACTCAAAGTAATTCCAAGTTTGTCACACTGGGTCAATTTGACCCGACCGACTTTTTGGATCGTTGTAAAAAAAAGTACCCACCCGATTGACTTGAAAAAATGTAGGAATTATCTTTGAACATTTCGGTATGTGAAACAATTTTTTTTTAATTTTTACGTAGAAAAAAAATCATTAAAAAAAGACTTTCGAAAATCCAGTTTTTTTACTTAAAATTTTTTAACTCTTTTAGTTTTAAATTTTTTTTGGAAAAATTTCTACATGTTACATCACTAAGAGGGGTTTTGTGAAATCACTAAGAGGGTAAAAAGTTGCATGTAATTATTCTGAGTTCAATGCAATTTTTTCAGATCTTTTTTTCAAATTTTTTGTTTCGAAAATTTTTCCTGTAAGGGAGATATTTTGGGAAAAAATATTTTCCAAAAAAAGCCAAAAATCAACCACGTTTCAAAGAACGTACAACCGGGTAAAAAAAAAATCGAAATTTTTTTTTTCACAAAGCGAAATGAAGCTGAATATGTCCCTTTCGAAACGCCGTTTGTTGAATTGAAATATCCTCGTTTTTAAAAGATCAGCAGTATCGATTTTTTCGTCAACAATATTGATTTTATTAATCATTTTTTCGAAAAATCAATAATTGGTCAAAAAATATTACAAATTTTTTATAAAAATTCGTAATTAGCGGAAAAAGATTAGTGATTTTTCTAGAAAATTAGTAATTAGTAACAAAATATTTTTAATTTTTCTAAAAAATTAGTACATATTTAGTGACAATATATTTTTAATTTTTCCAAAAAAATTAGTAATTAGCGAAAAAATATTACCAAGTTATGTTCTAAATATAGTAATTGGTAAACAAGATATTAATAATTAATTTTGAAAAAACAGTAATTTGTAGAAAAGTATTATGTATATTTACGTACTTACATGTGTGTACGGATTGAGTCATGATTATAAGCTCAAACAACTCGATTAAATTTTTTTTTTCATTTTTTATAATAACTAGATCTTTTGATCATTTCACACATTAGTATTTATTATATCGAATGTCATACGATCTCACACAAGTTATTATTAATACTCATATTCAATCAGTACCTATTAAAAAATGCATTAGTAATTTTTTTTTTATTGATTTTTTTCCCAAAATTGATACAACATTTCTCCACAAATTCTTTATTTTTTTGATTAAATAGCAATGTCTTTCTCGCTAATAACTAATTTTTGGAAAAAATTAGTAATATTTTATCCTTAATTACTCTTTTTTTTTTAATTAGAAATGTTTTGTCACTAATTACTTATTTATTAGAAAAATTAGTAATATTTAGTCACTAATTACTAATTTTTTAGTAAAATTAGTAATACTTTTTGCTAATTACTAATTTTTTAATAAAAATTAAAAATATTTTGTCACTAATAACTGATTTTTAGAAAAATTAGTAATATGTTCCGGCTAATTACTAATGTTAAAAAAAAATTATTAATATTTTTTTGCTAATTATTAATTTTTCGAAAAAATTGGATAATAAAAATAGATAGATCTTTTTTGGCCGATTACTGCACTGTATCTAGATCTGTAAGTACGTGTCGAGCTCTAATACCGTTTTACAATGGCCTCGAAACATAAACGGCTTTTCGCATATCGTTTAAGGTCTATCTACTCACAGGAGGTTGCGACCTTTATGAACCGAGTGCCTGCGTCTCAGGTATTTTATTTTTTACCTCGTTGAACATAAAAATATCCTCATCACGTAGCAGCTACTCCACTATTCGAGAATAGCCATTTTATAGCCATATATTATATATATATATATATAATATATGAGGCATTCCATACCAATTCGATCTGGGTCTGACCCTCGACCCCTCAAATCTGGTTCCCGATTTTTCCTATCATTACTCTCACTCTATCAAGCAATTACAATTTTTTTTCAGATTTTTCAAAATAAATTTCAGCGCGTCATGAATTTTTGAAATTTTTTTTTGAGCACCTCGATGGCTGTAATCGAAAAATCTGAAAAAATTCCCAAAAATACAATGTCAGATATAAAAAAGGTTGGTATAAAATTCATAATGTCTGGGCTTTTGCTTCAACCCGTTTTTTAGCTTTTTAAGAAATTTCGTATGCATAATACGTTTTGTATACATACAAAATTTCGAGCAAGAGTCTACAGTAAATTGACCTCTGCTTCTTATTTTTTTCATTTTTTTTGCTCAAAAAGCTAAAAAACGGGCTGAAGCAAAAGCCCGGATATTATGAATTTTACACCAACATTTTTTATATCTGACACTGTATTTTTGCGAATTTTTTCAGGTTTTTTGGGTTACGGCCATCAGGGTGTTAAAAAAAAAAGAAATTCAAAAATTCATGACGCGCTTAAATTTATTTTGAAAAATCTGAAAAAAATGTAATTGTTTGATAGAGTGAGAGTAATGATAGGAAAAATCGGGAACCAGATTTGAGGGGTCGAGGATCAGACCCCGGTCGAATTGGAATGGAATGCCCCATATACAGGGTGGGCCACGAACTGTTGCCACCTTAAATATCTCTGTAATTATCGATGGCACCAAAAAAATTTTCAGACAAAAGTTGTACGGTATGGAAGGGGTCATCAAATGCGACATTTTTTTTTCATTTCGGTGGAGGCGCTGACGCACAGTAAAGGTCACCTCCACTTTTTTAAATGGTAAGGTACATTTTTTTTTCAACCATCTTGTAGAGCATCGCAAACTGCATAAAAAACATTCGGGGGTCAGAGTCGTCCAAGGTCATTCAAGACCGATAAGTGACATGAACTTTATTTTTACGTGATTCCAATGGTGATGTCTTTGAACACCTTCTGTAAAAAAAAGTTTATTTCACATAAAAATAAAGTTCATGTCACTTATCGGTCTTGAATGACCTTGGACGACTCTGACCCCCGAATGTTTTTTATGCAGTTTGCGATGCTCTACAAGATGGTTGAAAAAAAAATGTACCTTACCATTTAAAAAAGTGGAGGTGACCTTTACTGTGCGTCAGCGCCTCCACCGAAATGAAAAAAAATGTCGCATTTGATGACCCCTTCCATACCGTACAACTTTTGTCTGAAGATTTTTTTTGTGCCATCGATAATTACAGAGATATTTAAGGTGGCAACAGTTCGTGGCCCACCCTGTATAATATAATATGGATAACACAAAATTTCTATATAGACACAAGAATAAAAGAATATGACGAATTCATATATTGCCCTTAAAGGGGTAAAAAATCTCCCCTTAAGAGTCAACGGATCGTATCTCTCTACGTAAAAATGATCGATCGACGGATTATTCCGATGTGATAACTAGAAATAGCCCTACATCGATCCGCAAGCTCTTTCATGCATGTAATCGTCGACGAAAAATAAATGTTCCACTTCGGCGGATAATCTACTCATTCAAGATCAGCGAGAGATCTCTGTTTCTTTTTTATTTGCCTCTCATTAGCGCGTCTAAAAAAAGGACATCCCCACGTCACATTAAGGGAATATTTTCATGAGAAATATTATTGTTTTTTTTTTTTTTTTTTTTTTTTATTTCTATGCCTCAATGTCGCAGTAATAGTATCAAAGCTCACCTTTCCACAGAAAAAGTATTCCGGAGGTTCCTTGTCCATGAGGGCGACCATGGCCTCGCTGTCGGTCAGTGGACTTCCGGGCTGGCTGTTTCCTATCTTCTGGGATTTTTCCTGATAATAGGTTTTGTGAAATACCTTCACCGAAGGCACCGGTAACGCCGTTATCATTCTGCAAAATTGAAAAAAAAAAATTGAATTTGGTGAACTCAAACCAGGATTAAGAAATTTGTAATGAAAAAGTAATGCATTAATCATTATTTTTTTAATGGCTAATGAAAATAATTTCCATTAACCATTAAATGTTAATGGCTAATGGAAATTATTTCCATTAACCATTAACTCTTATTGATAATTAAAAATAACTTCCATTAACCATTAACATTAATTAATCAATGGAAATTATTTCCATTAATCATTTAATGTTATTGGTTAATTAAAATAATTTCCAGTAACCAATAACATTGAATGATAAATGGAAATAATGACCATTAATTAATTAATGCTAATGGTTAATTGAAATAACTCCCAATAACCATTAACTCTTATTGATAATTGAAAATAACTTCCACTGACCATTAACATTAATTAATTAATGGAAATTATTTTCATTAACCATCAACGCGTAATGGTTAATGGAGATAATTATCAATAAGAGTTAATGGTTAAAGGAAATAATTTCCATTAGCCTTTAACATTTAATGGTTAATGGAAATCATTTTCATTAACCATCCACGCGTAATGGTTAATGGAGATAATTTTCATTAACCATTAACTCTTATTGATAATTGAAAATAACTTCCATTGATCATTAACATTAATTAATTAATGGAAATTATTTCCATTAAACATTAAAATTTAATGGCTAATGGAAATGGTTTCCATTAACTATTAAAAGTTAATGGTTAATGAAAATAATTTCCACTAACCAATGACATTAAATGATTCATGGAAATAATTTCCATGAAATAATTAATGTTAATGGTTAATGGAAGTTATTTTCAGTTATCAATAAGAGTTAATGGTTAATGGGAATAATTTCCATTAGCCATTAACATTTAATGGTTAATGAAAATAATTTCCATTAACCATTTACATTTAAGGGTTAGTTGAAATAACTCCCAATAACCATTAACATGTAATGGTTAATGGAAATTATTTTCATTAACCATCAACGCGTAATGGTTAATGGAGATAATTTTCATTAACCATTAACTCTTATTGATAATTGAAAATAACTTCCATTGACCATTAACATTTATTGATCAATATAAATTATTTCCGTTAATCATTTAATATTATTGGTTAGTGGAAATTATTTTCATTAACCATCAACATTTAATGGTTAATGGAAATAATTTCCATTAGCCACTAACGTTTAATGATTAATTGAAATAACTCCCATTGACTATTAACATGTAATGGTTAATGGAAATTATTTCAATTAATCAGTAAGAGTTAATGGTTACTGAAAACGCAAATGCATTAACAAAAGTAATGCATTATTTGCAACCTTGACGCAAACGTTGATCCTTGTTTAAGGAAATTAGGTGTTGAAAAGTAGGAAAGGATAAATGGCGAGGACTAAAAAAATAAGATCAATAGCGTGGTAAATGTTTTTCGTGGAACGTTTTTTCCTAAAGCAACAAGTTCGGCGTTGAAAATTATACTCTTGGATAATTTAATCCCGTTGGATTTTGGGCTTCCCTCGTTAATTGTGCACTCAGTAGTGAACGTGTCTGCGCGTGCTTTGGTTAACAAGGGATGGGGTCTCTCCGACCCTTTAGAATTATGCTTGATGTACGTTTACTCCGCTCGAGATGTGTATTCTCCCGTTACGTGTGTAAACAAAGGGAGAAAAATAAATGAGGTGTGCCAAGACCGGCGAGAGAAGGGTTGAAAGTGAGCTTGATGCAACCCCCGAGGGAATGGGCCGTGAAGGAGGGCTGCACAAGAGGGTAAACTTTCAACCGATCGTCCGGTGTTTATGCAAAGTCTGCGAGAAACGAGGCAGGTGCTCGTCGTCGTTTCACTGAGTGGCAAAAACCACTTCGAGGCTTTTTTTTTGCACCTACTTTCAGGAAAAATTAAAAAAAAAAACGATGCCTTAAATCGTCTGACAATCGTTAATCGCATGACAATAAAAATAGAGGTAGCGTTTTTTCTCAATACATTAAAAATACCAAAGAATATCAGTATTCCATTTTCACTGAGTCCAAAAAGAGGAAAATTGTGGGGGGAAAGGAAGTCATCAAAATCGATTTTGAATTGGAATTTTTTTTTTTTGATTTTAAAAAATGTCCCGCAGGATTTATTGGGCATTTATTAGTGGGTCATATTTATGTCAATTTATTGTTATTAATTTTTGGCTGCGTTATGGTTTTGGAAAAATAACGTAGATACAAATGTAAAAAGTGTGACGAATTGCCCCGGGTCTTTCCAATATTCAGTGTTCCGGATTTATTATAATGGATGCGGGCGCTCGATACGAAAAGTGGAACGAGAACTTGCCAAGACTTTACTCGATCTCGAGCTGAGAGTTTCAACGCCGCGCTTTTCCACGCACACATCGACAGTGGTATATGGGGCATTCCATACCAAGTCGACCTGAGAGTGTGACCCTTGGCCTCGCTGATTTCGTTTACGATTTTTCATATGATTCTTCCAACTCAAAATAGCATTCAGATTTTTTTTCAGATTTTTAAAACCAAATTTGAGTACGCTATGATTTTTTGAACATTTTTTTTGAAAACTTCGAGGGCCGTAATTTAAAATTCTGAAAAAATTCACAAAAATCTGGTTTCAAAAATCAAAATTTTCGACCCAAAATTCATGATGTCCAGGCTTTCGCTTTCACCTCGATTTTAGGTTTTTATGAAGAAAACGTAAACAAAAATAGATGCAGGGATGAACCAACTATTTTTTGAAAAAAATGAAAAAATTTCCAAAAATCATTGATTACCGACAAAAATATTCAAGCCACTTTTCACGGTAGATCAATTTCAGCATCTATTTTTTTTACGTTTTCTTCATAAAAACCTAATATCGAGGTGGAAAGGAAATCCTGGACATCATGAATTTTGGGTCAAAAATTTTCATTTTTGACATCGGATTCTTGAGAATTTTTTCAGATTTTTAAATTACGGATCTCGAGGTTTTCGAAAAAAATGTTCAAAAAATCACAACGCTCAAATTTGGTTTTAAAAATCTGCAAAAAATTCTAAATGCTATTTTGAGTTGGAAGAATCATATAATAAATCGTAACCAAAATCAGCGAGGTCGAGGGTCACACTCAGGTCGACTTGGTATGGAATGCCCCATATGCATGCGATAGTCAGCCGTCACTATACGTAACGTGCAGCTTTACGTGCACACACTTATATCGATCACTCCAGATAAAATATCTCATTTATAAACCATCCCTCGAAATGGGAATATCGGAACGATAGAGCGTTCGTCTTTCGGGATCGTCGATTCGCTCCACAAGATGGCGGCAAATCGTTATCAGATGAACAGGAAATTGGTTTTTCTTTTTCTTCATCATACTTGAGCGTATCTTCTCCATGTTGCACTGGCGAGAACAGGAAAATTACTCTCTTCAAGGGAAAAAAAGAAATGATTGCAAAGGAAAATTTCTAAGTAGTTCGACTCAATAATAATCAGACGGTGACTATTTTAATTTCTCAAAAGGCAGTCCTAATCAATCAAAGGAAGTCAAAAGAAGTTTTACAAAGAGGGAGTTCTTGTTGTATGTTTGCAATTACATTTCCAAAATTTGAAGTATTATTGTGGAATTTGCCGAACAGTTTCAACGAGAATGAAATAAAGGACGCGAGAATAAGTAGAATGTGTCAATAATAGTCAGACAATGTTTGCTTTCTTCTTTTCTTTGGATGTCTGTCGATGGATCTTGATTAAAGCTTCCCTGATTGACGCGGACAAAAATTACTAACGAGAAATTGGCATAAATATGACCCGGTGTCAATAAATCCTGTGGTACATTTCTTAAGCATTATTTTTACATCAAATTTGGAATTCAAAATCGATTTCGATGACTGAGAGTATTCTCCCCTACAATTATCTTTTTTTCGAACTCAGTGAAAATTCGGGTGAAAAATAAGGGGAAAAAAATAAACGATTGCAAGAAAAAATTTCTAAGTAGTTCGACTCAATAATAATCGGACAGTGACAATTATTTTATTTTCTCAAAAGGCAGTCAAAAGAAGTTTTATAAAGAGGGAGTTCTTGGGGTATGTTTGCAATTACATTCCCAAAATTTGAAGTATTATTGTGGAATTTGCCGAACAGTTTCAACGAGAATGAAATAAAGGACGCGAGAATAAGTAGAATGTGTCAATAATAGTCAGACAATGTTTGCTTTCTTCTTTTCTTTGGATGTCTGTCGATGGATCTTGATTAAAGCTTCCCTGATTGACGCGGACAAAAATTACTAACGAGAAATTAGCATAAATATGACCCGGTGTCAATAAATCCTGTGGTACATTTCCTAAGCATTATTTTTACATCAAATTTGGAATTCAAAATCGATTTCGATGACTGAGAGTATTCTCCCCTACAATTATCTTTTTTTCGAACTCAGTGAAAATTCGGGTGAAAAATAAGGAGAAAAAAATAAATGATTGCAAAGAAAAATTTCTCAGTAGTTCGACTCAATAATAATCAGCCAGTGACAATTATTTTATTTTCTCAAAAGGCAGTCAAAAGAAGTTTTATAAAGAGGGAGTTCTTGGTGTATGTTTGCAATTACATTTCCAAAATTTGAAGTATTATTGTGGAATTTGCCGAACAGTTTCAACGAGAATGAAATAAAGGACGCGAGAATAAGTAGAATGTGTCAATAATAGTCAGACAGTGTTTGCTTTCTTCTTTTCTTTGGATGTCTGTCGATGGATCTTGATTAAAGCTTCCCTGATTGACGCGGAAAAAATTACTAACGAGAAATTCGCATAAATATGACCCGGTGTCGATAAATCCTGTGGTACGTTCCTTAAGCATTTTTTTTAAAACAAATTTGGAATTCAAAATCGATTTCGATGACTGAGAGTCTTTTTCCCTACAATTTTCTTTTTTTCGAACTCAGTGAAAATTGGGGTGGAAAATAAGGGAAAAAAATAAATGATTGCAAGAAAAAATGTCCCAGTAGTTCGACTCAATAATAATCAGACGGTAACAAATATTTTCTTTTCTCAAAAGGCAGTCAATCGAAGTTTTGTAAAAAGGGAGTTTTTGATGTATGTTTGCAATTACATCTGCAAAATTTGAAGTATTTTGCGGAATTTGCCGAACAGTTTCAACGAGAATGAAATAAAGAACGTGAGAATAAGTAGTATTCGTCAATAATAGTCAGACAATTTTTGCGTTCTCCTTTCCTTTTGATGTCTGACGTTTTTAAAAATTAAATTAATGAATTATTGCTTATCTCATGTGGTTGATAGATGAATATCTTGAAATTAATTGTATTGATTGATGATTTAATCCAAAGATTAAATAAAATAAAAAAATACTAAAAATATTTATATTAAAAAAGAGTTAAAATTTTTCTTTATTAAAAACATGATTTGTATCGACGAACCAATACATTGAATAATAAAAGAATAACAGAACCTTAATTGGGCCCACGTATCGAAGTTAATCGATGACTTTGTTTGGAAAGTATAGAAGCCAAAACCATCGAAGTATTTTCGTGTTTCTTCGAGGGAATAGAACTACTGCGCAGAACAACCCTTATCCGGATTATCTATATATGAGGTATTCCCGCTCAACGGGACCCCCTTTTAGGCCGACCTCTTTCGATTTTCTTGAAACTTGAGTATGTTTTAGTGTTGCCTGGAAGTATATTGTACACCAATTTTCAGATCTCTAACTAGAATACTCTTCGGAATACGCCAAAAGTTAAATTTCAAACTTTTTGCGTACTCATGTCGGAGCTTTGGCACGGCGCAAAATAAATTCGAAAAAATTCTTTAACAACAGCTTTCGCTCGGGAATTTCCTGCGCTTTTTGAAAAAAACATCAGCAATTCCGAAAAAAAAATATATTCATTTGAATTTCGGCCAAAAACCGAAAAAATTGATTTACAAAAAAAGAGCATAATTTAATTCGGCGGAACAATTTTTTTTATGTTTTTTAGTATGATAAAAAATCTTAAATATTGTTTTTCGTATTCAACAGTTCTCTGATATATTATATAGTTTTTTTAACGAATGTTGAATTACATAAATTTGTTAAATTCAAAACTTAATAAATTGAATAAATTCGATTATTTAATAAATTTAATTTAATTGATTTAATAAATTTACTAAATTCAAAATTCGACAAAAAAACGCTATATAATACATCAGGGAACTGTTGAATACGAAAAACACGATATTTAAGAATTTTTATCCTACTAAAAAATTTGGCATTAGTAAACGGATGTGAGTTTCAACTTGAAATTTATATCGTGACTCCTCAGATATATACAAAACATGAAAAAAATTGTTCCGCCGAATTAAGTTATGCTCTTTTTTTGTAAATCAATTTTTTCGGTTTTTGGCCGAAATTTAAATGAATTCGTTTTCTTCGAAGTCGCTGATATTTTTTTCGAAAAGCGCAGGAAATTTCCGATCGGAAGCTATTGTCAAAGAGTTTTTTCGTTTTTATTTCGCGCCGTGTCAAAGCTCCGAAGCGCTGAATACGCAAAAAGTTTGAAATATAAATTTTGGTGTATTCCAATGAGTATTATAGTTAGAGATCTGAAAATTGGTGTACAATATACTTTCAGACAACACTAAAACATAATCGAGTTTCAAGAAAATCGAAAGAGGTCGGCCTAAAAGGGGGTCCCGTTGAGCGGGAATACCTCATATCTATATATGTGTATATATATTAAATAGGATCTCTTTCTCACCTCTGGCCCATGGTTGAACGACTCTCGAGGCCGCACATACAATATCAACCAAGCAAATATTTCGCATCTTAAGCTTTCCCTCTCTCGACTCACTTTTCTCACTGTAAAAGTTAATCGTTCAACCTTGAAAGTACACACGATTCCCGACTCTCGTCTCTTATCAACGTCTTCTCTCTCTCTCTCTCTCTTTCTCTCTCTCTCTCTCTCTCTCTTTCTCTCTCTCTCTCTCTCTCCCCCCTTTCTCAGCCTTGAATTAATTTTCCAGCTCCAGAGCCGAATGAGTGTTTAATGAATTTTCATCAAGATGGAAAAACCGAGAGACTCCGTTCTTTTGACATTGCGATGAACAATATATCATTCGCAAAGTTATGTCACCACCAAATAACACTCCCGCTAATAAATACGAAATTCGATGGATTTTACACCTCACCGAATCATCATCCCTCTCTTCCTTTACCTCTCTCGTTTGACCTTCAATCTTGCAATAAAATGTCCAATCATCGAGATTGATAAAAGCTTGTGTCTGCGTTGAACGAGGAAAAATCTTTGAACAAAATGCCAGCGAGAAATCCATGGAACAATGGATAAGCCATTTTGGTTCATCCTCTTGAAAAAAAAGCCTCGAGGACGAGCAACCCTCGAGGCCTCTCTCGATCAACCCCGGCAGCGACCTTCGATTAATTTTCCACAATGTGAGCCAAATGAACGTTGAGTACCTGCCTGTATAATGAATAATTATACTCACGAAACGTGATGGGTTATTTTCGAACGTAACTGACGCTGTTCGGATTGGCAAAAGTGCTCGATGTTGTTATGCACGAAAGCCCAAAAGGAGGGTTGAAGAAGAGACGAGAAAGAGGGATTTTTTTTTTGGTTTACAACAGTCTTTCAAAAAATTGATTTCTTTTTGCATAAATTGCAGTTAAAAAAAGTGTAGAATATCTGGGCACAGAGATTTTCCGATATTCGGAGGCATTTGGAAGTTACAGCATTTAATAGCTCAATGATTTCCTCCACGAAAAGCCCACTTTGATTGATGTATTGATATAAAAATCATCGAACCAGTCTATGAAGATTCATCACGAGATGAACTGTTGACCGGATGTTTAGGAGCGCAAAAAGAAAATAACAAGGAAAAATGTCCACATTCATGAAATCAAATTTTATTCCCCAACCAAAAAAAGTTATCAATTTTTTTAAAATGGCTTCTTTTTAAAAATAGCTATAACTTTTTCAAAATTTTACTTATTGGAACGTTTTTTTTTCGAATTTTCTTTTTTAAATCTACTTTTGGAAAAAAAAAATACAAAAAAATTGTTAAAACCCATCTTCATTGTTTTTTTAAAGATTTTTAGATGATTACCATTTTTTATTTTTATGATATCAAACTTTGACATTTTATGCAAATCCCCAAATTTTTCAGAGTGGTGTTTTTCTTATTTCCATTCTTTTTTCCAATTGAAAAAAATGTCTTCAACTAGCTTTATTTCTCAAAACACCATTCTGAAAATTTTTGAGGGTGTTCAGAGAATTTCCAAATTCGAAAAAATAAAATAAAAACAAGAATTGAAATTGGTCATTATCGAAAAAATTTGTTTTTCTAAAAATAGCTATAACTTTATCAAAATTTGACTTATCGGAACGTTTTTCTTTCAAAATTTTTGTTTTTAAATGTACAGTTTGAAAAAAAATACAAAAAAATTATTCAGAGCTTCCTTATATTTTTTATTTTAATTTTTCGAAAAAAATCAATTTTTTTCGATAATTACCACTTTCAATTTTTGTTTTTATTGTTTTCAAATTTGGAAGTTATGTGAACTCTCTGAACACCCTTAAAAATTTTCAGAATGGTGTTATGAGAAATAAGGCTAGTTGAAATTTTTTTTTCAATTGAAAAAAAAAAATAGAAATAAAAAAAACACCACTCTGAAAAAATTCGACGATTTGCAGAAAATGTCAAAGTTTGATGCAATAAAAAGAAAAAAACGATCAAAAATGGTAATCGTCGATAAATTTTCGATTTTTTCCAAAAATCTAAAAAAAAAACAATGAAGATGAGTTTCGATATTTTTTTTGTATTTTTTTTCAAAAAGTACATTTAGAACCGAAAATTTAGGAAAAAAACATTCTGATAAGTCAAATTTTGAAAAAGTTACAGCTATTTAAAAAAAAGCAATTTTTTTCAAAAATTCATAACTTTTTTTTGGTTGGGTAAAAAAATTTAAAAAATTCCGAGAAACATTTTTCATAGGGTAGAAAAGGATAAAAAAACTGTCACCCAAATCGAAAGGGGTCGAGTTCAAAAGTGGTGGATTTGGCGTGGAATGCCCCATACATACAATAGCATTGTTACTTCAGAAGTCTTGACGATTGCGGTAATTTCGTTAGTCGCGATAATGTCGTGGAAGTAAGAAATTTAATTGGATCAGAAACGAGAATAAAGTGTAACAAAACGATTACCCTAATTATTTCACTTTCCACGCAATGATTCAGACCCGAGTTCTAAAACCACACAAATCAACGATGCATATGGGGCATTCCACGTAAAATCACGCGTTCATCGGCCTGACCCCCTCCGATTTTGATTTCCAATAAATTGTGAGGCTTTGTTTGGCCCAAAATATAACCTCAAATTTTTAGAAATGTTTATTTCATTTTTTAGGGGTTGCTCGAGCTAAAAAATCATTAAATTGAGGGAAAACATAAAGAGGGGCCTTTTTTAAATTAATGAAATTTTTTCCACAGAAACTAGGACCCAAAAGAGATATTTTCGTCATAGTTCGATAATGGGACAAAAATAATTACTATTTTTTTTTCATTTTAATTTTTTTTTTAAATAATTTCTTATTTCGATTGTTTCTTGTAGTGAAAATAACAACAAAAAATATATATTTCCAGTGAAACTTGATTTTTTATCTTGGTTTAAGAAGAAAAAGACAACATTTTTCGAAAATTTATTAAGCTCGACGACCTGAAATAAAACGAATGATTCAAACACTGAAAATAAATAAAATTATATACCAGTTATTGCAGAAAAAACAGTCAACATATGGACTGAAAATTTTATTATTGCTGGATCATAAGAGTTGCGTACAACAAATCGTTAATGAACATGTGATTGTAAGTCATTGTTGTATGTATTTTCCGCAATAACTAGTATAATTGTATTTATTTTCAGTGTTTGAATTATCCGTTTTATTTCAGGTCGTCGAGTTTAATGCATTTTCGAAAAATGTTGTCGTTTGCCTCTGAAACGAATAAAAAAAAAATCAAGTTTCACTAGAAAAACATTTATTTTATTTTTATTCTCACACCAAGAAACAATCAAAATAAGAAATTATAAAAAAAAAATTGAAATGAAAAAAAAAAAAATAGTCATCATTTTTGTCCCATTATCGAACTATGACGAAAATATCTCTTTGGGCCCCAGTTTCTGTGAAAAAAATTTCATTGATTTGAACAAGGCCCCTTTTTATGTTTTCCCTCAATTTAATGATTTTTTAGCTCGAGCGACCTCTAAAAAATGAAATAAAAATTTCTAAAAAATTGAGGTCATATTTTGGGCCAAACAAAAACCCGCAATTCATTGGACATCAAAATCCGAGAGGGTCAGGCCGATGACCACGTGATCCGACGTGGAATGCCCCATATACATTTCTGACTAAACACCTAGCGTTAACATTGTTAATCCTGAATTTTCCTGAATTGTCCCGAGTTTCCCAGAAGCTGTGCAACCCTGCGAACCCAGTTTGGCGAATTCTAGGAAGTTGGGTTCTCGTGTTTCAAACACGTGCCTGGATCCATTTCCGTTGAAGTTCTCGAGCCACTCAAATCCTCAACCCTCTTGCCTCTGCACCCTAAGAGCTCCTTTTTCCGAGCCACGGGGTTGTCAGGTGAGAGGGTATCGACGGGATTCGCTGGGGTTCCAAGAGTCGGTATAGCAGCCAACATTCGCAACGCGCAGCTGGTACCAGAAACGAGTTGGCGGCGGGTAGAGCTTTGCCCTAGATACGGAACACGGGGCCGACGGCCGTTGCACCTACCTCGACGAGCGGTTATCGAACAGCCGAGGAAAGCTTCCGCCGAGGGGTTGTGCATAAACAGGGGGAAGGTGGGGCAAAATGGCCTACCATCAGAATTATAGAAATTACGGTAAAACGGGGTTACCCCCAAAGTCAGAGTAACCTCGTTTTGCGGTGTTAAATAGAAAACTTACATTTTTTTTCTCAAATACTGGAAAGACAGATTTTGTGAAGAGTTTTCGATTATTCCTTAACCCTTTAACAGCTGATGGGACACATATGACCCACCTACTTGGAAAACGCAGAACTTCCATATAAATGAACATATCGACATTGTTAAGGTATCGCATTTTGAAGATGAAAGATGCATCTGATGATGAAAAATTCGGCAAACGCAAGGGTTGCATCCCTTCAGTCTCACACCCTGTCAAAAAGTGCGAAAATTGCGAAAAAAATGAGAAATGAGCATCAGGCAATATTTTTTTTTGAGTCGCGATCTCAAGCGTGTGCTTTGAAAGAACATCGAAAATTTGTATCAAGAATATCCAATTGGAAAACTACCCCTAACAGTAACGAAACATCGAAAACCACCCCTACAAATGGTGATACGCCCAAAAGTGAACTTCCATTGATGTTCAGTTCATCCATATTTTTAAAAACGCATGGAAAATATGTATCAAGAACATCCGATTCAAAAACTACCCCTAACAGTAACGAAACATCGAAAACCACCCCTACAAATGGTGATACGCCCAAAAGTGAACTTCCATTGATGTTCGGTTCATTCATATTTTTAAAAACGCATGGAAAATATGTATCAAGAACATCCGATTCAAAAACTACCCCTAACGGTAACGAAACATCGGAAACCACCCCTACAAATGGTGATACGCCCAAAAGTGAACTTCTATTGATGTTCAGTTCATCCATATTTTCGAAAACGCATGGAAAATGTGTAACAAGAACATCCGATTCAAAAACTACCCCTAACAATAACGAAACATTGAAAACCACCCCTACAAATGGTGATACGCCCAAAAGAGCACTTCCATTGATGTTCAGTTCTGAAACATTCGTATTTCGATTCAAATCAGGATAAAATAAGAGAAAATGCGATAATAACATTTTATCCATTGAGGGGTCAATTTTTCTCAATTCGTAAGTTCTTCAGAATCCCACTGCGTGTTCTGGAATGACTCTTCCTCAATTTCTGGCAGAAATGAACGATGGAAAATAAACTTACTATGTTTTCAAGTGATTGGGGTGGTTTTTTTAAATTTGGGGGTTGTTTCTGAGGGTAGAACAATTCACATATATTTTGTTTGTCACATTGGGTACCCATTAATTCAGATTCACCATGAACGAACTTTGCCAAACGCTCAAAAAAAAAACTCAGCTGTTAAAGGGTTAAAATTTCAATAATTGAATTGTACTTGTAAAATGTATATTATCTATAATATTATATTTAAATTATGCAATATTTCAATATCAAATCTTAAAAAATAGACATGAATTCGAAAATGTTATTTATTCCATTTTTTAAACGCATTTATAGGGGAATGTGGGGCAAAATAGACCCCCGATGGTGAATCAGATTTAGATGGGAACTTTTTTTATGACAATATAATAGTTGTAAAAATTGAAGGAAATTGTCATTCTAATAGCATTTAAAAAACCACCCTCAATATAGTATAATACATAGTTTTGCTTCCTCATAAAGGAAGCTTTGTTTAACCCGCGACATAATTTTTTTCGCAATTTTCATGTCAGTATGTTCAAAATGTCTCAAAACGTCGAGAAATCACATTTAGAAAAAATGTCCGGACGTATGTGTGTGTGTGTGTGTGTGTGTGTGTGTGTGTGTGTGTGTGTGTGTGTGTGTGTGTGTGTACGCTTTGTGCTTTCCTTAAAATGAATATGTCTGGAGAACGCTTTGGGCGATCGACTTGAAATTTGGTATACAAGTAGACTACGTATGTCCCTGTTCCAAGTGCAATTTTTTTTGATATTGCAAAATAATTGTCTATTTGGCTGGATTTTGTATTTTCCGTAAATTGTTTGTTAGTCGTCTAACTTTCGTATTTTTGCAGTTACCACCCTGAATTTTTATGTGCAGAAACACTTTATAATAAGGACGGTTGGGATTGAATTTGGGAAAAATCGCTCGAGAGGTTCGGTTTGAAAAAAAAAATTAATTTTTCGCAAAAAATTTGTAAGTTCTCTAACTTTTGTAATTTTGCATCTATCGAGCTGAATTTTTTTGTGCCGATACACTCAATGACAATGAAAAATAATACTGAATTTCATGAAAATCGCGTGAGGGGTTCGGTAAAAAATTTTTTTTGAAATTTCCATAAAAATTTTGTCAACGCTCCAACATCCGCATTTTTAGAAGCATCGAGCTAAAACGTTTTGCACAAATACACTAGATGGTAAGAATGGTTAGGGTTGAATTTAGTGAAAAACGCTCAAGATGTTCGTTCGCAAAAAATTTTTGAAATTTTCGAAAAATACTCGTTAACACTAAGTTTCCTAATTTAGCAGCTATCGAGTTCACTTCTCTAGCACCAATACACCGGACGACAAAAACAATTAATAATGTAATTGAACGGAATTGCTAAAAAATCGTGCAAATTAGAAATTTGCACATAGCTTCTTCATTTGTTTCCGTCGTTCGTTAAGCTTCCTTTGTGAGGAAGCGATGATAATAAACATACATGTCACAAAGATGGTCAAGGAGATCCTCATAAAGGAGGGTTGACGAACGACGGAAAAAAATGAGGAAGCTATGTGCAAATTTCTAATTTGCATGATTTTTTAACTTGGGGGTCGTGTTTGGTACGCAAGAGGGTTGCAATTTGTAAAAAAAAGTCTTGTAATCAAAATATTTGTATAATGATATAGTAGAGGGATTGGAAGGTTTCTTACTGAACTTTTAGGCTTTTTAGTTGGTCTCTACACTAAGATGTTGTTTTTAGTATGAAAGTATCGAGTTTACACTTTGTGCGGCGTTTCTAGATGAGTTTACTTTTTATGGTGGCCATTTTGCCCCACCTTCTCTTATATATTATATATATGTATTGTATGTTGCACCACGGGGTCAGGAAACGCACTCTGCGTTTCATAATACAGATTACAATGCATAGGATTACAATACACAGGATATAATACATAACGTTATGCTATCGTGAAACGTGACATTGTGATAAAATGCTGATGAAAAACAGTATCACAAGTTAAGGAAATTTACTACCTTGATTAGTAGATCCGAAGATCGGACGTTTGGACGATTAGTCATTGTTTTTGAGGAGGAATAATAAGGAAAGTGACAAAGGAGGAATAAATAAATTTGGCAATTTAGGAGCTTCTGAAAAAACCTTTGAAAAAAAAGTTCCAGGTAAGCATACCTCGAAAATTACATTTTGAGGATTCAACTCGATCGAAATTGGTTTTGTCGAGATAGAATTTTGAAAATGGCGAGAAATTGATTTAAAGGGTTACGTGGGTTTAAAAATGTTGAAAAATCAATTTTTTAAACAAATTTTTTTATGTAATAGTAAAATACTTTCCTAAAGTTTCAAGTCAATTGAAGTAAAAGTCTGGGAGGGAGGAAAAGTCTTTTTTTAAGGGGTCTCGGGAAATCAGGTTCCACCGACGCAATTTTCCAAATTTTCCAATAAAACTTTTATATAGAATTGTTTGAATGTTGCTCCTTTATAAGCTTATCATTGATTTATTATATTTTGAAAAAATAGAGAAAGTATACTTTTAACTTTCGAAATCCATGCATCACTTTAATATTAAATTAATATTAATTTAATAAAGCCGGAATTTTTTGGTAATTTCTCTAAATTTAAATTCAATTTAAATTTAATTTGAGAATTGATTATTGAGATTGTACTGTAAGCTACATTATCAATGCAATGATTATCAGTGTGACACATTTATTTTCAAATGACTGATCCGACGAAAACCGTGGTTGCAAATTGGCGGATCCGTACAAACACAATTTTCACTGTGTCAGAACATATTTCCCATGTGTTAATCTACCTCTACTTTATTCATTTATTTCCCGTGGGCAAACATGAAACTGCCCATGACCACGAGAAACATTCGCACCGTCACCGTAAATGACATTTATTTGGTGCAACGTAATAATAACAAAGCGAAAAAGAAAAACAACGCACGGAGCCCGCACGTGTTTTTGCTTGTAAAAAATAAATCCCTCGTTAATTTGCCCACGCCGTGAATGTTTTCGCAAAATAAAAAAAAAACAGCATAATTGTTCGCCAAAAAAAGTGTCGCTAAATTAAAATTCTCGTTTCCATTATAAATATGTATATAAAAGTTTGGGAGATATGCAATTAAAATCAGTGCGCAAGCTCTAAGTCCTTGGGGGTTGGAAAAATATTAATTAAACCAGTGGGATTTAAATGTGAGAGACAACTATCACGAGAGAATATTCATTCACAATTTTTAACACTCCTGTTTTATGGAAATTTATTTTATCAATGAATTCAGAGTTTTAAATAAATTATTATGAGGGTGAAAAGTTTAGAGGGATGATTTTGAGGATTTTATTCAGAGTTTGAAATAAATTCTTATGAGGATGAAAAGTTGAGAGGGGTGATTTTGTAGATTTTATTCGGAGTTTTAAATAAATTGTTATGAGGATGAAAAGTTGAGAGGGATGATTTTGAGGATTTTATTCAGAGTTTTAAATAAATTCTTACGAGGATGAAAAGTTAAGAGGGATGATTTTGAGGATTTTATTCAGAGTTTTAAATAAACTCTTTCGAGGATGAAAAGTTGAGAGGGATGATTTTGAGAATTTTATTCAGAGTTTTTAATAAATTCTTATGAGGATGAAAAGTTGAGAGGGATGATTTTGAGGATTTTATTCAGAGTTTGAAATAAATTCTTATGAGGATGAAAAGTTGAGAGGGATGGTTTTGTAGATTTTATTCGGAGTTTTAAATAAATTGTTATGAGGATGAAAAGTTGAGAGGGATGATTTTGAGGATTTTATTCAGAGTTTTAAATAAATTCTTATGAGGATAAAAAGTTGAGAGCGATGATTTTTAGGGTTTTATGACGTTTTTAAGCGTTTCAGGGAGTTGTTTTCGATCAGTTCAATCCAAGTAACAATTAGACATACGATTAAACAGTCAATGACGATTATCCGCTCAAACTGGCGAACCAGAGAATTCGGGATGTAAATACGTGGGTTAAATCGATGGCAATATGCTCGGGGGTGACACGTGCCGATAGTCGAGTACGAACGCGATGTCACGCAATTCAGAGTCACGTTTCGATAAAGCGTAATGTATACTGTAGTACGTAATTCGTAGTACGTAAACGTACACACTGTTCAATATTATTATTATTATTATTATTGATGATGATAATAATAATAATAATAATAATAATAATAATAATAATAATAATAATATCACTATTATAGTTGTTATAATATATTTTATTATCATTATTATTATTATTATTATTATTATTATTATTATTATTATTATTATCGTTGTTGTCGTTATATAACGGAAAATTCAATGCTATTGAAGATAAATATTCAATCCAATAACAAAATATTAAGGAGTTGCTCAAGAGTGGATGGCAAAAAAAGTGTTCATTTAGGGGATAAAAAATGAATAAAAAATATTTTGGGCTTTTAAGATAAAAGCCACTGTAAAAAGTTTATGTTTTCAAAAATATGTAGGCAAAAGGTAGGTAATTCTGAAAATTGACTGAGCTAAATTAAAATTGACTCTGGGATTGGTTTTCATTTTGTCAAAATCACTTTTTTTTCGATTTTGTCCAAGCAAACACTCGAAAACTTATGAGCTGAATTTTCAATTTTCAATTTTTTCACATTTTTGATCGTAGTGGATCAATCTGTACATAGCGGATTTTCAAAATTTTGAAAATTACTATTTTTAAAACCTGCTTGAATAATAAAAGAAGGCCCTTAAAATTGAAAAAAAAATTCTATCCGACCCCATTTTGTGAATGAATAAAGAAAAAAAAACAATAGGAAAAATAAACAAGAAAGAAAAAACAACAACCCTCCACCAAGATATCAACAGAACAGTGGAGAGGAAATTTTTCTTGTCGTTAAGATAACCCATAGCTCTGTTAATTTTTAAGTTTTTTAAATAAAAAATTACCACGAAGTAGGTTGAATGTATCCGTACAGATATTGATTTTCATTTTCATTTTGAGACAACCCTCCGCCAAGATATAAATGGAACAATGAAGAGGAATTTTCTTTTGTCGTTAAGATAATGTTTATATCTGTAGTAATTTTTAATATTTATCAATAAAAATTGCTACGAAATAAGGTCAATGTATATATTTAATAAAATAACAATAACCCCATCCTTTAATAACAATTTATGTCTGTAAACAAAATTGTCAAGAATTGACAATTACTTCATCCCTTACACAGTAGTTCTCCCCCTTAAGTTATAATATCCCATGTGTTCATTTCACAATTTTTAAAAATATAATTTTAAAAGTTTAATGATAATATAATAATAATAATAATAATAATAATAATAATAATAATAATAATAATAGTACTAATTTTTAACGATTAATTATATGCGCAGGTTTTGCGATTGGACTCTGTGCTGGACCTTTATGGTGTTTCATGTGTTTTGATTTTCATGGTTCTACAGTCGCAGGTCAAAAAAATTCCACCCCTAATAACCAAGAGGGTGGCAAGATAGCGGATATAGAAAGAGAGAGAGATAGAGAGAGAGAGAGAGAGAGAGAGAGAGAGAGAGAGAGAGAGAGAGAGAGAGAGAGAGGTGAGCAGAACCTTTATTGCTTGGAAAGGCGTAAACTAGGACAGTGGCCTGAATCCCGATGTCATGGTTGCCGCTGCCTTTGCTCATGGCAGAAGGAAGGGAGGCTCGCTGCTGAGCTCGGCGTTTGTGGCTTCTCTCTCTCCCACACTTTTCATCCACATAGTTATATGCATAGTGCATATAGTATATTTCTGTACACACAGAGATCTCTTAGGGGTGAATCGTAGGTACACATTACCACCAACGCTAACCCCCATCGCCCCCTCGAAACCTCTTTGGAATCTGGCCAAAAGCTCTCGGGGCGATCTCTTCGCTATAAAAAGAAGAAAAAAATCCTCTCTAGCTTACCACAGTTTTTGGTCGGGACTGAATGGAAATTCGTTGCTCCTTTGGCATGTATATAAAAAAAAAAAAAAATTCAACCCCTTTTCTGAAAAAAAATTTTCAACCCCTTTTCCTGAGAACTTGGGATTAAAGCTTCAGGAACTCTGGTTTTTCCAACTTATTTATTAGAAACAACCAAAATTGTTCCAGTATAATTTTGTCACTTTTTTCTCACCCCCAACTTCTTTTGGACAAATTGATGATCAATCCTTCCAGTTTGCAAGCTCAACCCTCGAAAGATCGTACTTGCAGTTGACGACAATTTTATGGGGGGGGGGGGGTGTTAAATTTATGTAAACGACTGATTAATTGCACAATTGTATTTGTAAAGTCAGAATCGTTTATCTTGTGATTTGGACGAACCGCGTGGGTGACCAAAATGGCTGCCGAAGAAGGGGTGAAATTTGCGGGGTTGTATGCGGAGGTCACCCCACTACGTTTACTCTCGGAGGTAGTTCAACCCTTCGTGGAAGGTTCCAATTTCTCGCGAAAGCGGGGGTGTTTCGTCGAGAAATCATTATTCACCCCTAAACATATCATCCGGACATTTGTTACCGCGTGATTCTCCATTGAATATTCATGACGCGGTCTCCTCCTCGTTTGAGTCCCATTGTTGATGAATTTATCATCTTTGTTCTGCAATTTAATTTTTCGTTCATCAATAAATTTTTTGGATTTTTTTTTGACACCAAAACTGCGAGAAGAAATATCTTTGGGAACGTTAGGGGTCGAAAGATGGTTTCTTTGTGATCGAAATATTTCTTTGAAGAATGATCGAGAATCGCCGCGGTGGAGCTTTCGTTTGGACTCGACGTGAGGGGGTCGTTGCTACGTCGACCTCGTTCGAGTTATCTCGAATCCAGACCGCGATACGGAGAGGGTTGGAGGGCCAACGGCGATTAATGGAAACGTCTCCGCTCGGGTGATTGCTCGTTCGTTGACTCGCGAAGCACGGAATAAAATACAATACTAGATGTAAACATATTATATATGGGTCAAAATTCCGAAAGGCAGCATGCGTTTGGGCCTCATAGTCGACGATTGTTTTGTAACTTTAGGGACACATAGTACAGTATGAGAGTATACTCTGGCATTTTTTTTTTGGATTTTTAAATCGACCAGTTTCACTGTACCGATGGCGTCATTTTTTTGAAATTTCTTGAATGTCATGTTTCAATCAATTTCTCTAGACCCCTGTAATTAAAAAAAAAAATGTCGACATACAATTTCATCGAAAAAGATCTCAGCTTTTCAAAAAAAATATTTCCAAATACGAACCAATTCGTATAAGCATAGAAAAATAGGTTTTTTCCTCAAAAAGGCATTTTATCGATGAGCCTACACTCCAATCTGTGTTTTCATATTTTTTTCGGATTTCTGAGGTTTTTTTACACGAAAAAACTCTTTTTCTAGAGTGGGATCTCTGCGGCATCGGACCGTTATATATTAAATATAATGTGAGGTGCTGTAAACCCACATGGAAATAAAATATATCGGCAAATATTACGGAAAATATAGTATTTTTGGATATATTAAGTATATTTTGTCCGAAAATGTATGTATTACAAATATGATTTTAGGTATATTTTTAATCTATTTAAAAATGTTACAATATAAATATATAAAATGTATTGAAGATATATACTGAATATATCAAACATATATATTGAGTGCATGTTCTATATATTTTAGATACATTTTTAATTGGTGTTTAAGTATACACAATATATATGTAAAAAATATATTTAAGATATATACTAAATGTATCAAACATATATATTGAGTGTACGTTTTATATATTTTCGATATAATTTTAATATATGTTTACATATACACAATATATGTTTTTAGATATATCAAAAAATATATTTTTATGCACAATAATAATATATCTAAAACATATTTAATATATATTTCAAAGAAATATTTTCTGCCAAAAATGTACTTATCACGTATATATTTTTGAGTATATTTCTTATATGGAATATACGTATTATATATTTAATATATATCTGATATACATTTTAGATACATCTAAAATGTATTTAGAATATATAATGTACACTTCAAATATATTTTAAATATATTTTTACGTATATCGAAAAATATGTTTTCCGGTATATTATATTTCCGTGTGGGAATATCGAGAAAATAGTGCGGATACAATAATACTTACTGCGCTAGTATTGTATTTTATTGTTACTATCATTTTTTACCAAGGTCGTTATGGGTCTTTAACTTAACTTTTAATTTATTAGTACTGTAACAGGAGGATTTGACTGTGAGAGAAAATAATAAAACCCTGAAAGCAATATAATATACACGATTCCGGGGAATGGGTGTGTAAACAAACTTTAAAAAACATCCATTCATCTTTTATGAAAATATTTATTGACGCATGTTTAATTTTGCGCAAAAAAAAAATATTTAACAATTTTTACTTGTCTTACATTGGTTGCTTTTGAGTATACTAAAAAAAAAAAATATATTTAATAATTTCTTGGCGAAAAATTAACCATACGTCAATAAATATTTTCATAAAAGATAAATGGATGTTTTTTAAAGTTTGTTTACACACCCATTCCCTGGAATCGTGTATATTATATTGCTTTCAGGGTATTATTATTTTTTCTCATAGTCAAATCCTCCTGTTACAGTACTGGTAAATTAAAAGTTAAACCCATAACGACCTCGATAAAAAATGATAGTAACAATACAATACAATACTAGCGCAGTAAGCATTATTGTATCCGCACTATTTTCTCGATATTTACAGCACCTCAGATTATATTTAATATATAACGGTCCGATGTCGCAGAGATCGCACTCTGGAAAAAGGGTTTTTTCGTGTAAAAAAACCTCAGAATTCCGAAAAAAATATGAAAAAACAGATTGGAGTGTAGGCTCATCGATAAAACGCCTTTTTGAGAAAAAAACCTATTTTTCTATGCTTATACGAATTGGTATGTATTTGGAAATATTTTTTTTGAAAAGCTGAGATCTTTTTGGATGAAAATGAATGTCAACATTTTTTTTTTTTAATTACAGGGGTCTAGAGAAATTGATTGAAACAAGACATTCAGGAAATTTCAAAAAAAATGACGTCATCGGTACAGTGAAACTGGTCGATTTAAAAATTAAAAAAAAAAATTCCAGAGTGTACTCTCATACTGTACTATGTGTCCCTAAAGTTACAAAATAATCGTCGACTTAATCTTTTTGAATTATTAAGATCGATCAACATTTACTCAATATACGCTGAATTTTTTGAATACCGAAAACGACGTCGTTTATCACCAAGTAATTGTTGTAAAAATGAGCGAAATAAATTTTTTATTATACCCAAAGTATCCCTAAACGATGTTTAATATTCAAATTTATTTATTTATATTGTTATCTCTGCTAAATAAATTTAGAAGCACACTTTTGGGGCTGCTGAACGTGAGCAAGGCCTCAAGAGAATATCAGGATCAAAAAAAATTGATGTCAAAATGTGCATGGTTCAAATTCTGAAAAACATTTTATTTGTTTCATAAACTTCAGTCCTCCTAATAAGTTTTTTAAAGTTTTCAAATCATTCAAATATGTTTTCGGGTTCATCATTAAAGACTTGTAATTCTAATTGAACGAGCAAAGTGTCATCATTAAAAGTGAATTGAAAAAAATTAATTTCCATTGCATTACAACAATACAAACTTCATCACCATGAAAAACAATGAAATTGCGAAAGGTTGATATAATTTTTTCAAAACCTTAGAAAGTAAAAAATGACTTTGGAGGAGTTTCAAAACTGAAAGGACTTTTTGGCTTCTTTAAATTTCAAAACAAGTCCAACTATATCTTTGGCAATACAGTTTTCAGGACACAAATAGTTTGAGGATCTTCAAGACATCGTGGGTTGATATTTTTCTTTGGAAATATTTGAAAGAAGTAGGAAAAACCGTGGATAAAACGTCAAATAAACGGTGATGGGTGAATAAAGATTGAACAAAATTGCCTTAGACAGATTGACATAATAGTCGGTGGGAGGATTTTAAGGCTTCTTGTTTGATAATACATCGCATGTTTTATATATGAGGGATGAATATATATATGTGGGGTAGTGGTAGTTAAATGTTTGTGACATTCGTGAGGCCTAGTTGCAGTTTTAAGGCCATTGGAAGGGGGTTGAAACTGTTGGGCCGACCTCCTTTTCGGGCAATTTATCTGTGCGAACCTCGAAAGAGGCCAACAGCGATTAATGTAAACGTGTACCCTCGCGCCCACCCTTTTTCGCAATTTCTCACGTACATTGACTCCGGGTTCCGTGTGGGGTATATAAATACCCCGCATATATATATATATATGGGGCATTCCACATCAAATCACGCGGTCATTGGCCTGACCTCCTCGGATTTTGATGTCCGATGAATTGTGGGTTTCGTTTGGCCCAAAATATGACCGCAAAAAAAATTATTTTTTTAAATAGTAATTATTTTTGGCCCATTATCGAACCATGACGAAAATATCTGTTTTGGGCCCTAAGGTAAATGTCTCAATTATTGAACAGGTCCCAATTATTGAACACTATCTTGTATTTGTATTATTTCTCATTCACTTGCATGCATTTACTTATTTATAAAAATTTCATTACATATATGGAACTTTTGGCTATCGATGTGTTACCTTACTTGTGCAAAAAAAGCTTTAGTTAATAGAGAAAAAAATTATTTAATCAGCAACGGTGACTCGATTTGACGTTTCGTGGTAACTGCTTATCGTTTTTGCTAAGACGCGCCGCTTCATGCGTAAGGGCATACAAAATCAAAAACTGTCGCATCTCAAAAAGTAAAGGCGTTTCAGATTCCTCAGAAAATTTCTTACAAATAACAATTCTTAAATCATTTTTTTAATTAATTATTTGTTAAAAAATACGGTGTTCGATCATTGGGACATAGAAAATGCAGTGTGTCCCAATTATTGAACACTCGAATTTTCCAAGATGGCGTCATTAAACCCATCAAAACATCGAGACACTTAACGCGTGACAGATCGTGTGAATCAGATTTATTCAAACAAAAACTGTAAGTTCCTGAATAAACTTACTTTCATTCTTTTAATGATGACTCTAAGATCGTCAAATATATTTTTTATTTGTATTTTCGTGCAATAAACATAAAAAGTCGAAAAGCAAAAATAAACCAAATGCGAATGAACCAAAAACCTGTCAAAAGAGACTACATTGAGAAAAAAGAATGGTTGAATATGCAAAATCGTTTAGTTGAATACGTGCAACTAAATATTTAGTTGTACAATCCAAATTTTTGTTGCCTGAACAATATTTTGGTCAACCGAAGCGCGGAATTATTCAAGAAACTAATTATTTAGTTAGACCAAATAAATATTTAGTTGCCCGTATTCAACGAACGATTTTGCATATTCAACCTTTTTTTATTCTCAGTGTATATTTTTGTATTTTTACATGATTAATAAAAGATTATTTAAGAGTTTGATTTTGCTTTTATTTCTTAATATTGTACCCAAAATAATATTTTCAGAACGGACAAAGAATTCTCGAGAGTGTTCAATAACTGGGACATGCCTGTTCAATATTAGGGACACAGGCACTTCCAGTGTTCAATTATTGGGACATTTGCATGCTTCACATTGTTATTCTTTTTTTTCATTTGAAATCATTTAAAAATAATTTAAAGGGTGATTTTTCGAAAGTAAAAATATCAAAGTATCGTTTGAACATGAAGAGATGGTTTTTTTCTTGATTTTTTTTTTTCGGACCGACTTCGATCCCCAGATCCTTAGCTGTTTAATAATTGGGACATTTACCTTAGTTTCTGTGAAATTTTTTTAATTAATTTGAAAAGGGCCCCTCTTTATGTTTTCCCTCAATTTGATGATTTTTTAGCTCGAGCAACCTCTAAAAAATGGTATAAAATTTTCTAAAAATTTATGGTCATGTTTTGGGCCAAACGAAACCCATAATTCATTGGACATCAAAATCCGAGGGGTTCAGGCCGATGACCGCGTGATTTGACGTGGAATGCCCCATATACAAGTGAACGAGGATCGAATTCCGCCTACGCTAAAGTCATAATGTAGACAAATTTACGAACGACCCTCCTATGTGGAAACCTTGTTATTCCCACTCCGACACGTTTACGCATGAAGAACGTGGGCAAGTCAAGTAGCGCTAACTTAATATAGTCAGACGTTCGCTTTTGTGAAAACGATCGTAAATACATCGTTACGATGTTGGAGTTGAGAAGTCAAATATTGGACATTGTTTGTAAATATTCCCCACGATTTAACCAAGCGAAATGCCTGAAGTTTCAAAGTCCTAAAAAGGCAAAGTCTGAAAAGGCAAGATAAATCATTTTCTAAAAACTTCAATTTAATTTTTTTTCACGCCCTTCTAGAGGATATCATCATTTTCGGTTTATCATTATTATTATTGAAATTCTTATTATTTTGAAATTGAAATTATTATGATTTTGAAATTGAAATTATTATGATTTTGAAATTGAAAAAAATTATCCACCCTTTTGGGGTTAATAAAATCCATTGCTCGAGAATTAAATTTTTTTTTCTACCAACGCGATATGCCTTAAGTTTCAGAGTTGTTTCCGCATACGCAGTAAATGGAGTAAATCGATGAAACGATTTCTAAAAAGATAAACTAATTTTTTTTTCACGCCTTCTTAGAGGACATTATTATTTTTTAGAAATTAACATTATTATTATTGAAATTGTTATTATTTCGAGATTGAAATTATTATTTTTTAGAAATTGAAAAAATTATCCACCTTTTTGGGGTGGAAAAAAATATAGGCCGAAAATAATTTTTTTTCGTCAACGCGATATGCCGAAAGTTTCAGAATTGTTTCTGCATACGCAGTAAATGGAGTAAATCGATAAACCGTTCCTCAGAAAGACGAACTATTTTTTTTCACACCCTTCCAGACGACATTATAATTATTTTGGAATTGAAATGATTTTACTGAAATTGTTATTATTTTGAAAAAAAATTTCACGCGCTCCTAGAAAACATTGTTATTATTTTGAAATTGAAGTTTTGTTGTTGAAGTTATTATCATTTTGAATTATTCTCACGCCCTTCTAGAATACATTATCGTGATTTTGAATTTGAAGTTATTATTATTGAAGTTATCATTTTGGAATTTTTTTTTCATGCCCTTCTAGAATACATTATTGTTACTTTGAAATTGCAGTTTTATTATTAAAGTCATTATCATTTTGAAATTTTTTTCACGCCCTTCTAGAACACATTATTGTTACTTTGACATTCAAGTTATTATTTTGAAATTTATTTTATGCCCACCTAGAGAACATTATTATCATTTTGAGATTGAAAAAAAATTTTGCCCCCTTTTCGGGCTGAAAAAATGATTAGCCAAGAATTACATTGTTTTTTTTGGCAGATGTTGGATATTCCAAAACGAGTGAATCGTAGAATTCGTATTATTGGGAAAATGCTGACGGTTCTACGCGTTCCACAAACGTGGGAGTAACACATTTTTCGCCCCTTTTTTGCACCCTCTACTGTCACCTTTTTCCATCCTCCGAACGTTTTTTCTTTCCAAACTTCGCTTCGAACTTTGACCTTTTTCCGCAAAGTGTGCAAAACTCGGGTCATCCTGATCGTGAGCGCGGTTTTTTCGCAAGAATTACTCGATTAAATCGTGAGGACATGATCGGGGGAAAAAAATGGGGGAGGTTGAACCACGATTGATGGAAAATAAATGTATTTCTACTGCTACACGAGAACGACTTCACGTCGGGGAATAAAATAAATGTATAGAAAATCATAACGATCCCCCTAAAATTTTTTAAAAAATTGTTGGTTTCTTGTCCAATATTCATAATTTTGATGTATTGACTCATTTTTAGGCCGATCCACGATATCTGGGGCATAATGGACCCCCCTAAGAAATTAGGTCAAAACAATTTTTTTTCCTCCAAATTATGATGAATTTTATGTGTTCATCCATTTTTAGGCCGATGTACTAAGGTAAATGTCCCAATTAGAACAAGGTCCCAATTATTGAACACTATCTTGTATTTTTATTATTTCTCATTCACCTGCATGCATTTACTTATTTACAAAAATTTCGTTACATATATGGAACTTTTAGCTATCGAAATGTTACCTTACTTGTGCAAAAAAAGGTATAGTTAATAGAGGAAAAAAATATTTAAACAGCAACGGTGACCCGATTTGACGTCTCGTGGTAAAACTGTCGCATCTCAAAAACTGTCGCATCTCAAAAAGTAAAGGCGTTTCAGGTTCCTCAGAAAATTTCTTACAAAAAACAATTAAAATTTTTTTTTTTAAATTAATTATTTGTTGAAAATACGGTGTTCGATCATTGGGACATAGAAAATGCAGTATGTCCCAATTATTGAACACTCGAATTCTCCAAGATGGCGTCATTAAACCCATCAAAACATCGAGACAGTTAACGCGTGACAGATCGTGTGAATCGGATTTATTCAAACACAAACTGTAAGTTCCTGAATAAACTTACCTTTGTTCTTTTAATGATAACTCTAAGATCGTCAAATATATTTTTGATTTGTATTTTCGTGCAATAAACATAAGAAGAAAAGTAAAAAGAGAATATAACCTGAATGTAACCTAAAAATACGAATGTAATGTTCAATATTTTTTGCTCTCCGATGTCTCAGTCGAAAAACAAGAAAGCTGCGACAAAATCAAACAAAAACGGAACATAAAAACGAGGATGCTGAAAATAAAAATAAAATAAAGTTCGAGTTGAAAAGCAAAAATAAACCAAATGCGAATGAACCAAAAACCTGTCAAAAGAGACTAAATATATATTTTTGTATTTTTATCTGATTAATAAAAGATTATTTGAGTGTTTGATTTTGCTTTTATTTCTTAATATTGTACCCAAAATAATATTTTCAGAATGGAAAAAGAATTCTCGAGTGTTCGATAACTGGGACATGCCTGTTCAATATTAGGGACATAGGCACTTCTAGTGTTCAATAATTGGGACATTTGCATGCTTCACATTGTTATTCTTTTTTTTTCATTTGAAATCATTTAAAAATAATTTAAAGGGTGATTTTTCGGAAGTAAAAATATCAAAGTACCATTTGAACATGAAAGCGAGTGGTTTTTTTCTTGATTTTATATTTTTTTCTCACCGAATTCAATCCCCAGATCCTTAGCTGTTCAATAATTTGGACATTTACCTTACTTCCGGTGTTAAATGGACCATCAAAAAGTGAAACATGTACAACGTCGAAAACAATTATTTATGATTAAAAAAAAAAAATTTAATCATTTTTTAGACGCGAATCGAGTTTTAATCTTCTTTTTTGTGTTGCCTGAACAAACGATATTGGCTCGGTTGACGTTTTCCAATTGTGACAGCGTATTAACCGTGGAAAAGCTTTTTCGAGTCTGCTACAAAAGACTCATTGTTCTCTCTCCCTCTCTCTTTCTCGCTCTCTCTCTCTCTCTCTCTCTCTCTCTCTCTCTCTCTCTCTCTCCCCCTCTCTCTCTCTCTCTCTCTCTCTCTCTCTCTCCCTCTCTCTCTCCCTCTCTCTCTCTCTCTCTCTCTCTCTCTCTCTCTCTCTCTCTCTCTCTCTCTCTCTCTCTCCTTCTCTCTCTTTCTCTCCGTTATTGAGAAACCACAACTGGCAAAGTCATTGAGTTTCGAGTGGTAACGGCTCGCGACCCTGTTCGTGCTAATCTTAGTTGCGACACTCGTTTCCGGCGAGTCAAAGAAAAAAAAAGCATAGATATCGATAAATATAAAATTTGCGATTTATCGCATTGTTAAATGGACTAAAATTCAACCTAATAAAGATTGATAGTAATTCAAATGATTTCATAGAATATTCAAAAAAATATGATTCACCCCCTTGAGTTAGTTATTAAATTTTATTAAAACTCATTTAATTTTATTAAAATTATATTAAATTTAATATAAAAATTAATTTAATTTTCATTAAAATTAAATAAGTTAAATAAAAGTGTATATTTTCAAAAACCGGTTAGGAATGGAAACTATAAACGCGTTATTCTCAAAATGACTTTTTTTCCCCTTTTCCCTTTTCCGGCGAATACTCACAAACTCATGATTTTCAATTTTTCAAAAATATTTCTAATCGCAGTGGCTAAGTCTGTACATAACTAATTTCAAACATTTTTGGTAATACTATTTTTAAAACCTGCTTGAGTAAAAAAAAAGCTTAAAATTGAAAAAAATTTCAATCCATCGTCATTTTGTAAATCATTTTGAAAAAAACGACTACATCCGTACAATATATATATTTTTTTCAGATAACCCTTCACCAAGATCTCAATGAAGACAATGCAGAGAATGTTTTTTTGTCCTCAAAACAATATCTGTATCTCTGTTAATTCTTAACATTTTTCGATAAAAATTTCTGTGAATCGAGTTGAATATGTACTTAATAAAATTATAATAACAGGATCCTTTGATATTTAATTATGTTTGTGAAAAAAAAATTCCCAAACATTGACAACTTTTTCATCCCTCGCGCTAAACGTTGGAAAATTATTTTCGTCATTTTTACTATGAATTTTTTGTATTATTTATAAATCATTAATAATAATAATCATAATTCAAAGAATTCATAATACAAATGAGGGAAATGATTTTGCAGCGTTTATCGCGAGGGGTGAAAAAGTTGTCAATGTTTGAGAATTTTTTTTACAGACATGATTAAATATTAAAGGGTGCAGTTATTATCATTATTATTATTATTAATAATAATTGTAATAATAATAATAATAATAATAATAATTCGAATTTCGTGCAACGCGAAATAAATTTTGATGAATTAAAACCACCCTTTCTGTAAATACCTACTATTTCGATCATAATACACGGTTCATGGTGAAAAGAGGCCAACGACGTTAATGTATTTCGTACGAAGAGTAAAGTCCTCGCACGAAGGGATTTATCGTTCGTTGACTTTCGTTATACCGACGATGCACCAAATGTAGTCGTAACTTGACTTGGCAACGTTCCAGTAACTTATATTTTCCACGTATATATACATTGTATACGATACACGGATAATGCCAATTTTGTATATATAAATATAAGAGAAACAAAAGGGCCGAGTCCACAAAATTTGGCAGATAAAAATGTGTGAGTTGTGCCATTTTTCGTTTTAAACTCGTATTCGTATATCTACAATATATAAACATATATTTACCATATATGAGGAGTTCTTTTTCAACCGGGCCACTTTTTTTTTCACCCTCTCCAATTTTTTAAAAAATCTGCCAGTTTGAAATATTTGTCAAAAGGAACGTTTGTGATTTTTTAAAGATTTTTTTAGGCGTTCGTTCTAGATTTTCAATTTTTCATTACGAACACTGTATCTCAAAAATTATTCATCAAGCAAAAAAAAACATAGGAATAAAAACTTATTTATTTTTTTCACTTTATCGAAAAAAATTAAAATCATCATTTTTCTGCATTGAGAAAATGGAAATTTGGCAAAAAAATGAGGATAACATTTTTTTAAACCTAATAACACACTTTCGATTTCGGTACAAATTTTACAGGATCTCTGTCATTGGGTAAAGAGTCTGCGAAAAAAATTTCAAAATGGCACCCGCAATGGTTACGATGAAAAAAAATTGAAACTCTGCGAAATCTATATACGGTTATGAAATTTCGCAGGGTTTTCATTTTTTTTCATCGTAACCATTGCGGGTGCCATTCTGAAATTTTTTTCGCAGACTCTTTACCCAATGACAGACATCCTGTAAAATTTGTACCGAAATCGAAAGTGTGTTATTAGGTTTAAAAAAATGTTATTCTCATTTTTTTGCTAAATTTGAATTTTCTCAATGCTGAAAAATTATGATTTTAATTTTTTTCGATAAAGTGGAAAAAATAAAAAAGTTTTTATTCTTATGTTTTTTTTTGTTTGATGAATATTTTTTGAGATACAGTGTTCGTAATGAAAAATTGAAAATCCTGAACGGACGACTAAAAAAATTTAAAAAAAATCACAGACGTTCGTTTGACTGATATTTCAAACTGGCAGATTTTGAAAAAAATTGAAGAGGGCGAAAAAAAAAGTGGCCCGGTTGAAAAAGAACTCCTCATATATAAATTATATATATATATAGACATTTACTGCAGGTGAAATTCGACAATAGTGAACCAAAGAGGTCGGTGGACTCTCTTTGCTCACATTTTATCATTCCCATTGAAAAATTTGCTTGGAAAAACCCTGAATTTCCATCTTTCCCCCTTTCGTCGAATGAAAAATGAAGGAATACCAATTTTATCCCTCCACCCAAAAAATATAATAATTTTTTGAATATTCCACCGGAGAAAAAAAACAATTTGTTTCGTCGCTCATAGAATTTCAAAGATCAATTTTTGCAATTCATATTTATACGTTTGTATTCGTGCGATATTCTTTGGTACGTCGTTTTTAAAAGCGGAGTGCGAAAGCCCTCGATATTTATGGCTCCGTTTGTGCAAACGCTTTTGTGTATTCAGGATAAAGAGAGGCGAACGTTCGACGAACTTTCGACACGCGAGATTTTTCATTTTCAGCCTGGCAACAAAACTCCCTTCGCAGCAACATTCTCTCGTTCCTCTTCGACATTAAATCTCTTCTCATTTTTTTAATAACGAAATGTCGACGATTTTTGTCGCTTGGAATTGAAATTTGGGGGATTATTTTCTCTAAAAAAGAATTTATGTTTGCAGGTTGAATTTTTGAAAGGTTGAATGAGCTTTTCACCAACCATTTTGTGCCATGATTTCAATTTTTTGAAGTCGTCAATTTCATTTCAAGAAACAAAATTTCAAGCTCCACTTCAAGCACTTAAATATGGCAAAATAATTTTTTTTTACGACTAACAAATTTTGTAACAGTTAAGGAATATTTAAGGGGGTGTCCTGAATTAAAATTTTAAAAAAGTTTCTTTTTTTCTTTATCGTTATTGTTTATTGTTTACATTATCAGCGTAAGTAACTAAAAATTTATATTTTTTCCTATTGAAAACTTTGAAATGCTTTTTCTCCAGTTTTCATTTTCACGATTTTTCTAAATTAATTCTAAAAATATTCTAAAAACTAAACGACCTATTTAATTGAACCAAAGTTTTTAAAAATTCATTATTAAATTTTCTTCCAAGTGAACTAAAAAAGTTCGTCAAAAAGGTTATTTAAATAATTTTTATAGCCCCTTAAAGTTGAATTTTTTTTTAAATACACTTTTTTTTTGTAAATCCGCCCATATTTTTTATTTCAAATTTTTTTCTGTCTTTTTTTATTTCACCCAGAAGAAAAATTTATAATAAATTTCATCCTCTTTTGGTTTATTTTTTCAGTGACAAATTACGAGGTGGATCTTTCCCGCCGATTGAAGACTACTGAGGTCCATGAAGTAGGCTTAGAAATCTGTTATAATTGTTTTTTTTTCTGTAAAAAATTTTTTTTCGTAGTTAAATATGTATAAAACCATATCTCAAAAATGCAATACCTTCATTTCTTTTTCTCCCTTCTAAAAAAAAATAACAAAAAAACGAGATTTTCGAACATTCTAATTCAGCACACCCCCTTAAGAAAAAGTGCCAACTAAATATATTTCTTAACTGCAAATAAACTGTTTTCTCAGTGTGACTCTTTTCTCCTTCCAAAAATATTTTCTACGGCTCTTACCCTCATTTTTTTTTGTAACTCAAACAATGTTCATGCCTAAAAAATGATGTCCAAGGGAAAAAAAACAAAAAATAAATAAAAAATATTGCACATATTTACAATATAACAATATATACGATATATTACATTTATTCATATATTTATAATATTATATGTACCTTTATATATTTATAATATTATCCATACATGTAAATAAATATATATTTGTATATATACAATAATATACAAGATAAAAAATTATTTTAGTTGATGGAAATAAATTTTTTTCAAATTCAAAAACACTCACTTGACGCTTTTGTGTCTCTTCCGCCTTCAAATTCCTCGTTGGGCACTCTTTATTAACGCGCACCCTTCGATGGAAATTTTTTTTTTCAGCTCTATCAATGTTTTTTGAGAGCAGGTAATTTTGAGAATTTTTTTGGATTGTTCGAAATTTTTTGAAAAATTTTCGAAACCGATTCTTCAGTTGAGAGCGTTAGATAAATAGAGAGATCGAGACTGTA